>LPNX010466250.1:591147-710549 GCA_001517045.1 Pseudotsuga menziesii | reverse complement strand
ATTTCCGACAACACCATGTAAATTATATGTATGTATGTATGTATGTATGTATATGTGTGTGTGTGTATACACACACACACACACACACACACACACACACACACACACATATATATATATACATACATACATACATACATACATATAATTTACATGGTGTTGTCGGAAATACGACATCTATATAGTGAATTTTGTCATTGGATATCAATTAAATACGATAGAGTGGTTATACTACTGATGCCAAATTGGAGGACACCTCGTCGGATATGCGATGCGTATGAAGTGAAATTTGTTGTCAGAATTCCATATAATCTAACAATGTGGTTATACTACCGATGTCGCAGTGGAGGAATATCCGTCGAAACTACGACATTCATGAAGGACACTCCGTCGGATATTCGACATCACTGAATTGAAATTTGTTGTTAGATTTCATTTAAATCCGACAACGCTGTTATACTTTCGACGACAGATTGGAGGAATATCGATCAGATATCCGACATTCATGAAGTGAAATCTCCGTTAGGTATCCGACATCCACGAAGGAGCCTCTGTCGGATATTTGACATCAATTCATTGAAATTTGTTGTCGGTTATCCGACATCCATGAAGCAAACTTTGTTGAATTTCCAACATCTATGAGGTGAAATTCTCTATCGAAAATGCGACTGGTGTATGTCAAAAATTTGACAAGGTTTTTTCATTGTCGGAAAAAGAAAAAATTCCACTGATGTTTAAAAAAAGAGTGGATTGTCAAATTGCCGACATCAATATGTCGAAAGTAAGACATTTTAAGCCACCAGATTTTTTGTTAAGAAATGATAGTGTCTATCTTGTCTCTCTATATCGACTCTTCATCTTGGATATTCCACTTCAGATGTCCATCTTGAATCTCCATATTGGATCCCAATATGAGATCTCCATCTTAGATATCTATCTCACTTCCCCATCTTGGAGGTTGATTCCATAAATCTCTTTTCTATTACACATTCTCAATGAAGGTTGAAAACTATGTTGCATATTAGGTGATGTTATAGTAGGTTGTCACTTTTTCCTTCTTTGGTTATGTTACTTCAATTTGATACCACCTCAACTCATGTACATGTTAATGATTCCCAATAACATGATGTCCGATGTTGCTTTCTGATTTCAAAAGATATTTTGTAGAACCGTCTCCAACGAAGTTCCTATTTCCCATCTTGCCAACTATTGAGAGAATGGTAATCATAACCAAGCCTATTCAAAACTAGCCATGCAAAAAGGATATCCATTTCTTACCAAGCCATCCTTATGGGTTTCCTTCTTTGGGTTCCTCTATCTTGATAAGTTCTTCTTTGGACGACTAGCCTTCTTCATGAATTGACTCTTGGACTATAGGTGCCTTGCAAACTCTTTCATCATCTACCTCTATCTCTATGGGTACTCGTACAACTTTCCTCCGATGCTTTGTAGGTTCTTGCGAAACTTTCTTTCCCTTCTTTGGATGAAGTTATGGATGAACTTTCCAGCATTTGCCAATCTAATGGCTACTCATATTACAATGAGTGCAATAGTTCTTTTGTTGGACAATGAAAATTCCTTTCCATTCTCCACTTTTGGACTCAGAGAGTGTCCTTTACACCTTGTCTTCTTCCTATTGGACATGAATTTCTTGTATAAAGACATGCTCTTTCAACACTTTTCAACAACATGATTTTTTAATCTAGAAAATGTACATGGAGTCTTATGCCATCAATCATGAGTTACATTACCATGTTTCTTATCATCAAAAGAAACTTTGGTGTAATCAGGATTATACCTTTGATGGTTGTCTTTGTTAGAACTATGCCGAGGAGAAACTGATTTGATCCATTTCTTGGAATATAACAGTCTATGGAGTGCTTTTGAATTATCTGTTTCTTTAGTAGTTTTGGACCACTCTCCAACCTCCTATTTACTGTATCTCAAGCCTGTAAATTGCGACATTTCTACCAACTCCGACGGTTGATTAATTCCTTGGCCATTAATGCCAATTCCTCCTCCTTTATAACCCATCTTGGTTAGCACATTAAAACCAATACCTCCAATGTGCTTCTCAAATTCACTAAAAGAAGCATCTACATTTTGATGGGGTGAGACTCAACGGATAATTTTAGGGGATATATATATCCCATGGGCTATATTAAGGGGATTACAAAAATTTAGTGGGCTATTTTCTTATATGGCAATGTTTTTTTTTAGCTAAAATAAATTCTCCCAATATTTATTAGGGAAAAAAATCCAAAATGAATAGCCTCCCATATTTTAATGAGCAAAATGGAAAAAATTATTTTCTCCCTAGAAAAATATCCCTCCAATATATCTTTTGCCCCCAATTTCTAGAGGGATTCTAGTGAAACAATCCTTTGCCCCAAATTTTCAGTAATGAATGTTAACAAGGGTTATTTCACCCTCCATTTTCCTTGTAAACTGGGAATATGGTTGCATTCGCCTATATTTTTAGTCAATTTCATGTGATACCTTCTTTGAACCCTCGATTAACAATATTGGAGGGAAAATCATGGGCTATTTTGTTCTATATAAAGGATATAGTGATTGATGGCTCACCCACATTGGATTGAACTTGCAGGGTGAAGGTTTTGGTTGATGCGATTCTACTTTTCAATCTTGGTTTTCTCAACATTTTAATCTTTGCATAGCATTTCCTTTGCCAAAAACTTAGGTCTTGAAGGCACATGTAGCATATGAAATTTATCAGAGAATACAAACTCGCATCACGCTTTTTATCCAATAATTAATGTGGTATGCTTTTTATCATGATTTTTATTCTTTTTATACACAACTACAATTTATTATTATATTGTAAATTTACCTTTTATCATTATTTTTATCATGCATGCTTTTTTAGGCCTGTTGAATTCTAGGGCACTCTTGATTCTTAGGTCTCATTTGGTGTTATTAGGGTTTTAATCTATCCTAGAAATATTGGTTCCATGAAAGTGTTATAGAGATCAAAATATATGATTTATTTTATGCCTTGTCATGTTTAAACTATCAAATGACATTTATATGTTGTTAGTGGATGCTACTCTTGATGGAGAAATGCCACATGGTTTTTATATATTCAAACAGAATTTGAACCAGTTGTTTAAAATGTGCTTTTATTAGGATCTTTCTATGTAGCTATTATTGGATCTAAGGTGTTAATGAGAGTGTATATGTTCATATTTTATGTCAGTTATTGTTGATGTTTGGGATGTTTGTAATATAAATGAATGCACACTAATTATAATGGCAAGGCTACAGTCCTGAATGGTCATTATTTTGGTTGTCTTCTTATATGGTTACCCAAAGCATTCTAGTAGATTCTTTTATTTCTATTGAGAAGTTCATGCCTGGTATATTTTTTAATTCGTATTGCCACATTGTTCAGTTTCATTTGTGAGCTAAATGTGTTGGGTTCAATACTTCTTTTATCATGTTTTTTTTTAAAGGGTCATTCAAAAGTAAAATGTTTTTTGGTGATTTGTTTTGACATGTAATTGATATCATCATCTAGAAATGGGTCTAGTTATGTATGATAAATATACCAGCATAGATCCATCTAAAAGGGGATCTGCCAGGAACCAAGAGGGATCAAATATCTCAAGGTGAAAACCCTTTTTTAGAGTGGAAATGTTGAGAAAACGTGTCATCCAATGTTTATGGTTTTAGTTTATCTAATTTATGTTGTTTTATATATATTCAATTCTAAATAATTTAAATTTAATTAAAGATGACATGTTATTTTTAATAATATTTTACTATTTTTTATCAAGGACACGTGCCAACTATAGGATGAGCATGGAAGGAGTTACACATCTCTCCCCTACTGGGCTGTAGAATGCACCTCTTCGGTGCAATGATTTAGCTAGAACATGATACTTCATTTCCATCGTGTTTGTATATAATATGTACAGGGCATGTTTTTATATCTACTCTTTTGCATTCAATGAGGGAACTAAAACAATTTTAGCACATTTTGCATGCTTTCAAAAATTTCAAGGACATGGATACAAACACCTCCTCAGCTTATCTAAGAAAAAGTAGTCTTTAACAGAGTAGTTCTAATGATATGCATGATGATGCATTAATGTGCTTTATATTCCTGTTAGTGTACATTCTTATTTCTAATAATTATTTCAAGTTTCTAACTCACTCTAAAAATTCTAAATCAAATGAAATAATTCATATTTTGACTGTCAACAAAAGAAAGGAAAAAGTGGAATTTGTATCTATAAACATATAAGTAGGCTATTTTTTTCTTAGAGGGTATCTTAAAAAATGAGAGATTTGGAAAATAAGATAATTGGGAATTCTTACACTATATTAAGGTTGTGGGTATTTATAATACTCCACATTGTAATAATGATTTGTGGGTACCATAATCACTCCATAGTGTAAAGTGTTCAATTCTATCAGTTTGTCGGTATGTCAATATTTGGGTCCCCACATCTCTGTTGGACCATTAAGGGATGAGATAAAAAGTGGATTCCCCTCTTTCCAGTAATCTAGTTAGTGTAGTTTTGTTTCACCAACACCTCTAGTTGTGAGTGACCCAGCTTGTGAAATGTATAAATAAATCCCTCTTGCCTTTATTCATGCATTTGTTCATTTGAGGGTCTAGGGCCGAGAGAGTTGAGATTTGGAATATGATCTTCTATTGCACTACCGTAGTAATTGGTAGAATAAAAAATTTAGTCTTCCTAGCAAAATATTCACCAAGATGTGACAAGGCTTTATAATTTGATGAAAGATTCACCAAGTTTTTACAATATTTTACAATTTAGTGAAATATTCGCCAAGATTTTACAATATCTTATAATTTAGTGAAAGATTTGCTACGAGTCTACAAGATTCTAGTATAGAATGAAATATTAGATAAAAAAAATTTATATATACATATCATATTATTGAAAAAATAGCCTTCAAAATTTCCTATATATTAGGGAGATTCTCCCATTTATTATACATATAAATTTTGGGGTGTTCTTAAAATTATACCTAGGTGAGAGAGAATATGATAAATCACTTACAATGCATACCACAGTCATAGTTTCTACATATGTGGTATAATATGGTCTCCTTTTCATGGTATACACTTCATTGCTGTTATGGAACTTCGTTAAAATCTCATCCTTGGCTTGCAACTCCAATTACAACTCTTGAAATATGCCTTGCATCTCTTGCTTCTCATCTTTGGAGGACTGAAATTTTCTCCTCAATTCAGAATTATATTCTTGAATTGCCTGGTTTATTTATTCAATCTCTCGGAGTCTTTCTCTCTTCAAGGAGTTACCCATTATTTCCCTTCTACAGCCTACTTGGACTTGTTTTCTTTTACCGCACTTTAGTTAGTCTCTCATTAGCATATTCCTATCAAACTTTCTCTGATAGCACTTTATCCAAAGTGGATGGGTAGCCTTGATTTCAATTTATCCAAAAATGACTACAACACGCCACTTTCCTTAAAACCAAGAATCTTTTATTTGTAGTGCACTTCCCATGAAAGTGAACTTACTTAACCAAACTTCTTAAACTTGCATAAAATGCACATGTAATTGTAACCAAACTTCTTAAACTTGCATAAAATGCACATGTAATGGTAGAAATATTAAGAGAATAAGATATGAACACCATAACAACTTTGATAACGGATTTCAGGATACCTCTTGGATATATCTTTAGGTCCACTCTCAAAAAGTGGATTCCTAATTCATAACAATTACAATGGTAATTTACAATACAAGTTTTGGAGACACCCTCCAAATATGTGGATCGGATTCAAAAATGTACTTCATCATTGAGATGCTCTCGAAAAACCGATCATGAATGAGTATAAACTCAACCCTACTTGGAAACAGTGCTCAAAGACCCCCTTTTGCACGTACATCAAGTCAATTCCCTACAAATCCATTGCTCAGATGCTAAAAAAGACATTAGAATTGGGATCCCATCGAAATTCTATGAAAAATAACTACAAACTTTCCTATGTTTTCTTCAAGTGCTCGAGGACCCCCCCTTAGCATGCAAAACAAGGCTATACTCGACATTGTACAAATATCACCTTGAGGTTCGTATGAAGCCTCTCACAAAGAAATTACCCCAAACTCTCTTTAAGAACTTCACTTTAAAATTCCATGAGAAAAATAGTGAGGATGCATCACCTTTTATAGCCCCCAAAGGGAATCTTTTTGGTTACAACTATATTAACTTCATAACAAATATATTAATTGTCACAGCTTATCATAGCCAAAGTTGTTGGCATATTGGTTATAGTTTTGGAATTATGCCCCAAGAGTAGGGTTCAAATCCCATATAAGACAAATAATATATATGTTGGCTTATTATTATTATTATTATTATTATTATTATATGGTTAGTTAGTTAGTTAGTTAAAACCATATATATATATAAAACAAACCATATAAATACAATACGTTGAACCGTGTGAACCACTTGCACGTAAATTGAGGAGGCCAAGGGTAGATAATACATGGCACCACGTGATTGGTCCACATGCAAACCATTCATTATCCACTACCACATCATCAAATACCAAACATGTGCTGCATCACCATGCATCATCATCATGCCATGTCATCTTGCCACATCACCATGTCATGCCATCGTACCAACTGTACATTTTTTCCACCTATCAGCGACCTTAATTGTATATCCTGCCATGTGGAACACTCCTGCAACTTTGCATGTTCCATAAAAACATCATAAGGGCATATCTTCCTCATATGATGTTAATTGTATGTGATTCAAGTGTTGTTGGAAATATCTCTTCAATCTCTACACAATGGTGCTATTTCCATCAGCGTTCACAGATCCATTTGATCACATGGAAATGGAATTTTTTGTTGAGTATTGTTATGTTGAAGGAATTTGTGTTCTCCATCTCTTTGTTATCCATGTTCTAAACCCACTGCCCTAGTTAGTTTAAAACCCTTATGCACTAAATATTTGCATGGGATTGTTAAAGGAGAGAAGCAGGAGATCCAGAGTCTAGGTTTTGTGAGGTTCCAGAACTAAATAAGGTAACATTGTACTTGTTTCTACCAATGGAAATTTGACGTCTTTACCATCCCAAATTTTTAGTTAAGTTCATGGTTTATGTAGAAATTAGGATTTATATTGAAATTTGATCCATAGAGTCCTTGTTTTCTACTTTCAATTTATCAATAATCTTCATCATTTTCAAAATATTTTGAGGAAGTTATCATGGTTGTTTTGCAGGTCCCTGGGTTGAAGGTTTGAAGCATAACTAAGGAGAAATGAAATCAAGGTGTTAGCACTCCAGGAAACTCTTCTAGGTTGTAGCTCGAGGATGCCTGGTAACTTAAACTATTTTTTAGGGTTTTGTGATTGGATCAAGCCAGATAACCTATATAACCTCTCACTCTCAAGACATGCATGAAGCTCACTCAATTACAAGGCTTTTAGTTACGACTTGTTCAGTAGTTTGACAAAAAGGTGCAAGGATGGAGAACTCACCAGGATGGCATACTTACACACATAACACATGCATATAAATGGCTAAATCCTGCTTAGGATGGTATTTATAAATCAAATATCACTAAATAACCAATAGGATGACAGCTATCGGCTTTTTAATAAATATGAAAATGACCTGAATGCACATTCAGGCAATAAACACAGTAAAGAAAGAGATGGCTGAACAAATCACAACAAAAGAGCTTATATTTAGAATAAACCAGATGAGACGCTTGATAATGGAATAGGATTATAAATCCCCGGAGTTGAACCTTTATTAATAAATTAATCATGGGCTTTATAGCCTTCTGCAAAAATTACAGATCCTGAAAATCCGATCTGTTTACACCAAAAAATAATTGAAAGTGATAGTTTTTCCAGATTAGGGCTTCAAACCCTTGCTAACTATTTGTTTATCTACTGTGAATATCTAGTTCACTGAGCGATATTTTAATGACTGAAGTGGTTGCTGATCATCCCCACTGCTGGTTCAGCATGAAATTGCTACCAAAATCCAGTGTATCGGCATTTAACTGAGGTGCTTTTTCTTGTTTAATCCACTGGATTTTCTGTATTGTCACCGCAGTCGTCGATCGGGGGATTTTTCTTTTAGCTCATCGGTGATCCAAGTCTCAATGCTACCGCTGTTTCGGTGCTCCAAATCTCAGTGTTTTCACAGTTTCGGCACTCCCAGTCTCGATTTTTAATCCGCCAAATTCTCTACCTTACCACCGCGGTCGCTGATCGGAAGTTATGTCTTCTACCACATTGGCGCCCTAGAACGGAGTGTTGTCGCTGTTTCGAAGGTGGAATGAACTAAATTTATCACTGCCAAAATTTGATTGACTATGTTGGAATTGGAGCTTTAGTCCTCTGTGTCGTTGACATTGCGGAGGAGCTTCGTTGTGAACTCGTCGATCCGTAGCCTGTATCTCTTCCGATCGCCGATGATCTTCTATTGTCGCGCTATCAGAAGCTTTTTCATTTAGCAAAATCCGTAGTCTATTTTTCTTACGCCGTTGTGTCTACGTAGTGAACTAAGACTCCGCAAATGTCCGCGATCGGAACTCAAAACTTCTTACCATTAGAGATTTTAATCCCTTTATTCTCCGCAGCGGCGAAACTTTTAGCCACTATCTTCTCCGCAATGGCTGAACTTTTAGCCACTATCTTCTCCGCAGTGGCGGAACTTTTAGCCACTATCTTCTTCGCTCACTGTTTAAGAATGTTCTGATGGCAGTAAAAAGTTTAACAATAGGCCTTACTACCGAAGGGGTCTTCCATCTATTATTTATATTCCATCTTTCGGTGGCTAATGAGATGTTCTGATCCTCGCCCAAGCCACCAAAGCTACAACTTTGTGAAATTTTCATAAAAAATAGAGGCTTTCAAAACTGTTAGTGACATTCATATCCCTCATTGGATGTGTTAAACCCTTCATACTATCGAAATGAATTATTTTGTGTGAACTTAATGAAAATAAATTTATTTCGGGAGATAACATATGTCTCCTACTCGGGGATGGGAACCTCCCTGTGAGGTCCCAAGAACCCCAGACCAAAATGCCTTTCCCTAAAAGCAACCAAGTAACTTAACACTATTATTTATTGTTCCATTGGGCATGGAGTCTTATTCTGAAAGCAAAACAACCTACTATCTACTAATTTACAATCATAAGGCCTCAGATCCTCAAATAAAATAGAGTTTCAGAAACCGCCCATTTACTGGGCCATCGAATACGTCTTCACCTTCCAGATTTTACAATTTGAAGGTGTTATTCTCATATACCTAGCCTATAACAAAAGGTTCAATCCACAAAGAGTCAAATTTTCCATGTTTCCCCTTGTCCTTTCTTATAGCATCCCACTTGAGGACCCAATCTCCGACCTGGAAGTTGTTTGCCTTTGCTCTTTTGTAAAACATGCCCTTTATCCTCTGTTGATGAGCTTCTGATTTTCCTGTAACTTGCTCCCTGATCTGTTGTAACTCTACCAAATCCATCATCCTTCTCATCATATCATTTGGTTCATCCTCCTCTTCCTGAAACAACTTTTCCACTGGATAGGAAAGATGGCCTCAGTGCCATAAACTATTTTGAATGGAGAAGTCCCTATGGATATTTTATCTGTCACCCTATCAGCCCATAAAGCAAACTTAAGCTTTGAATCTCAACTTTTCTGATTTGTCTCTAGCAGGTTCCTGATGATTCTGACTAAGATTTTGTTGGATGACTCGGCCAGGCCATTTCCTTGTGGGTAATAGGATGTGGAGTGCACCAGTTGAATACCCATTGATTCACACATTCTAACTATTACCCCAGCCTTAAAAGCTGGTGCATTATCAGTTACTAACCTTACTAGGCAACCAAACCTGTTGAAGATGTTCTCATATAAGAATCTCATGATGACTTGATGAGTGGCATTTCTGGTGGGTACTGCTTCTATCCATTTGGTAAAGTAGTCAATGGCTACCAAGATCCATTTATGCTATCCACTAGAAGATGGATTTATTTCACCTATGAAATCCAGACCCCGTTGTTGGAAAGGCCCATTCACTGTAACAGGCCTAAGGGGCAAGGATTTGAGCTACTGCTTCCCTATAAACCTCTGAAGTTGGTCACAGGCCCTTACAAAAGTGCATACATCAGCAAAAAGGACTCGCCAATAGTATCCTGCTTTTAATATCTCATGGACTGTGGTTTTCCAGTAGTGGTGGCCTCCACATGTACTAGAATGAAAGTGTTGCATGACCTGGTCTGCTTCCTCTTTATCTAGACATATTAACAAAATTCCAAACTAATCCTTCCAATACAACAAATTGTCAATTATGCAAAACTTAAGAGATTTCAACTTAAGAGCTCATGCTTGGTTAGGAGTAAGATCATGAGAAACTTCTAATTTTAGCAAAAATCGAATGATACCTGAGTACCACTCACATGAAGATATGTTCTCAGCTACTGCTGGACTGTTATTCTGATCTTGATTTACTTCTATTTCAGCTGCTACCATAGTCTGCACCTTTGCTGATCTGACACATGTAAAATTTATTCCCATCAGTTCACAGTTTTCTTTGGCCATGAGTTTGGCCAGACCTAATCCCTTTACCAACTTGGTGGGTTTCACCTCTACATCAAACTCAATGAGTTTGGCAATCCACTTAGCTCTCTTCCCATCAATGTCAGGCTCAGTCAAAACATCCTTCACAACAGCTGAAGGGACACATGCAATGATCTTTGAATGGAGAATGTAGATTTTTAAAGTATTCAAAGATTTTATGAGAGCATAATCCTGCTTCTCAATTGGGTCATACTTCAGCTCAGCATCTCTCAGGGTTCTGCTGAAGAAAGCAATTGGATGATCAAGACCTTCATCATTGTTTTGTAATAGTATGGCTGCCACTGTGGCATAAGATGCAAAAGAAAAAAATGTAAAAACCTTTGGTGTAGTCGGGACTAATCAAGGTTGGGGCCTCCATGATGGCTTTCTTAATGTCTTCAGAAGAGTTTCTTGCTTGGATGGTCCACTTGATTTTTGCATCCTTTTTTAGCATGGTTGTTATGTGCTTTACCAGCTCAGAGAAATTAGGAATGAATCTCCTAACGAAGTTTATCTTGCCTAAAAAGGAATGAATGTCTCTTTTTGACCTTATTGGCAGCTGCTGAATTGCTTCCACTCTTACCGGATCAATCTTTACACCTTCTGCTGAGACTATGTGGCATAGGAGCTTTCCTTCATTGAGTGCAAATTGGGACTTCTTGGGGTTTAGTGATATTCCATACCTTCTGCACTTTAGAAATACTTTCCTTAAATGTTGCAAGTGATCATGATAGCTGTGAGAGTAAACTGTTAAGTCATCCAAATATATCAGCACAAATTTATCTTTTAGCCCTACAAAACTAGGTCCATATCTCTCTGAAAAGTAGCCCCAGCATTCATTAGCCCAAATGGCATTTTAGCATACATGAAGGTGCCCCAGGGGGTGGTAAAGGCAATCTTCTCTTGGTCATCTGGGTGCACAGCAACTTGGTTGTATCTAGAGAATCCATTAAGGAAGGACATGACCCTGGCCCCCAAGAATTTCTGCAGCAGATGTTCCATCTTGGGTAGTGGATAGTTTTCTTTTTTAGAACACTTGTTTAGGTTTCTAAAATCCACACACAACCTGATTTCTCCATTTTTCTTTCTTACCACTACTAGATTTGCAATCCACTTGGAATACCTGAGGGGGATTATGATCTTGGCCTTGAGGAGCTTGTGGATCTCTTTCTCAATCACTGGTAATAGAAGAGGGCTAATGGGTCTCAGCTTCTGTTTGAAAGGAATGGTGTCCTTCTCCAAAGGAATCCTGTGCTGGATGATGTTTGTGTCATATGTTTTTAGGTCACTATACTCCCATGCAAAGACATCAACAAACTCTTTTATCAAGCTACAATATTCATACTTATGTTCAGCAGTCAGCCCAGTGGATAGATTTATCAGTTTTGGATGGCTCTGGCTGCCTATGTTTAGTTCTTGGATAGCAGGATCTAGCTCCCTTCTGGCACGATTGAAAGGGATGTCATTGTGATCAAACAGTTCTTCCAGTGGTACTAGACCTCGGGGTATGTAGTTGCTAGGCAATTGGACAATATTGTGCTCAGTCACTTTACCTTTTAACTTGAGCTTCTTGGATTCCTCTAGGTTAAGGTTTTCCTGGTCTATGTGTATGTCAGAGAATTCATCCACTAACTGAAGGAATTTACTAAGATCCCCATCATTTTCAAACACCCTCCAAAATTTTACATTGTCTGGCAGAGAGGGTCTGTACTTGACTTGAATGTCATAGCTGATCTTAGGGGGTGAAGGAGGAACAAACAGACTTGCAGAGACGGCCAGGGAATCCACTAGGTGGTTCAAATCCCTAGGAATATATGACAGTTCAAAAAACATAAAGGAGTCTCTGAGTTTCCGTACCTCGTCCCTATAGGCCTTCAATATGATATTCTTCATCTAAAAAGTGTTGTTGACCTGTTGTATGATGAGGTCTGCGTCCCCAAAAATCTTCACGCACATGATCCACATCTCCTCGGCCACTTTAACTCCTAGCAGCAAGGCTTCATATTCGGCTATGTTGTTCGTGGTTTTGAAATCGAGCTTATAAGATAAGTGAATGTTCTCCTTAGATGGGGAGATCAACACGATACCCGCGCCTGCTGATTTTTGAGTGCTTTCCCCATCGAAATACATGGTCCAAATCGATGTTGTGACTTCTTCAGGCTGCAGATGGGTGGGCTCAGTGAGCTGAACAAATGTCTGCTGATTATCATCGATTTGCAAGATGCAAGACCCAAAATCGGCGTCCACGGCGTAGATCGGGTGATTCACTGAGCAACTCTCCTTGTTTATAATGTATGTGAGCTGATTTTCCCTGTACAGCCTCTTAGTCTCCCCTCCAAACATTGGAATGGTGGCATACATGAGATCCATCTGAAAGGTGCCACCTAATCTTTTGTTCCATGACCAGGACAGCAAGAGGCCAAATTTTGGAGGAATATCAGCCACTACGATGTCCATGATTACGCTTTTCGAAGGTAGTTGAGTTAAGTTTACAACAAGGTCTTTGATGAGGCCCAAGCACTTGAGCTTATTGGAGTCAAAGGAGAATAAATCATGGTAGGGCTTGGTAATGCTGAGGCCAATTTCATCCATCACAGCCTTTGGAATTAGGTTATGAGAGGCTCATGAATCCAGCAGATAGTTATGGAGGATTTTATCATGGATGTTCAAGGATATATAGAATGGTGGGCAGGAGTCCTTTATGTCTTCGATCGTGGGGCCCAGGGTTACAACAGGCTTGTCATCTTGCAGGTTCACAAAGTTAGTGTCATGGTGCCCTTAGGCTGAAGGGAATTCAAAATGGAGGTTTTAAATGCATCATTCTTCATCAACTCAATTAAAGGGAAAGGGATTTTCAACTTTTGAATTTCAGACTCAAGGTTAAAATAATAATGCAGCCTATCCAGAAACCTTACCTCATCAGCTGTAGGTTTGAGTTGGACTTGATCAGGTGTGGTTGAAGGTGCTAGTTTATGCAATGCTTTGGATGGGACAACCACTTTCTTTGGTAAAACAACAACCTTTCTAGCTCGTGCAGCAAGTAGCTTGACAGGTACAACATTCTTCTTGAGGGGAGCAACCAACCTAGACCTCAGTTGGTAACCTCCCTGAGCATCAGCCTGATAGACAGCCTCTTCAGTGATCTGCTCATCAATCAGGGCTTCTTCATATTCTTCTTGTGTCAGAAAAGAGTAGTCCACCTCATCCTCCATGCAGTGGATATTGTCTTTAGCTTCTCCTTCTTCTTCAATAAACTCTGGCTCTTCTTCTAATACAACATTTTGAAATGGAGCTCTTATCCTTTGATCTTCCCCTTGATTTATCTCCCTTCTGAGAATATGAACTGGGGGGTTTCCTCTTCTATAAGGAACAAAATTTGGGTTTCGAGGACCGAAGTCACTTGTCCCCTTACCCCTTACTAGCAGATGTCCTTGGTCTTTCAATTTAGACATTTCAATAGTCAGGTTATCTAAAAGTTTGGTCATTTTTTCAATCTTGTTCTCTGATGCAAAAGCCCCACTATAGTCTGTTGGATGCTTTCTCTTGTCTACCTTCCCTTTGAACTTCTGAGATTCCAGAATGTTTGACTCTACCTCCAGGGTAGCATCCTGCATGAGTGATAAGGAGGCAGACCTCCTTTATTTGAGAAGTAGGCAAAATTCAGAGTCAAAGGCATTCACATAAGTTATCATAGCTGAGGTACCGGTGTGCTTAATCTCAGTGGGGATCTTGTTGTACATGTTGTTGAATCTCTTGGTAAAGTTGGAGACAGACTCACCATTTTCTCTTTTCAGGTTGCTGAATTCTGTGATATAGTAGAGGTGGTCTCTTCTCTCTCCCCAATGTTTTAGGAAAACATCATCTAGGGCCTCTATGCCTGCCACTGACCCAGCAGGCAGTTCTTTAAACCACTTCCTATCTTGGCCATCTAGGCTTTGCACAAAAAATCTGGTCCATACATCTTTGTGTTCTATATTTATATTTTCAGCATAGCTATAAAAATCCTCTAGATTTTCTTCATCAGTGAAATCCCCTTCCCCAGTAAACTTAGGCATATACTTGAGGTAATCCCCGGTAGGCATGGCTGCGAGAGGATTTGGAAAAATTAGGGGTGCATACCTAGCTACCAGGATCCTTTCCATCTTGGTCAATTGAGGGGTAGCCATATTGGAAATGGGTATGGACAGGGATGTGGAAGGCAGCACTGATGAAAATATTTGTTGAGCAGGCGGTGGTGTACTTATCCTAGTGGAGTCACCAGGGATTGGATCTTCACAAGCAACAGTGCTTGAAGATGCCCAAGCCCTATATTTTTTTGATGTATCTAAAATTAAATGGGAATTAAGAGTTTTAGCAGAATAAATAACAGCAGAAATATTTTTTGAAATACCCGATGTAGCATTTTGCGTAGCACTGCTGGTCTGTCTTATTAAATCCCTATCTTTCCTCAAGATTTCTTCTGGATCTGAAACGGGTGTTGTTGGTGGCACCTTTGGGTTTTCTCTGGTACTTGGTCTTCTTAAAGCCACCTTATATCAATGGAGTCACTAGATAAATGATTACAACCGTAATAATGTCCAAGCCTTGTCTATCATCAAAGCATGGATCTATGTCGTCTCCCAAGGAAGCTGAGATTCAATCTCCTCTCCCCAGCAGTGGCGCCACTTTGTTAGCACTCCAGGAAACTCCTCTAGGTTGTAGCTCGAGGATGCCTGGTAACTTAAACTATTTTTTAGGGTTTTCTAATATGGATCAAGTTGGATAACCTATATAACCTCTCACTCTCAAGACATGCATGAATCTCACTCAATTACAAGGCTTTTAGTTACAACTTGTTTAGTAGTTTGACAAAAAGGTGCAGGGATGGAGAACTCACCAAGCTGGTAGACTTACACACATAACACATGCATATAAATGGATAAATCCTGCTAAGGATGGTATTTATAAATAAAATATCACTAAATAACCAATAGGATGACAACTATCGACTTTTTAATAAATCTGAAAATGACCTAAATGCACATTCAGGCAATAAACATAGTAAAGAAAGAGATGGCTGAATAAATCACAACAAAAGCGCTTATATTTAGAATAAAATAGATGAGACACTTGATAATGGAGCGGGCTTATAAATCCCCGCAGTCGAACCTTTATTAATAAATTAATCGTGGGCTTTATAGCCTTCTGCAAAAATTACAGATCTTGAAAATCCGATCTGTTTTACACCAAAAAATAATTGAAAGTGATAGTTTTTCCAGATTAGGGCTTCAAACCCTTGCTAACTATTTGTTTATATACTATGAAGATCTAGTTCACTGAGTGATCTTTTTATGAATGAAGTGGTCGTTGATCATCCCCACTTCTGTTTCAGTATGAAATTGCTGCCAACAGCCAGTGTATCGGCATTTAACTGAAGTGTTTTTTCTTGTTTAATCCGTTGGATTTTCTGTATTGTCACCGCAGTCACCAATCGGGGGATTTTTCTTTTAGCTCATCGTCGCTCCAAGTCTCAATGCTATCGTTGTTTTGGTGCTCCAAATCTCAGTGTTTCCATAGTTTCGGCGCTTCCAGTCTCAATGTTTAATCTGCCAGATTCTCTACCTTATTGTCGCGGTCGCTGATCGAAAGTTATGTCTTCTAGCACATCGGCGCCCTAAACCGAAGCGTTGTCGCTGTTTCAGAGGTGGAACGAACTAAATTTACCACTGCTAGAAGTTGATTGATGATGTTGGAATTAGAGCTTTATTCCTCTATGCCACCGACACTGCGAAGGAGCTTCGTTGTGAACTCGTCGATCCGTATTCTGTATGTCTTTCAATCACCGGTGATCTTCTATTGTTGCGCTATCAGAAGATTTTTCATTTAGCGGAAGCCATAGTCTGTTTTTCTTCCACCGTTGTAGCCTTGCAGTGAACTAAGACTCTACAACGTCGGCAATTGGAACTCAAAACTTCTTACCATCGTAGCTTTTAATCCCTCTATTATCCTCAGTGGCGGAACTTTTAGCCACTATCTTCTTCGCAGTGGCGGAACTTTTAGCCAATATCTTCTCCACTCACTGTTTAAGAATGTTCTGATGGCAATAAAAAGTTTAGCAATATGCCTTACCGCCGAAGGGGTATTCCACCTGTTATTTATCTTCCATCTTCCGGTGGCTAATGAGATGTTCTGATCCTCGCCCAAGCCACCGAAGCTACAACTTTGTGAAATTTGCATAAAAAATAGAGGCTTTCAAAACTATTAGTGACATTCATATCCCTCATTGCATGTGTTAAACCCTTCATACTATCGAAATGAATTATTTTGTGTGAACTTAATGAAAATAAATTTATTTTGGGAGATAACACTAGGATCGACCTTTGTAAACAAGCTGCATCCTTCTCTATCTTTTAAACTCTTTGTATTTTTTTTTCATGAATATAGAATCTAGTTTGCTTACTCTAAAACCCTAGATGTCTATCTTTGAAAACCTAGTATGTTGGTGACCTCACCCTAGTCATAGCATAGTTTTTCATACAACAGAAATGGTGACTCCACTAGGGACAAGCTATATTCTTTGGGGTTTCTAGGTAATTTATTCCAGTTTATTTGGTTTTTTAGAGTCTCTTTGCAAGTTAGTATTGTTCTAAGACTTTAATAGACACCATGATTCTTCACTTTCCTAAGTTTGACTTGTGTTTTTTTTAGAATTCGAGTACAAAAACGCCCCTCATGTTCATGATAGTAGCATTTCTAGTTCAAAAACTCCCTTGAATCTCTATACAAAATCATTTTACACCCTACTATGCTTTGGTTGGCCAATGTTTTTCTCCTGTAGGGTGTATTTTTCACTCTTTTCCTATCTGTGAGGTTTTTTGGTGATTTTTTTAGAGCATTTAATTGTCTTAGGTCTTGTTAGGACCCCTCAAAAGTGTTGTGTCTTCTTTGTGGTTGATTTTACTTGAGTTTTTAAAATATTTTTGGGGTAAAAAGTCTCTATGAAAATTTCATTTGTTCCTAGTACTTCTCATTGTTTGATTTGGATTATTTTGAAAGTTGTTGATTGTTACGGTCCTGTAGTGACCTCCGAGAGGTAAGGTATATTCTCTGTGTTTATTATCAATTAGTGCCTTTGAGTATTTTGAGTGAAAAGTGTTTGAAAATAAAATTTTGTTTTAGGATTCATCTTTGCTCTTTGATTTGGTACTTTTGATTGTCCTTTGAAGTGGAATATCGGGGTTGTTTTTGTGTTGTTTTCAGATCTTGGTTGCACTGATTGGGTGCAAGAATTAGGATTGACCAAACCCCGTGCCTAGTAATTATTTTCCTAGGTTGAGTCTAAAAGTCACCTTGTCTACTTTTCTCAACTTTGCATGTTTGTGACTGAAAATCCTTGTGTTTTTTATCGCTTTCGCTTGTGTTTGATAAGAGTGTCAATAGTGTTTTCATTGGTTCTCTGGTGTAGTTGTTCATAGTTGAATATTGTGTGTCTTATTTGAAAACAAAAAACCCAGTCAGATATTTTCATAAAACCGAGTTTGTTATTACATTGCAAGAACCTATAGTAGGTTCACATTTTGCATTTAAAAAATGAAAATAAAATTGCATTTTGTTTTGTTGTGTATATCAAGTTTTCCTTTAGGCACATATTTGCATGTTTGCATTAAAAGAATAAAAAGTTGCATTGTATTTTGGTATTTGAAGTGTATGTGCTTGTAAAAATCAATCCATTCACATATTAGGATTGAAATGAAATTGATTCATCAACTGAAACTTACATTTGCATTCAAAATTTGAACTTGTGCATGTTTTTAAGATTGAAACTGCATTCAAGTGTTTCAAAAGAATTGTTTTCACATTCACATCTTAGCTCAAATTTGCATTTAGCGTAGGAAGTTTAGTTTGCATTTACATAAAAAATATTAGAAAGGTGCATTGCACATTTTGGAAACTTGCATTTGCATTTAAAATTGTATTTTACAGTGAGAGCTTACATTATGCATCAAAAGACATTGAAATTAAAAAGTGCATTGTAGAGGGTAGAGTGTGCTCCATTTTTAAGTGAAAGAGGATAAAATTGTGCATTAGGGTGCATTGTATTTCTCTTTAGTTGCATAATATTTTCTTATTTTTTAAAAGTCTCGAAATTTATATTTTAAGGAAGCAAGAAAGTAACCAGAATAGGATACCAGGTTTTCTTTTACGGAGAAACCCAACTAATAATATAGGCTAGGATTTTAGAGATTGGAGTTTAAAGTCAACTTCTCCAAGATCGCATAAAATTGGGAAACTAGGAATCCACTAAAGAGAATTAAATCCATTAGTAACGTAATATAATTGTTGGGAAAGTGCCATTAAAACTGGTGTCAAGTGGTATTTAAACCTTTTTCAAGTAGACAAAATACTCATGCTGCTTGACTAACTCGAGGGGTTCTGCGTGTTTGGGAATTGGTCAAGCATGGAAATTCATCAAGGTGATACCATATCTCATTGACATTTGCAAGTCTAAGACTTGTTATGCAATACCTACGTCCCTTCCCATTTGCAGAAGCTCCATCCAACAATCCGCCCCCCTTGACTATCAAGCATAAAGTGGTGACCATAGTTGTTGTTCCTAGGTTGCTGCAAGGTGATATCTTATGGAACCTGAGATATATGTAAACTCTGCAACCTATCTCCTTTTGGGTATTTATCGAAGGAAAGTGATTTCACCCTTGGTGATTGTTTCTAGAGAGTAGGTTAATTGTCTCTCGAGATTTGTTGGTTGGAATTAAGCACTAATCATCCCAAGATAACTGTCAAAATACCCCATAATTATCTCTTCACTGAATAGTACTTGCATCCAATTGATTTTCATTCCAAGAGTTTTTTCTTGTTGCAAAATTTTAGGGACTTTCTAGTGAGTGTTGATTGTTGTTTTATATTTTTATATTTCCTCATTTGAGTCTTCTGCGATCCACTATGGGAAATCAACATTTGTGTAGTTCATGAAGAATCCATGGACACTTTCCTAAACAGATAAAAGTCCCTATTCCTAGGCAAAGACTCGATTAGAATGATCCAACCCCTAAGGGAGCATAGGAAGAATACTATGAACAATACACAGAACAACCAGCTGAAGAAAACACCTCTATTTATATTGATTCTGAGTCCTCTTAAGAGGAAATACATTTTAGTGATGCTAAGGGGGAATTAGATAAATTTCCCTTAGTTATTTCTTCTCAGCCTAAGGAGAACATAGATTTTCCTTCCATTGAGGATCTCACTGATCCTTTACGACTTTTTAAACCCTACACAAGATCCTAATTCTATCCAAGGAATTGAGTTTCATGTTAGTGGGATAAGTGATCTATCATTCCAATGGAGCACTATGGAAAACATTGGAAAAGTGTTCGATACTAGGGAAGTAACTCACCTGGTTAACACCACGACTATAGGAGGAGTTAGTATCAATGCATCATTTGCTGTGGGTTATGGATGGTCTCCATCGTATTCAATGATCTTAATGGGTAGACCTTCATACTGTCTTCAAAGTGAAAATCCATTTTCTTTTGGGATGAATTTCCTGGGATTTCAATCAATACCTACCTCTCTTCCTCCTTCATCCATTTGTACTACCTCATTAAGAAATGGTCCATCAATTCCTTTCAGTGGACACATGTCCACGCCAAACCTTGCCCCTATTTTTGGAGTTGTTGTTGGATCCAAAATGCCTCAAATAAATTTTCCTTTCCAGTAAATGGGAGGCATAGGTGTTAGTAACCCATTTTCATAGAAAATTCCATATGGTAATATATTCTGACTAGGGGTCATTTCTAAAGGATTTCCCTAGGGGGGGATTCTCCATTTGGGAAGATCCTTTTTCTCGGGTAGGAGGCTTAGACATTGTTAACCCAATAATAGTTAATCATTTATTAGGTATCCATCCTATGGGGGGTATGGGGGGTGCTTAAGGAGTATTTACTTAACCCTTTGGACAACCTCAATTTGGCCACAATATAATCCACTTTTTACCAATGTCAACACAAATCAGTTGGAAACTAATGCCCCCAGATCTTGGAAAACCATGTCGCAAATGAAGTTTCCTTTATTTTATACTTCGAATTTTCTGTATTTAACTAACTTAACCAATGATACATAATTACATAATACTATTTGTAAATTTCTCCCTACTAAATTACCTTTAGATATTCCAAAATTTGAAGGAAAACCAAAGGAAGATCTGACGAACCTTATGATGACCTTTCATCTCTGGTGTTCCTCAAACTCTCTGATGGATGATTTTATTAGGTTATGACGCTTCCAAATTACTTTAATAAGGATGGAAGTGAAATGGTATATTGAGATGCCATGTGCCTATTTCCAAACATTTAATGATATTTTAATGACCTTTCTCAATCACTTTCAACTTTCAGTTCATTATGAAACTGGTACTAAATTATTGACTTCCTTTCATCTGGACAAGTACATCCATATCTCTGACCACATTCATGAATGGAAGAGGATATGTAATCTCATTACGGCTCAAATTCTCGATGTTTTTTTAACCTATTGGTTAATTAAGTGTTTGCAACAATGTATTGCAAAATATGTGTCTCTAACAAGGGTACAAAATGAATAGCAGGCCATTATAAAATCATAGCAATTGGATTTAGTTTACTCTCAATCTGGGATTCTTTATGGAATATTTTCTAATTCTCCTCGAGTAGAGGTTGATTCGACCAAATCTGTGTTTGGACCACATGCCAATGGTGTGATTGGATTAGAAATTTGTACTGCAACTAGCTATGGAATGTACCTTATTGGTCAAAATTCACCAACGGATTCCCCAAACAACACACAGAATCCCAGTCACAACCCTCCCTCAAATGTTCTAACAGTTCAGACAACCAGTTCTTAGGGAAACCAATAGCCTTGAGGAAAATTAATAAGAAGAATAAAAATGTGAATAATAGTAATAAAAATGCAAATAACAATAATAATAACAACAATAATGCTGCTATGGAAAATAGTGAAAAGGGTAAAACAAAATTCCCTTACTTATTATGCAAGGAAGATCATCTAACCTGTAAATTCCCTAATATAGAAATGGCTAAAAAATGGTTATCTAAACAAGAAGGTGTTACCCAACATGTTGCCATGATTAATCCATTTCCTTAGCCACAACAACACATGATTACTACAACCCAACCCAATCCTTAATCCTCGTAAGGGGGAAATCATGGTGTCTATTCTTAAGGGGGAAGTTTTGTCTATAGTCATATTTTCATATGTGAGGAGGATATAAACCTCTAGACTAGAAATAAATCTTATGATACATCTATGTATGGATCAAAGGTAAAGGAAAACTATGACTCTGATGGAGCCTCCTCGTTACACATGGAGAAACCATCTAATGGCACTAGGTGTTGAATACTAAAAGGTATTCTTAAGAAGATCATGTATAATCCCAATGCACATGCTACCCAAAACTATAACTTAGTGAAATATCTGGCACAAACTCCTTGTGTAATTTCTACTTTAGAGGTTCTACATAGTTTCCCAACCCAATGAAGGAACCTACTCTCATCATTATGATCCTTTGATCCCACATACAATAATTTTATGGATTTATATTCTCAGAATTTGAAGCCCCATTTATCTCATATGTGACCTTCTAGATTTAGGCGATATCTAGTAAGTCCATTATACATCATATTATTGTTTATGAGGGTTCCTCCACTTGCATAATGTCTTTATCATGCTTAAAAGCTATCATGTCACTTGATGTAGTTGCTCCTGTCACAATGTTGAAGGATTTTGATGGCCATTTATTCAATCCTTGTGAAATATCCTAGCTCTCCCTATAAATATAGGGGGGAAACAATCACGGTAGAAGTGGAAGTAGTTGACACTCAATTATAATCTGTTATTAAGGATAAGTTGGACGCAAGAAATTGTTAAAAAACAGGATCGCAAAGCAATAAAAATAAACAATATACAAACATAAAACACATTAACACATTAAAAGAGAGCCACCAATATAACGTGATTCACCCAAGATGAGATACATCCACACATAACAAAATCAAGGGATACAACCTATAGCACACCTGTTGCACTTCCTATTCACTCTCTCACAGTATCTCACACACAATCACAAAGATCGCTTTTCACAATTCTACAATACAATACACAATCGTATTACAATGCCTTCACTCTATAAATGGAATACCACGGGGTGTCCAAAACCATGGGCATGTAAATTACCCATTATTGACCAAGTCATGACTATGAAATCACAACACTTTATAAGGAATTTTTACTAAATTTTTTCTATGGGGGCTCTACCCCTGAACCCCCACTGAGGGGGGGCTCCAAAATTAGTTGTCGCCCCCCCATGGCGACTATAGTGGGGAAGCCCCCCCACACCCATCATGGTACTGGGATGAAAACACGGCTGAAACATGATATCTGAATTGGGAAGATCGAGATCCACAACCAACAACATCCCACTTGGAGACTGATCACAGCAACTCCACGACCAATTTAATTGTTGGACTATGCTCTGAACCTTGTGTTAGCACTGTTTTTGTGCTAAATAGTTGAAGGGGATTGGACCTGTGAAAGGATAAATAAGGTCTGTAAAATTTGTATATCATATGACCTTGGAGTATATTAATGAGTTTCTGTAGTAAATGAAAGGCTTAAGTGAACAGGTTAGCTTGTAGACACCACTATCTGTCAGATGAAGAGGAGTAAAAAGATCCATGGTTGTCAACAATTTCCCTGTTTAAATGTGCAGGGAGAACTAAAATGATTATATCAGTGAAATGGTGTGAAAAAAGTTGTATTTTGATGGCGACGATCAATGGCCAAATCAGATCGACAGAGGAAATATATTTCACAAATATCAAGCACAGGATGAAAAGGACTTTTTTGGGGTTGTGGAATCACTTAAACACCTGCAAGTTTCGAGGGCCAAGATCGAATATGGTTTAGATCAACGACGGAGGTGAATTATGCTAATCTAAAGTGCTCATGGAAGACCACATTTCAAATATGCGGAATGGTTTAAAGAGAGGGAATTTTTCAATGGTGAAGATCAAATCAGATATAGATCTATGGAAGAGAATGATTCCGCTGATTGAACATGCGCAGAAGGAATCACCTTTAAAATTTGCGGAATTTTGTAGGCCTTTCCAGCTTGAGCGACGGAGATGTAAGGCGGATTTTGATCAATGGCTAAGGTAAATTCTGCAAATTAGATATGCACAGAGGAGTATAGTCTGGAATTTAGTGGAATATTAAAATGGTCCCACTTTTCGACGACCTGGATGAGGTGTGGTCCAGATTAACAGTTGACAGGGATTCTGTCATTTCAAAGAGCGAGGAACAAGGATTTTGGTGAGGGTGTGGAAACCACAAATGGACGGTTCAGATTGGGGGAATTTATCAGGTCAAAGGAAGATATTGAAGGGTGATATAGCAGGAATGAGACAGTACAAGTAACCGGTGATCAATATTAAAGGGATCATATTAAAAGGTGCCATATCTGGGGTTCCATTTGATTGGAAAATATGCATAGTCGATAGGAGGAATAAAATAGTATAAAGGCCAGCACGTGGATTCAAACCATTTGTTTTTTCTAGAGCATTGGAAGGTGAGATTTCAAACTATGTGAAAGGTGCCGCCGTGGACAAACCTCCCAACCAATATGTCAAATGACCTAGTAGGTTCACTTCTCTACTAAACTAGTTTTTCATGGCTGAAATGGAATATTTCGAAGTTCAGAGTCTTGAGAACCAGAATGTTGAAGAATACCTAGAGGATTAATATTCTGAAATATTTGATACTATCCTACTAAATGATAATGTAGAAACTGCCAAAAAAAATTGAAGATCCTAAAATACCAGGGAATTGATACTCATGGGGTATTCAGTTTGTATTTCTTTTATTTTTCTGTTGAATAAACCCCTAGTTTCCCAGAGTTCGTTGATTGGTGCACCAGTAACTACTTTCCTTCTGAGGGGTTAATAATGGATGAATCTAGGTTTAATATTCCATCTCCAATAAATTCCCTTGTCATCCGAAACACTCTGCTAATCCCTGCTGATTTTTCCCAAACGGCTAAAGAATACAAATAAGAAGACCTACTCCATTTTTTCCAAGAGTCCTCAATTAAACAAAAATAAACTTTCTTCAAAACCTGCTCAAAACCTGAAATTCAGTTTCTAAACCACCCTTTTCCCATTGATTACAACTTGTTCAGTGAAAAAACACAATCTTTGATAACCCTGGAAAGTCATTTTTGGGGTATGGATAAGAATGAATTCATCACAGAACCCTTGTTGAGCCTAATATTCACCCTTAGCATCGATCAAGTAGCTTCTGAGCCAGTGAATCAGTCCATGCAGTCATCATGTCTTAAATTTGATGAGTTTTTATCCGAGAACATTCATTCTCAGCTAATAAATTTCCACTAGACAAGAACTTTCAGGTTTCAATATTTTCTGATGAGGATGTTTTTAACATTCAATGAAGATAACCTACAACTCCCAGACATGGTTATAACAAAGGAGATGAGTAAATATTATTGCAAGTTTATGAATTTTCTTATGGCCCCAGTATATAATGTTTTCTTTCAAGAAAATTACCCATAGTCCTACCATAAATGAAAGAGTTATTGCAATTGTCACCTGAAAGAAGAGTAGGGGATTGGTTCCTTTCTGAACATAAGACAATGATTAGAATATATGGGTTTACTCGTGAACCCTATGTCCTTCCAGCAATTCTGACAGTAAGGGTGTTTGCATTAGAATTGATTAGACAAAGGCTAATAGTTGAATATGAGCATTTCCTGAGCTACAAGAAGCCTTCAGGGATCAACTATCCATGGACGGTTGGTCCTCTTACCATTAAGAGTAAATCCTCCCTTTCAATGATCGAAAGCATGCTCAAAGAAATGGGTTTTTCAATGGAAGCTTCAGTCAATTATGACACTCACCATATCATGTTAGATAGAAGACAATCAAATAAAAACAAACCATTTGAGCATTATGAGGTGGAAGTACTGTATGAGGCAACAAATTGGATAGAATACCCCAAGGATAGTAATAATGTAGAGGATATGCAAGAGGATTCAATTTATTCTGCACCAGGGGGTTCTCCTCCTCAACAAGATCTTTCTAGTATTGTTGTTGCAACTACTCATATCACTCCATTGGCTAGTTTTTTTCTGAAAAGATGAATAAGAGAGATTTCCCAGAAGCCATGAATGTAGATGAGGAAGACACTACTAGAACACCGAAGCAACTAAATATGGAAAAAGCCAAGAAAACTTGTACATGTTGCAAAGAATAAAAGCAAAAGGAAACCGATGAAGATCAAATGCCCAGCCTTTGATATCCAGGAATATACCTTTGATAGAGTTCCTAAAGGAGCTACATATAAGTACAAGTCCAAAATTGAACTGCTGGACATATATAAAGATGTGGGTGAAAAAAAATTTGATGCAAAATTGAAGTTGTGTGATGAAGTGAGAAAATTGTCTAGTCAAGATGTATCCCTGGTGATTGTTCAGGATCAAGATAAAGATACCTTAAACCTGGCTGTGACTACAAGAAATAAAGTGGTTGAATTGAGGATGAATTTGAAGAATATTCCTGCTACTGATATGATACACTTACACAGAGAAACATGTGACATCATTTATACTGATTTGTTACAAGAAACATTGCAAGTGTCAAAGTTGTAGTCAAGCAAGAAAAGAGTGGAGGATTTGCTCAGAAAGGATAAGGTGGAGAATAAATCCCACCAAATGCAGATACATAATCTTCAAGTGGAATTGTTGGTAGCTGACAGTCAGGCTGATAAGGGAGCTTCCACAAAAAAGTTGTTAAAGGAAAAAGAAAATCCAATTCAGTTGTTAAAGAAGAAATTGAGTATCCCAACTACTCAGCTCATACAAACCTCTGAGTTGACAGAAATTGAAAAAGAAAAAGAAGCTTTCAATACTGAACTGATTGATTGCAAGGAAAAACTACCTAAATTTGAAGAAAAGGAGAAACTGTGGGAGAGAGATGCAGGATTTTGGGTTGAAAAGAAAAAGGATTTTGAAACAAAGCAAGCAGAGCTGGAAAAGGAGCTAAAGGAACTAAAGGAAAGGGACAAGGGGCAACAAGTGCAGGTTATTTCATCTTATGTACAATCTGGTACAGATTCTCTTTCCCAGTCTATGTCTCAAGTAAGTCTTAAAGAGTTAGAAATCACTAGTTTGAAGAAACAGAATAAAAACTTGGAAGACATGGCTGAAAAAAAAAAGAGAAAAGGCAAGAAATATATTGTAAGACAAATGTAGAGAGCTGGTAGAAAAGAAAAAAAAATTGTTAAAACAAGTTTCAGGACAGTCATCCCTGCAAGGAGCAAAGCATCTTATCTGGGATGCATTGATAGCACAAGCAGCCAAGCTCAGACCCTATTTGGATTTTATTCTGGACAAAGAAATTGTTACACTAGGTTCTAGAAAAAATGTCCAGATGGTAAAGCGTGTCTTGAACAAAAATCCCATGGACACAACTAATAATGCAATCAGTTTCTTGAACAAATCAACATAAGAAGAAATCGGGAATGCATTTATCCATGACAGAGTTTTGGTCATCACATGGGCAAGAAAAGTGGTAAATAAATATCATCATTTAGAAATAGTTCAAGCAAATATTGATGTTATGCATAATCATATTAAAGAATTCATTCAACATTTTAATCCTTTATTCAAAGAGGGATTCCCTTCTTTTGGGAAGAGTAAGGGGGGATTTTGTATTAGAAGGAATACAGTGACATATTAATCAATTGCAAATAGGATCACAGACAGTTTGATGATATGCAACAACAATCCTTGTCAGGAAAGACTGCGGTTGACAAAATGGCTGGAGAATTTGAGATTTTGTTTTATTTTGAAGCTACATGTACCAAATTTCTAGTTTTCTCTTATCCAGAAAACGTGGAGCTCAGGGTATTGGATAAGGAGATGATCAGTCTGGATATGCCAACTATTGATTAATGGAAGACACTTGAGAATTATGGAAAAAGTAAATACAAGCTGCGCCAATGAATACATGCCTGACCATGATTAGGATCAAACAGATAGATGTAGTATGATCAAGTGAGCCAGAATCTTGAAGAGGCATACTATTTTAAATCCAGCATGCACGTCATCCCCATTATTTTTTGTTTTATGAAAATCGTGGAAAATGTGCCACGTTAGAGTTTGTTTCTAAATGTGTAACTAATTTGAACCTGTTTCGAGGTTGGTCTCGAGGGTCTAAGATACTATAAGTATACCCTCAACAGAGGAAGAAAGGGTTGAAACCTGTGAGACTTTTTTTGTTATGTAATTTTGAGATCTGCCTTCAATAAAAGTTGTTGAGCCGAATGTTTGTCTTTGAATGCAGAATTTCATGTATATTTCTCAGTTACAGTTTGTGATTTTCCCGTATTTATGTGCATGTCCTTCTAGTTAATCTTTCCATTATGTTTTTTTTCATATCTGAGACAAGTGTGTGATAGTTTCAAAATTCATACTTGGTTATGATCTGTCTATCGTTTCAGATATTCATAAATTATTTCTACCAAATTTAATGTAGAATTCATCCTAGTCGGTGCTTTGTGTTAATGGAATGTCATCTTTTCTTCCTTATCACCAAACCAAAAACATATTAACCGTAACCGAAGTATTATCTTGATTTTGCAAACATTTCCTATGCAAATTGTTCTTTGTTTCTTGATAATTGTGACTCCATAGCCCAATCTACCCTTACCCTATTTCAACCACAAACTTAATCTGAATGTTTATAAATCTAACCCTAATAAAATATCGGTGACAGATCCCTAGGATAGAAAGGAAAAGGCCAACTCCCTTTATTAAAGTGGTTATGTTGTTACCTCGAGGCCCGCCTTCCACAACCTTGGGTGTGTTTTGAGTTTTAACAAACTGGCGATGTTGTTGAGGGCACGAATGTGCAAATCATCCATGGAAAAAACGACAAAGACTCAAAGAAGAAAGGGTTTCTATGGGAAAACGAAAACTCCTGCAGCAGAATAAGGTTGTATATTTTCCATGGAGACTACACATTGGTTCTGAGCAAATTGCAGAAGGCATCTTGGCTTCCAGGTGGCCACATACAAGAGGTAATCCTGACACTGAAATCTTGCAAGGTGTGGATAACCCTAATAAATTGCTTAGAAATCAAGGAAAGAAGCAAATAATTATTCCTCAATTTGAAAATTCATCTACTCAAGAATTTCATAGCATTCAATATTTTGTGTGGGAAACTAATTTTAAAAGATCACTATTAAATTATAAATCAGAACCTGACTTGAAGAACACAAAATTAAACCCTAGCAGGTTAGAATCATATATGCTTGACTCTCTTTGGCAGAGCCTTCAAAACTCTAAGAAAACTAGTGCAAGAAACCCTACTTTTCAGAAATTTCATCCTAATATCTCGTCAGTTGTTTAAAACCCTCCAATCTTCTAGGCTCCTCCTGTAGCTCCAAATTTACCTCGAAAGATGGCTTCTAGATTTTCCCCATTGGCTTTACCCGTTGTGTTGCATGTCCTTCCTCAAGGTTATTCCCATAAAATTCCATTCTATGAATGCGAGAGAAATTTCGCAGCCAAACAACATGTTGATAGGTTTGACGATTTTATGTACCTAGAGCTGATAGATGATGATGATGTTAATATGAGGTTGTTTGTGCTAATCCTGTCTGGAGAGGAAAATAAGTGGTTCAAATACTTTCCTGTTGGATCCATTCATACATTTGAAGCTTTCCAAGCTGCATTTCTGGAAAAGTGGGATGATAAGAGAACTCCTCTATAGATGTTGTCTCAGTATAACGGTCTGAAAAAGGGAGGTTTTGAGTATGTTCATGATTTTTGTAGTAGATTTATGAGGGTGTACAACTCTATCCCTGCTGATATTAAACCATTGGTAGGAAACTCCACTATGTTGATGCTTTTGACAGTGACGTTGCTTTGTTGTTGAGAGAGAGAAAGTCAGCAAATCTTCCTGTCATGTTTCAAGATGCCTTGAAGGTGAAAGCTAACAAGATGGCTAGTGGAAAAATAAAGAAAAAATTATAAGAAAGGAAAATTAGAGAAGATGGGCCTTCTCCTTCTGATGCTTCTAATGACGCGAAGTTTGAAATGATGATGAAAACAATGGAGAAGTTGATGGAGAAATTGATTGTAGATAACAGGCCACTGAATAGGGAACAAAATGAGCCTCAAATCAGGAATCTGAATTTCATAAGACCCAATCCTCCTTAACCCCCACATATCAGATAGAAGGATATAAGGAATCCTAGAAACCTAAATGACCAGCAAATACAACCACCTTTCCATGAAAACTATGTTGATGGTGAAGATCAAGAGGAACCTGCTGAAGATCAAATCCATAATTTTGGTGATTTGGATTCTGATATATACCTCATAGAAAAAGAACATAACATGTATTCTCAAGAGGATGCTAATAAGGATTTTGAGATAGAATCAAAACAATACCAAAGGGGGTACTTGCATGTTATAGATGGCGTCCAAAGAAAAATTCAATTAAGGAATAGAGATGTTACTATCAATAAAGGAAGGCTCAATCCAAATAAGCCTTATAGCAGTCAACAAAACACTAATAAGAAAAAAGAAAAACAAAAAGAACAAATTGTATATAAAGATCCTGCATATAAAGTAGAAAATACAAGAGAAGTCAAATATCCAGCACTAATATATGTGGAAAAAACTGTGTCCACTTTCAACCTGCAAAAAGAGCTTTCAAATGTAAAAATATCCATCCCTTTCAATGAGATGCTAAGAAATAGAGAATACAGAGAAAAGATATCAGGCATGGTTAGGAGTCAAGGAGAATTTCAACCTGATATTTTAGAAGTGAATGATGATGCTCCTACTATTTTTTTTGTTCTAAAATTGAAAATGAAGATGGGGATGAAGTTACCCCTTTCTACCTAAGTTTGTGCATGACATGGTTGTGCACAATGCCATGTTGGATTCTGGTGCCTCCCATAATCTGATGCCAAAAGGAGTAGTAGAAATCTTGGGGTTAGAAGCTACCATTAGATATGTACTCTTTTGATTCCAGGAAGGTAAAATTTCTTGGACTGATTCAACATATGGGAGTAACTTTAATAGAATTTCCCTCTAAAACTGTGGTAATGGATGTTGTCATAGCAAACATTCCTCCCAAATTTGGTGTGTTACTGTCAATGTCTTGGACCTCTAAATTAAAAAGACGTATGCAAATGGACATGTCATATGCTACCATTCCTATGGCTAGAGGGAGTAAAAGGTTATACAATGAGAAAACATCTCCATTTGTAGTCAGAAGCCAAGACAAACTGGATGATCATGCTATATATGCTATTGATACTGACTTGGGATCTTCAATTTTATTTAATGATGTTTCTCCCTGTAATCTTAAAATCTCTGCACCTATTGAAGGTAAGGAGGAAGAAGAGTCTACAGAGAAACAAGACACTTTAGAGAAGAAACAGAAAGACGAAGGTCTCTGAACCACGTATTTTGATGGATCAGTGGCTAAGTTTGGTGTTGGTGCAGGTGTGTATATTATTTCTCCCATCAGGGATTTTGAAGGTCAGTATTATAAGTTAACCTTTGAATGTACTAACAATGTGGCAGAGTATGATGCTTTATTGTTAGGGCTGCATGCTTTGAAAGATATGGAAGCCAAAAGGATACAAGTCATAGGGGACTCCGAGCTGGTAATAAATCAGGTAAATGGCAGCTATCAAACCAGGAATCCCAGAATGAGGGCCTATATAAATGAAGTGTGGGATATGTTTGGTAATTATTTTACCAAGCATACAATCAAAGTAGTCCTCATATATGAAAACACAATGGCTGACTCCTTAGTTGTTTCCTCTGCAAAAATTCAAAACTCCCACTCCTGACCAAAATAAGTATAAGGTTGACATTATAAACAAACCCTCCATACCTGATAATTCCAAATACTGGAAGGTATTTGAAGATGATATGCAAATTAAGATATTTTTGGAGTTATCTAGTGAGTTTGTGAATAGTCAGGTAGATAATGAAAATGAAAACCTTGAGCTTTTTCAAGATGCCAGAGACAATGAAGAAGGGGTTGCTGAAAAAATGAAGTATAAGGATTCCCTGGGAGGGAAGGACATAGTGCAGTTGAAAGGTAATCATATTCCCAAAGGCTTGATCCCTCTAGACAAGTTGTTTGACCAAAACGATGTCGCTAAGAATCCCAAGATGAAGCCTGTCGATGATGTCATCGAGGATAAACATATAGGGACTGAAGTGCACCCAAAGATCATAAAGTTGTGGAAGAGTCTGTCTTCCAAACAAAAAGAAGATTATATCCATTTGATGAAAAGTTACACAAATGTATTTACATGGAGATATGAAGATATTCAAGAGTATGACACCTCCATCATACAACATACCATCCCTATAAAACTTGGTGAGAAGCCTTTTAAATAGAAACTGAGAAGAGTTAATCCAAATTTGTTGCTTGTCATTGAGAAAGAGATCAAAAAATTGTTCAATTCCAAGATCATTGTAACTCTGAGGTTTTCCAAGTGCGTTGTGAATGTGGTACATGTTAGAAAGAAGAACGGTGAAAGCCAAATTTGTATAGATTTTAGAAGTCTTAACAAAGTCTCTTTGAAAGATAACTATCCTCTACCCAAGATGGAACACATTTTGCAAACAGTTGTAGGGTCTGAGAGGATTTTTACCATGGATGGTTTTAAAGGGTACAATCAGATAAAGGTGTTTCCTGAATATCAGAAGAAGACCACCTTCACTACACCATGGGGTAATTTTATGTATTTTAAGATGCCCTTTGGTCTAATGAATGCAGGGGCCACTTTCCAAGGTGCCATGGATATTTCTTCTGCAGAAGAAAAAGATAAATTTGTAGTTGTCTATATGGATGATATTACTGTGTACTCAAGATCTGATAGAGAGCATATCAAGCATTTGGAGAAAGTTTTCCTAAAGTGTAATAAATATGGAATATCATTAAACCCCAGGAAATAAAACTTTAGGTTAGAGGAAGGAAAGATTTTGGGACACATCATTTCAAAGGATGGCATAAATATCGATCCAGAGAGGATCAAGAAAATCCAGAAGGTTGAAGAACTAAGGAGAAAAAAGGAGGTGCAATCCTTCATTGTGCAGGTAAATTTTCTAAGAAGATTCATCCCTAGTTTTGCTGAAATACTAATGAATATCACCAAAATGTTGAAAAAATACCATGAGATTAAATGGATGTTGGAGGCAAGGGGTGATTTCAGGGCTATAAAACATGACATCACAGAAGCACTTGTTCTGGTAAGCCTATATTTTAGCAAGGATTTTTTAATATTTTCTTATGCTTCTGATCACACTATTGCTGGAGTGTTGTTACAGAAGAATGATCAGAATGCGGAGCAGACTATATCCTTTTTCAGTAAAGTGTTAAGAGATGGGAAGTTGAAGTATGGCATAATGGAGAAACAAGCATATGCTCTAGTCAAATATCTGAAATATTTCAGAGTTTATGTTCTTCACTCACACATTATTTCTTATGTTCCTAGTAGTGTAGTGAAGGGAATCCTCACACAGCCTAATCCGGAAGGAAAAAGAGAAAAATGGATGGTTGTGTTATTAGAGTATGAAATTGAGATCAAACCGACCAAATTGATTAAGGGTCAGGGACTGGAAAAAATGATGACAAAATCCAACTATGATTCCTTGCAACTAAATTTCTTGACCAGTCATTTGAGCCAGCCAAACACAGAGGTACAGGTAATGACCGATTCTCCATATCCCCATGGTATTCTAACATTGTTAATGGGTTGTAGAATTTACAGGCTCCTGCAAGGTTGAGCAAAACAAGTATTAAATTGAGCACATAGATCTGTGGACAAACACACAACTCACAAAATAGATCACACAATTTACTCAGCAATTAAAGAATGAAACAATGCAAAAAAAATGGCTTGCGGCTGTGAATGCTTTCATTAATCAAAAAGTAATCGGATAATAATTACAATGAAGTACAATGTCTTTAATAGCCACATGAAATTCGAATCCACATGAGGAAATTTGAATTGATAGACTCTACTTGACTGTAGGTAACCAAGACCTTGTCTAAATCACTATCGAAGGACTCAGTAATTAACTGACCTAGTCTAAACCATAACCCGAGTTCATCGGAGCTCTAAAACACAACTCAAGTGTTACATTCAATGTTGACTAAGGCTAACTAACTATGGTAGGTGAGAAATGTGCCCCTACGAGTGCATTCAAGTAAACCTAGCGCTAACTAAATGTAGAGGACCAGAACTGAATGTAACTGACTCCTAAGTTAGCTTGACTAGTCATTAACTGAACTGAACTGACCTTGGTTGGTTTCGGCACTCCCAGTGGCTCCTAAATTGTAGGGATTGGTTTAATAGGCTCCTAAACTGATGCAATTAAGTGCAATCAGTGGCAGTAAGCCTCAATTAGTGTTCCCCACACTTTAGTAACTGAAACATGTGCCCCAATTAGGTCAAGTGGACCCAATGGTGCTAATGACTATAAATAGACTGGATGGACTCCCGATTTAGACATGACTCCTGATTTAGACATATGACCAAATTTGGACAAGGGAGGATTAATAATCCTAACACCCCCCCTGAATGCTAACTTGGAAAAAATGTGGGCCCTGGTAACTAAGACCATGGGTTACCCATTACATCAAGTAAAATAAAGTAACTAGTTAATACAAGGACATGGGGAAAAAACCACATGGGAAAAAAGTCCCCCCTCTATCTAAGCAGGTAGAATCAGGTCTCGAGTTTGAAAAACTTGAAAATATGTTGCTGCAATCTTCATCTCTGTGAGGTAGCGAAGCAGCATGCATGGTGTGATGTGCACAGGTATTTTTGGGCCTGGCATGTAGACTTCTCCTTCTTCTCCAAAAATGATGATGGAAGGAAGGAGGAATGTAACCTTTGTCTCTTGATGAATGAATAGGTGTATGATCATATCCATTCTTCTAAATGTAGTGAGACTGATCCCTTGCCATATAGCATCTTACAAGGATTCTATTGCATCTCTCTGAAGGAGGTAAGATTGCATGGCATAGTGCAAGGGTCTTTCCTTTCTGAGTGTCAGGTGAGTTTCTAGTCATCTTCCTAGCTTCCAGTTTGGAAGTAGGGACTGAATCTAGATCTGATTCACCCTAAATCTTAATCTCATAAACTGGTAAGATGGATCTACAATACTAGTAGAAGTTGTAAAAGAAGTAGGTGCAATGATTTTACCTTCCCTTGCAAGTGGCTGCTGAGAGTGCACTGGTTCTGAAGGAGGCATGAAATGTGAGAACTCATATGCTTTTGAAGCATGATTTGCAGTTGTCTTTTCTATGATGCTCCCAGTAGAGATATCTGTGATCTCCACTGAGTCAGGACCAAATATCACTTGCTTTGGAGATCCAGTATGGGTCATCTGATAGGCAGATAACAGGTTTGAAGCTAGGGAGGGAAGAAATAGAACATCTTTGAACCTTCCATGTTCAAGTTTGACAAATCCCTTCCCCTTTGTTTTGACTTTACTATTATTTCCCATCTGAATACTAGGACCGTCAAAGGACTGAAAAGAAGAGAATGATTCTCTACATGCAGCCATATGGTTGGAAACTCCATAATCAATGAGGAAGACATGTGTTGATGTGCAACAAGCCTTCAGTGCATGGCCTTTCCTTTGGTATTCATCATATTCTTCTTCTTCAAAGTCATCCTTCCTTGTGCTAGCAGGTATAGAAATGTTATGCTTATTCAAAAGAAGAGCCATTTCATCAAGTTGTCTTCTCATACAGGAGCTTTCTGAATGAAATCCCCTTCCACAGTAAGAGCAAAAGACCTTGCTTTTGCCATTCTTCTTGCTTCTCTTCGAACCTGAAGGTTCTTTTGACTGCTCTTTCTTCACAGGGGACTCATCCCTTTGCTTCCCTTTGTCATTCACTAACTTATCTCCTCTTGCAACTAAAGCTAGATCTTTGGAAGATCGAATGATCCCCATTTGGATCAATTTATCATTCTTAGAAATAAGAGATTGGATGAAGGCATTAAGAGTGGGCATCTTCCAATTTGGAGTAGTGAGCCTTACTATTTGGAAGGTGGATACAAAGACTGAATAGTCTGCATTGAGCTTTGTGAGAATGGTAAGGATGATCTGATCTTCATCCTTCTTCACTTTGCATTGCTTCAACTAATATATTAGGTTCTTGAACTTTGTGAATAATTCATTCAGAGATTTGAAATTGGATGGATTGAGAGTAATCAGATCATTTTCTAGCTGATGGATCCTCATCTCATCCTGCTTATCAAATAAGGAGGAAATCTTGTCCAAAACCTCCTTGGGAGTCTTCAATTCTTGGATGTGGAATCGAAGATCTCTAGAGACTGAGGAGAGCAAGTGTCCAAGGGCTTCATCAAGCCTGTTCATGTACTTAGCTTTGTATTTATCTGAATTTGGCTCTTCCTCTGTTTCTTCTATGAGTTTGAAGAGCTGCTTGGTGTGGAGCATTACCACCATGTCATCCTTCCACTGGTGATAGTTGAAGGGAGTGAGAGGCTCCACTGGATGAGCCATTTTGAATGTAGTAAGAAAGACTGAGCTACTATAGTGAATGCAATGAGAAGAAGAGGCTGCTTGTGGCGAATGTTGTAAGAAAAGTTGATAACCTGTCACACAATCAAACATACAAAGTAAGGTCGACAGTCTGCACTTTTGGAATTTCCTTCACACCCAACATAGTTGATCAAGCAAGCTTGATCAACAATTTCTTAACTTGGGATATTAAATGGTAAATTCTCCGCTTCTGGTGCAGTACTAGAAGGAGCAATTTTCTCAAAAAAAATAATTCAGGTGGAGATCTGAGGAGGAGAGGTGTATTGTCCACTGAGGCTCTCATACCATATTAAATTGAGCACATAGATCTGTGGACAAACACACAACTCACAAAATAGATCACACAATTTACTCAGCAATTGAAGAATGAAACAGTGAAAAAATGGCTTGTAGCTGTGAATACTTTCATTAATCAAAAAGTAATCAGATAATAACTACAATGAAGTACAATGGCTTTAATAGCCACATGAAATTCGAATCCACATGAGGAAATTCTAATTGATAGACTCTACTTGACTATAGGTAACTAAGACCTTGTCTAAATCACTATTGGAGGACTCAGTAGTTAACTGACCTAGTCTAAACCATAATCGGAGTTCATTTGAGCTCTAAAACACAACTCACATGTTACATTCAGTGTTGACTAAGGCTAACTGACTATGGTAGGTGAGAAATGTGCCCCTCATGAGTGCAGTCAAGTAAACCTAGCGCTAACTGAATGTAGAGGACTAGAACTGAATGTAAATGATTCCTAACTTAGCTTGACTAGTCATTAACTAAACTGAACTGACCTTGGTTGGTTTCGGCACTCCCAGTGGCTCCTAAATTGTAGGGATTGGTCTAGGAGGCTCCTAAACTAATGCAATTAAGTGCAATCAATGGCAGTAAGCCTCAATTAGTGTTCCCCACACTTTAGTAACTGAAACATGTACCCCAATTAGGCCAAGTGGTCCCAATGGTGCTAATGACTATAAATAGACTAGATGGACTCCCGATTTAGACATGACTCCTGATTTAGACATATGACCAAATTTGGACAAGGGAGGATTAATAATCCTAACAACAAGTGCAAGGTCAGTAAATCTAAAATATGCCAAGTTTTGTATTCTGAATGAATATATATATTGGAAAGATATAGGTGGTGTTTTATTAAATTGTCTTTTGGAGAATGAAGCCCAGCAGACTATAGAGGAGTTTCATAAAGAATATTGTGGGGGACACCATTCTTGGAAAATAACAACAAACAAAATTTTGAGAGATGGTTTCTACTTGCCCTCATTATTTTCTGATGTTTATAAAAAGATTACTAAGTGTCACCAATGCCAGATTTCCGATGGTAAGAGGAAACTTGTTCCACTTCCACTTAACCCAATATCTATAGAAGCACCGTTTCAGTAGTGGGGAATAGGCTTCATTGGGGAAATAAATCCAAACTCTTCTGGACAACATAGATGGATTTTGACAACCACACACTATTTTTAAAAGTGGATCGAAGCAAGACCTACCAGGAGGGCTACTGACGAGGTGATTATGGGTTTTTTGGAAGAAAACATTTTGGCTAGGTTTGGATTCCCTAGGAGGATAGTAACCAACAATGCAACAGCTTTCAAGTCTAAGAAGATGGTTATTTTTTGTCATAAGTATCATATCAGCCTCAACCATTATACTTCCTATTACCCACGGGGAAATGGGATAGCAGAATCTTCAAATAAATTCCTAGTGAGGATTATTAAGAAGCTGTTAGAAGAAGAAAAAGAGAGCCTGGAATACAAAGCTGAAATATGCTTTGTGGGATGACAGGATCAACACAAAAAGATCAATTGGGATGTCACCATTCCAGTTGGTATATGAGTTGAAGTAGTTTTTCCAGCATCCTTAGGAGTGCCAGTCATGAGGTTGTTGCAGGAACAACATAATGAACCAAATCATGTACAAAGAAGGATCAATCAAATCATATAATTGAATGAGTTAAGAGACAAAGCCTATGATATAGTATAGGTACACCAAGAAAAAATGAAGAATACTTTTGATAGGAGGGTCAAAGAAGAAAAATTATTGGTTGAAGATTTGGTTTTCAAATGGGATGCACCTCATGAAGAAAAAGGGAAACATGGGAAGTTTGATAATATGTGGGTTGTTCCTTACATCATTTCAGCATACAAGGGAGAGAACACTTCCATTATGCAGCATCTGTAAATTTGAGCATATAGACCTGTAGACAAATACACAACTCACAAAGTGGATCTCACAATTTACTCAACAATTGAAGAATGAAACAGTGCAAAAGGCTTGCAGCTGTGAAAGCTTTCATTAATAAAAAAAGTAATCCAATGATAATTACAAAGAAGTAAAATGGCTTTAATAGCCACAAGCAATTTGAATCCACATGAGGAAGTTCAAATTGATTAGACTCTACTTGACTGTAGGCAACCAAGACCTTGTCTAAATCACTATTGGAGGACTCAGTGGTTAACTGACCTTGTCTAAACCATAACCGGAGTTCATCGAAGCTCTAAAACACAACTAAAGTGTTACATTCAGTGTTGAATAAGGTTAACTGACTATGGTAGGTGAGAAATGTGCCCCACATGTGTGCAGTCAAGTAAACCTATCACTAACTGAATGTAGAGGACTTGAACTGAAAGTAACTGACTCCTAACTTAGATTGACTATTCATTAACTGAAGTGAACTGACCTTGGTTGGTTTCGACACTCCCAGTGGCTTCCTAAATTGTAGGGATTGATCTAGGAGGCTCCTAAACTTATGTAATCAATTGCAATAAGTGGCAGTGAGCCTCAATTAGTGTTCCCCACACTTTAGTAACTGAAACATGTGCCCCAATTAGGTAAAGTGGACCCAATGGTGTTAATGATTATAAATAGACTGGATGGACTCTCGATTTAGACATGACTCCCAATTTAGACATATGACCAAATTTGGACAAGGGAGGATTAATAATCCTAACACCCCCCCTGAATGCTAACTTGGAAAAACTGTGGGCCCTGGTAACTAAGACCATAGGTCACCCATTACATCAAGTAAAATAAAGTAACTGCTTAATACAAGGAGTCGGGGCAAAAACCACATGGGAAAAAAGCCTTCCCTCTATCTAAGCAGGTAGAATAAGGTCTCAAGTTTGAAAAACTTGAAAATATGTTGCTGCAATCTTCATCTCTGTGAGGTAGTGAAGCAACATGCATGGTGTGTTGTGGACAGGTATTCTGGGGCCTGGCATGTAGACTTCTCTTTCTTCTCCAAAAATGATGGTGAGAGGAAGGAGGAATGTAATATTTGTCTCTTGCTAAATGAAGAGGTGTATGATCATATCCATTCTTCTGAATGTAGTAAGATTGAGCCCTTTCCATATTGCATCTTACAGGAAGTCTATTGCATCTCTCTAAAGGAGGTAAAATAGTATGACATAGCGCAAGAGTCTTTCCTTTCTGAGTGTCAGGTGAGTTTCCAGTCATCTTCCTAGCTTCCAGTTTGGAAGTAGGGACTGAATCTAGATCTGAGTCACCCTGAATCTCAATGTCATAAACTAATATAGATGGATCTGCAATACTAGTAGAAACTGTAAAAGAAGTAGATGCAATGATTTTACCTTCCCTTGCAGGTGGCTGCTGAGAGTGCACTGGTTCTGAAGGAGCCATGAACTGTGAGAACTCATATGCTTTTGAAGCATGATTTGCAATACCCTTTGCTATGATTCTCCCAGTAGAGATATCTGTGATCTCCACTGAGTTAGGACCAAAGATCACTCGCTTTGGAAATCCAGTATGGGTCATCTGATAGACAGATAACAGGTTTGAAGCTAGGGAGGGAACAAATAGCACATCTTTGAACCTTCCATGTTCAAGTTGGATAGAGCCCTTCCCTTTTGTTTTGACTTCACTTTTATTGCCCATCTGAATACTAGAACCATCAAAGGACTGAAAAGAAGAGAATGATTCTATGGATGCAGCCATATGGTTGGAAGCTCCAGAATCAATGAGGAAGACAGGTGTTGATGTGCAGCAAGCCTTCAGTGCATGTCCTTTCCTTTGGTATTCTTCTTGTTCTTCTTCAGATTCTTCCTTCCTTGCACTAGCAGGTACAGAAATGTTGTGCTTTTTCAAGAGAAGGGCCATTTCATCAAGTTGTCTTCTCATACAGGAGCTTTCTGAATGGAAGCCCCTTCCACAGTAAGAGCAGAGGTCCTTGCCTTTGCCATTCTTCTTGCTTCTCTTTGAACCTGAAGATTCTTTTGAGTACTCTTTCTTCACAGGGGACTCATCTCTTTGCTTCCCTTTGTCATTCGCTACCTTATCTCCTCTTGCAACTAGAGCTAGATCTTTGGGAGATCGGATGATCCCCATTTGGATCAATTTATCACTCTCAGAAATAAGAGATTGGATGAAGGCATTAACAGTGGGCATATTCCAATTTGGAGTAGTGATCCTTACTGTTTGGAAGGTGGATACAAAGACTGAGTAGTCTGCATTGAGCTTTGTGAGAATGGAAAGGATGAGCTGATCTTCATCCTTCTTCACTTTGCATTGCTTCAACTGATATATCAGGTTCTTGAAATTTGAGAAGAATTCATTTAGAGATTCGAAATTAGATGGATTGAGAGTAATCAGATCATTTTCTAGCTGATGGATCCTCATCTCATCATGCTTATCAAATAAGGAAGCAAGCTTGTCCCAGACCTCTTTGGGAGTGTCCAAGTCTTGGATGTGAAATCGAAGATCTCTAGAGACTGAGAAGAGAATGAGACCAATGGCTTCATCAAGCCTGTTCATGTACTTAGCTTTGTCTTTATCTGATTCTGGCTCTTCCTCTATTTCTTCTATGAGTCTGAAGAGATGCTTGGTACAGAGCAATACCATCATGTCATCCTTCCACTGGTGATAGTTGAAGGGAGTGAGAAGCTCTATTTGATGAACCATTTCTAATGTAATAGGAAGAACTGAGCTGCTGTAGCGAATGTGGTGAGAAGAAAGGGCTGCTTGTAGCGAATGCTGTAAGAGAAGCTGATAACCTGTCACACAATCAAACATACAAAGTAAGGTCAACAGTCTGCACTTTTGGAATTTCCTTCACACCCAACATAGTTGATCAAGCAAGCTTGATCAACAATTTCTTAACTTGGGATATTAAGTGGTAAATTCTCCACTTCCGGTGCAGTACTGGAAAAAAAATTGTTCTGGCTGGAGATCTAAGGAGGAGAGGAGTCTTGTCCACTAAGGCTCTGATACCATGTAAATTTGAGCATATATATCTGTAGACAAATACACAACTCACAAAGTGGATCTCACAATTTACTTAGCAATTGAAGAATGAAACATTGCAAAAGGCTTGCAGCTGTGAATGCTTTCATTAATAAAAAAATTAATCTGATGATAATTACAAAGAAGTAAAATGGATTTAATAGCCACAAGCAATTCGAATCCACATGAGGAAGTTCGAATTGATTAGACTCTACTTGACTGTAGGTAACCAAGACCTTGTCTAAATCACTATCGGTGGACTCAGTGGTTAACTGACCTTGTCTAAACCATAACCGGAGTTCATCAAAGCTCTAAAACACAACTAAAGTGTTACATTCAGTGTTGACTAAGGTTAACTGATTGTGGTAGGTGAGAAATGCACCCCACATGTGTGCAGTCAAGTAAACCTAGCACTAACAGAATGTAGAGGACTTGAACTGAAAGTAACTTACTCCGAACTTAGCTTGACTAGTCATTAACTGAAGTGAACTGACCTTGGTTGGTTTCAGCACTCCCAGTGGCTTCCTAAATTGTAGGGATTGATCTAGAGGGCATGTTTCAATAGGGGATATCAAATCAGATATATATCTATGGTGGAGAACGATTCTACTGATTGAACATGCACAAAAGGAATTTCCTTTAAAATTTGTAGAATTTGGTATGCCTTTCCAACTTGAGCGACAGAGATGTAAGGCGTATTTTGATCAATGGCTGAGATCAATTCCACAAATTAGAGATGCACGGAGGAGTATAGTTTGGAATTCAGTGGAATATTAAAATGGTCCCAATTTTTGATGGCCTGGATGAGGTATGGTCCATATTAACGGTTGATGGTGATTCTGTCATTTCATAGAGCGAGGAAGAAGGATTTTGGTGAGGGTGTGGAAACCACAAATGGACGGTTCAGATTGGGCGAGTTTCTCAGGTCAAACGAAGAGATTGAAGGGTGATATAGTGGGAATGAGATAGTATGAGTAACCAATGATCAAAATTAAAGGGCTCGAATTAAAAGGTGCCAAATCTACGGGTGGGGTTCCATTTGATTGGAAAAGATGCATAGTCAATGGGAGGAATGAAATAGTATAAAGGCCAATACATGGATTCAAACTATTTGTTTTTTTGGATCATTGGAAGGCAAGATTTCAAACTGTTCAGAAGGCGCCACCGTGGACAAACCTCCCAACCAATCTGTCAACTGACCTGGTAGGTTCACTTCTCTGCTAAACTAGTTTTTCATGGCTAAAATGGAATATTTATAAGTTCAGAGTCTCTAGAACCAAGATGTTGAAGAAACCCTAGAGGATAAAGATTTTGAAATCTTCGATACTATCCTACTAAATGATAATGTAGAAACTGCCAAAAACAAATTGAAGATCCTAAAAGACCAGGGAATTGATACTCATGGATTATTCAGTTTGTATTTATTTTATTTTTATGTTGAACAAACCCCTAGTTTCCCATAGTTCGTCAAGTGGTGCACCAGTAACTAGTCTCCTTTCGAGGGGGTAATAATGGATGCATTTAGGTCTAAGATTCCATGTCCAATAAATTATCTTGTCATCCAAAACACTCTGCTAATCCCTGTTGATTTTTCTCAAACATCTAAAGAATACAAAGAAGAAGACCTAATCTATTTTTTTTTAGAGTCCTTAGTTGAACAAAAAGAAAATTTCTTCAAAACCTTCTCAAAACCTAAAATTCAGTTGCTAAACCACCCTTTTCCCATTGATTACAACTTGTTAAATGAAGAAACACAGTCTCTGCAGATAACCCTGGCAAGTCAGTTTTTGGGTATGGATACAAATAAATTCATCACAAAACCCTTGTTGAGACTAATATTCACCCTTAGCACTAGTCAAGTAGGTTCTAAGCCATTGAGTCATTCTATGCAGTCATGTTATCAGGAATATAGCACCTTCTGCAAACATAAGTTGTTCCTTTGGTTTGAATGGTTCAGATCCAGAAAAAATGAGTAACAACTAGGTTGAAGACTTTCCCTGAAAGCTATAGATTCCAGGAATAAAACTCTAATGAAAGACCTGTAGACCTATAGAAGCACATCAAACATACAACAACATCAAAGAGACCAGAAAACTATCCATAGATCCATATTAGTGACTAAGGAATCCAATAATATACATGTGAGATTTAAACACAACAGATATATGGGAAGGAAATCAACTTTGCATTAATAGATGAATGCAAGAGCTTACAACCATTTTTCCTTAGTGTTGATGCACTCCTTCACAATATTAACACCTCATCCTCGATAGCTCCAACTTGCTCCTCTATGCTCTCAAATGGATTATGCCAGGATGTTAATTCAACATCATAACTTTACTTCTTTCTTCTCCCCCCTCAACCATGGAGTATGAGATTGTATTTATAGGGCTCAAAGGGATAGAAATGGTTAAGAAATTGGTGGGTGAAGTGGCCATGAGATCCTCAAAGGAGAGATCTCAAGCTTAACTGACCCAGGTGAGTAGGGATAAGGCTAGAGACGAGGCTTTTGTTCTAGAAGCTTCGTGAAACCTCCTTTTTCACTTTTTACCAAGGGCACCGCTTATACTCCTTTATTACAGAGCGGTGAAGGGTGAGAACTGTGCCAACAACAAAGGTTAAAGGTGATGGCGCCACCTAGTTTCCACATAACTTGGGCGATGCTGCATAAGGTACTGCTTATTTACTTGAGGGTAAGAGCAGTGCTAAATTTTTGTATGTTAAATCCAACACCTAGAACATGTTTCACTTCAAGTTTGGGATTTGAGGGAAAATATCTGTGTTAGGGATCCTATCACATGCTGGTGATAGAATTTGAGTGTAACAAAATTTCCCCCAAAGCATGAGGCTATAGGGATACGATAGGAGATAGATTTTATAGAGCAATTTATCACTTCAAGGTAAGAGCCAGCTTGATCAAAGAGTGTCATTGAGTAGGAATCTGCAATACATCAATACTTTGCCATTGTGAATAAATGTAACCTCATCATGGTTGTAGACCAATACAAGGCAGATCCATGAGAGGAATGAACAACCATGGCTACTAGAATACAGTGTAGATCCATGTGATAGAGGACTCAAACTTGGACATAGATACCAGATATACAACGTAGATCCATGTCATACATACACAAATTTGAACATAGCCATGACTATACAAATGTGGATCCATGCTAGTACTTAATACAATATACTCCATCGCAACCTAGGGAGAAAGCTATGAGTGCTTAACAAATACCCAAGGTCTTTGTCTCATCTTCCACAAAGTACGATTCTATCCATGTGATTACAATGTTNGCCAATGATGTGAACCGTTAACAAGTGTGAGGGAGATCACCATTGATGTCAATGATTCCCAAGGTACCCTAGTACAATCTACTGAGTGTGAATAGATGTTTCAATGTCAAACACCCAGTGAAGTCTTTCAATCAAAGGCCAATGATGTAAACCTATGTCAAGAGAGAGAAAATATGTCATTAATGCATACAGATCTCAAGGTACTAAACTTGTTTCTAAGACTTATTCCCAGATGATGAGCTGATGTCGATAGGAATAGTCTCATCGAAGGAGGGCAATGTTGATTCCCACATCGATGACATGAAACTTGGAACAAAGTTCTGGAATGTTGTAGATAATGTAACCATAGGACTGAATCAAAGTACTGACACAAAGGTTGTTTCAACCGCAGGGGTAAACTTCTTTATTTCCTTTGAACATTAGGCGGCACGACAAAATACTTGGCAGCATGACTAGACTATATGGACACACAATACGACTAAGGAAAATGCATTCTTTTGAAAGACTCAAAGGAGTGACATGACTCATGAAAGTGGATCGACTTGTAAGTCAACTGAATACCCAATTGACTAAATGATATGCAAACAAGTGCCATGTTCAAAGGTGACAAACAACTACTATTCGATTTGCAAAATGATTCCCTTCCCTTAATTTTCCCATCATGATTGATGAGTGCCTCTTTTCATTTTTACGAGTCCAAAGAGGGTAACAAACACTCGTTTTAGCTCATCTGAAGATAATTCCATTCCCACATATTTCACGAACCTGAGAAAGGAGGGGTTCATTCCCAAAAAAGGGTCTCTCAATGTGTAGTTTAACGAGTCCAATGAAAGAAAACTCAGTATCGTTCATGTTTAGAGAGTCTGAACAAAGATGAAAGAAAAATCCAAAAGGTCCTTTTTTCGTAAATAGTCTATCTAAACCGAAAAAGAGATAGCCTACCGTCAGAGAGATTACTCTTCAAATACTTTTACGAGTATGAAGAAGACAAGTACTCCGCAATATTTTCATATTTAGGGAGTCCGAAAAGAGCTTAAAGGAGACTCCATTAGGTCTCTTTTTACGATGAGAAGTTTTGCAAGCCTAAGAAGAATCGGAAAAGGACTCAAAACTTTGATACTGAGTTCTGAGAGTGTGACCAAAGTGTCTAAACAAATGCTCGGGGACTTTTCCATTTTATGGAAGTATGAAAAAGTCAAAAACAAACTCCCCATAGACTTTACTGTTTCTGTTTCTACCCTTGCAAGACTCAAAAACGATATTAATCTCTCGAACAATGACTTTAGTGGACTATATAGATGGATTTTATAATAATAATGATTTTAATATCAACATAGCATTAAAAAACCCTAAAATAGATATAAAAGTCATTTTAAATAGTAAAAATCAAACCATTTTACTATTTACCACTTGGTGAGAGAATTTTGGAGCAAATTTGAGCCAGATCTTCAATCAACGATTTCGGGATATTCTATCGTCCAATTCGAGCGCTGTTAGAGCCAGGTAAATGAAAAAACCCCAATCTTTATTTCTAAAGAATCCATTTTTTATTTTATGAGGGTATTGAGTTGTTTTAGGCAATCCCTAAAACTCAAATGTGGGCACCACTCCTGCACTTACAGGATAGGTGGTGCACCGTGAGAACCGCACAACCTCAACTACACTCAGGCGGTGCCACCGCTCTGTGCAAATGGAGCTCAAGTGGTGCTGGCTGTGGGTGGGGAAAAATGAATGGATAATCAAAAGCACAAGTTTTTAACTAATTTTAATGATTTATTGTGTTTCTATTTGGTCCATTAATTGTTTTTGGCAGGTCCCAAGTGATAAAAAATGGTTATATGGAAAGAATGGCAACACGATGATGATGATGCTTTTGCCGAGAGAAATGCGGGGTGCATAGCCGCATTGAGGAAGTGTTTCCTCCTCAAATTATTCCACACACCTAGCATGGTGTCTCATGAGTGATTGTTGGAGTATATCCTCCATATGTGGAACCCGGAGCAGATATACTTTGAGGTAGGAGCCCATGTGTTGACAGCTGAGTAGAGGATATCTACTTCTTGACCAGATTATCGAGATGGGGTGCTCCAATTTCATTGACTGGTTCTCATGGAGGGGGTGTGACTACCCAGGATTTGATAGACCATTACTTCCTTCTTGGTACTAGAACTTTGGGGAAGAAAATTCCCATCAAGGAACTGAGGGATGATCCTCTCCGTACTGTTCTTTTCACCATGTAGAGACTGGCTGAGAGCAAAGGGCCTCATCAGGCTTCTAGAGCACACTTGTTATATGCGATAGAGGCTATGGCACCTACTATCTTCAACTGGGCAGAGGCATTACTACCGATCTTCAAGGTCCAACTGACCAAGTGTCGGGGAGGAGAGATAAAATAGTTTGGCTATGGTTCCATCTTAGCATGTTTCTTTTTTGAGTGGGTCCCTCATATGAGGCCCCAAGTGGTTTTTAATGAGTTGAGGGCGAGATACAGTTGTATGCTGAGGTGGGTCAGGATCATGGCCCGCATAGGAGCAGGCAGAGGGAAAGTGAAGTTCGGGGCTCCATTTTTCCGTTGGTTGAACGATCAGATCCTCATGGTCGAGGATTATGTGTATGCAGGTATAGATTTCAGAGGTGACCCTGACCTACCACTTCCACCTGATGGACAATGGGGAGACATGGGTAAGAAACAAAACCCTAAGATGGCCATTTGTGTTTTTGTATTTTAATGTTTTTTATTTTTTATGTATAGTAACAAGACCTGAAAATTTCCATGTAGATGTTGGAGTGGCATGACCTAGGGAATCTTCCCCGCTAGACAGACGAGCGAGAGCTCGATTTGTTCAACGAGGCAATGACCCGATGGGAGAGCTGGAGGCAACCTGGAGAGGTTGACTCTAGACATACCCGATGCATCCATCAATGATCTCCCAATGTGATATCAAAGGCACACAGCAGTAGTGCTAGGTCGTTTTAGCCATTTGCTACGTAGGGTAGTGCAGGATGTCATATGCTATCGTGAGCATCACTAGACAATTCTACATGATGTATTACTAAAAGCTGATATAGCTTCAGGATTTTGTATGATTTTGTGCTGCCTAAAAGCGAGAGTGCTTCAGAAGATGTCTCGTGACCTATTTTTGTAAAACACTTTATATATATATATACAGACTTTTACTTTCAATGTTTATGTGCTTCAAATGGGAAATGTATTTACATGAGTTTTATATGTTTTTACTGTTTATTTACAATATTATGAACCATGTTTGATTTTCATGTTATGAATGGGCAATATACCAGTCTAGAATATAATTTTCCAATGAATTAGCAACTGCATTGTCTGCCCTAGGGATATGCCTATAGGTGATAACCTCAAATGATCTTTCCAATAGACGTACCCTCCGATAGAGACAGAGAAGTATAGAGTTTCTGATGGTATAGAACTGGTTCAAATGACAAACCACTAACTGTGGGTCCATAAAAAATACCAATTCATGAATTTCCTGGGATGCAGCCTCATTCAAAATACCTATGATTGCTTCATACTCGACGATATTGTTGGTAGCAGGACCAATACAAACCGCTCCTGAACTAACTATATTGTGTGCAGGGGAATACATAACCCAAGCAGCTAAAGCAATGTTCAGGGTATGGTGGCAAGCACCATTAGCGAAGCCAAAAAAAGCCATATGATCTGCATAACCAAAACATGGTATAAACAGTCTAGACACTAAACTCAAAACCATATTGAAAATACTAAAACCCACCGAAAAGTCAAACAATGTACATATATACAAGGTTCCATACATAAATTATTTAGGCATAGTACCTCTTTAGGTACAACCCATTATTGATTTATATTTTATGTCTTAACTAACTTCTTCTTTCACATTTTTTATTTTTCTTTTATTCAAATTTCAAACTGCGCCACCATGCCTGGGTTGTGTATTAAGTGTGGTACTTACCTTTGTCACCTCGTTTTATGTTCCTCCAACTTGTGGTGCCAATGCATTTTGACACTAAAAAAAAAGTGGTGCCAAGTGCAATGTTGGGTTTCTAACGCCCTAGTGTCAACAAGCAACCTGTGATTCCAAGTAATTACATTGAGATCTCGTTTGTAATTTGATTTTTAGATTCGTCTTTCAGTTTTCAGGATTAGGATCTGATAGTTACAGTAGTCATTCAGATTCAAGAGGTGATTTCATTTTTTGATTTGGTCCTCTTTTCAAAAAATATGGATTGATTTTGGTTCTCAAAGCTTCATGGTTTTTCTTTTGTTGAAAGTTTGGTGTATTGAAAAAAAAATGATTTCAATAGATATCTGAACTTTGTCATCTTTGACAAGAACAATAAAATATCTTTTCATTTTTCTTCGTTAGTTATAAAAGGACTTTTGTGTGCTTTTCTTTTTATAAAAAATTTTGAAAAAATTCATAAAAATATTTATAGGAAAGGACCCTTGATTAGTTTCATACACTTTCAAGCGTTCAGTTTTGTGATTTTCCTTCTTTCCATAACGGAAAAAGAACAAAAGAATTTTTTCTTTGGTTCATCTTTGCTTTAGTTGAAAAATCTGAAAGCTTTTCGTAAAATGTCATAATGATATTTTCTAGTTCTTAATTAGAGATCTCGTTTCTTTTCAATTGAAGAAGAAAATTATGTTTTGTTTGCATTAGGAACAAAACAAGTAAATATTTGATTTCATTTTGTTTGGGATTTATTTTGTGTTTTAGAGATAAATTGAACCTCTCTCCCTCTCTTAGATAAGTCATCCCTCAAATGATAAAGTGAACGGTCTGCATTTTCATACTTTCATGGTTTACTAGTCAGGTCCTCACCTCATGCATTCACCTAACTGCTTAGATAAAATTAAAGCACTAGTCTAAGGTAAAAAAATTAGCAAGCTGTGATAGGTTAGAGACATGTTTCGACGTCCTTAAGCATAGGAGTTGTCGTTAGCTTCTTGCACTGCATCCTGTGGATTGTGCGGTTCTTCCACATACACGTTGGTATATCAAACAGCCTTTCACATACCCTTGTGGTATATATAAAGGTACTTCATTTACTCAATGGTATATTGGAATGCCCCTTTCATACAGTCGTGCATTATAAAACACTACTATGGATTTGAGATCCCATGTACCTTGTGTATATCAAGAGACAACATTAGGGATCCTATGACCATCCGAGAATATCATTTTTGTCGTCTTATCGTCACAATACAACAAGAACAGCACTCGGGGAGTTACTACGCACATACCATCCAAAGGTATTTAGGAAAGGGTACGGCCCCAATCATCCTTGTCTTGCTCTACTATTGGACCCTACAGTATATCATGAGCTGTAATGGTTTGAAAAAACTCATGAGGCTCCAGACCTTTAATCCGCTCCTCTCACATGTTTTGCTTGTCGACTTAGTTTGAGTAGTGCTTATTTTGATTGACCTAGTTAGATGTTTTTTGAAACAGTCTGGCCCATCACGCTGGCTGAACAAACCTTGAGATGATCCCAATGAAGACAAGGATTATTGTCATAACATCCTTCAAACCCTACAACCCAATCTCTCATGGAAAAAGAGATAGATGTTAATTCAGATGTAGGAATTTGATCTCTTATGAAATTAGAAGGGGTTCCTGTAACAAAAGAAGGGGGAGATTTTTCTCTCCTTGTCAATGTTCCTATTCCCAACAATTTGTTTCCATTGATAGTGGAACAATCCTCTTCCCAAAATACATATTTTTTAGTACATACTCTGGCAGGGTTAATGTTCCACCAACCTAACACAGATGATCCAGTTGTTACTATGTTTGGTCCAACTACTCCATTTTGGGAAAATACTTTAGGCCAATATATTTCTGAGTTTGGTTCTACCTTTGCCACGAATGTCCCCTTGATGAAGTTAAATCCTACCACTAGAAGGAATTTTTCTTATTTACAACAAAGTCACTTCCTTTGTAGATCTTTAAACATGCATTCCAGTCAAGTTGTTGTTGATTCTCCTCCTACCACTACAGTTACCAGACTTCGTGCACACTCTATTATACACACCACTCCGATGGAAATCTCACATTATACCCCAAATCCATCTTCAAATACTCATTTAGGAGTACTTACATGGCTTCCATGAACTTTCCCAATGTATTCAAGATTCATCCTTTTCCTTCTACGTCCCTTACAATTGGAGGTCCTTATGTTCCCACTTTTCATAATATTTCAAGAACCATGCCTCTGGTTATAGGATCTAGTGGAACCAGTGGTTATGTTCCTATTTCATAGCAGCCTACATCTACTTGGGTGGAACCAGTGGTTATGGAACCATGCCTCTGGTTATAGGATCTAGTGGAACCAGTGGTTATGTTCCTATTTCATAGCAGCCTACATCTACTTGGGTTCAACATCAAAATCCTAATTTTGGTAACCAATACTACACTGGGGAATAGTACAATAACCCTTTATTTGTACCTTACTTGGGTGGAATTACAAATCAATGGACACAACCTGTTTATGAAGCCCAACCTAACCCTTGTCAACCTTTTATAAGGAATAATGTTCCTAACTATCAATAGACTATGCAGGTCACCATGGACAAGCTCATTCGGCCTATGACCCTACTCAGTTTCCCATGTCATATTAGTATTACAACTACGCTCAGCCAAACAAACAAATTCCTTTTTTGGATTTGCTAGACTTGTCAAGATTAATAAATGATCCCATCTTACATGAACCTTTTTTTCCATCTATTCTGGTTACGTTGTTTTCAGGCATTTCAAATTTTGATGGGAAACAAGGTGAATATACTAAGAATAATGTAATGGCATTCCATCTATGGTGTTCATCAAACTCCTTGATGGATGATTCTATTCATATATGGATCTTCCATATAAATTTAACTGGTATGGCCGCAAAGTGGTACATCTAACTACCGCAACATTCTTTAGCGAACTTTAACTCTTTGGCGATGTCATTTCTTACACACTTTAAGCTACATATTCATTATGAAACTGGTACTGACCTTTTGAATTCTCTCCACCAATCCACTTATACCCATGTGTCTGATCATAATCATAAACGGAGGAGGCGATGAAGATTAATCAAAAATCATATTCCATATTAGTTGTTAGTTGATTGGTTCACTAAGTCACTATTACCCCCCCCCATCGCCAGAGATGTTTCCATGAGAGGTGTTGTTACTGAAGATAAATCTATCAGTCGTGCACAATACTTGAACTTGGTCTACTCCTATTCTAGAACTCTGTATGACTTAATCCCTCATGCTCCTCGTCCCAGCACTGATATTTGCAAACCACCTTTCGAACCTCCTGTGGATGGTGTTGTAAGTTCTATTCAACCTCAATGTACAGCAAAATATACTAAGAAAAAAAATTCTCCTTCTCCTAAAACCACTTCAAATCCTATTGTTTATGACGAGGTGAATGCAGTTCAATCCTCACAATCACCTGGGAACAAGCCGAAAGGTAAAGGTAAATCCAAGAAGCCCGAAAATCAGTAAGAGAATCCAAAAACTTTGACTTCATAGAATGAATCTAAACCTAAACAAAAATCTAGGTATCCCTTCCTCTTGTGTGGTGATGATCACTTCAATAAATATTGTCCCATATGTGAAGAGATTAATAAGTATTTAAAGAATAATCTTGTGCTGGCAGTGTTGACTGACCCTTTCCCAACACAACAACAATTAGTAGACCATGAGTCTTTACACGGTACCTCTTCTTCTATTGAAGAAATCAAGATGATGTCATCTGAAACAATTACGTTAACTACAAGAGGACAAACTTATGAAAAGCCTCTAGAGAAAAAAGGAAAGGGTGCTTCTTCCTCTTCTTTTTCTACTAATCCTCTCACTATTGAAAAATTGATTCCTTACACAATTTTACGTCCTCCAAAGAGTACAATATATAAATCAGTGTTTAATACTAGTGCTAGAGCTACCTAGAAATATAATATTGACAAATATCTGGCTCAGGCGCCGTGTGTTATATCCACTTTGGAAGTACTCCAAACCTGTCCTACTCAATGTAAGAACTTGTTGTCATCTCTTGGGGATTTAGATCTGGAGAATTCAAATACTATTACCTTTAATTTAGAATACTTTAAACTGAGGTTATCTCGCCATCTCACCTTTCAAATTGCAACTAAAGTAATTGGTAAAAATTTCCATCACACTGTATTGGACGAAGGAGCCTCTACCTCGATGATATCCATGTCTTGTTGGAGAGACCTTGGTTCTCCTAAAGTTAATCATTCACCTACCACGCTAAAATATTTCGACGCACAAGGTTTTCAACCTTAAAGTTTGTTACCGACATTATCTATTGAATTTGGGGGAAACTCGTCTCTATTCTAGTAGAGGTGATTGAGGCACATTTAGAGTATAACATTTTGTTGGGAAGGAACTGGGTCTATGCCATGACTGCAGTTGCCTCATTGGTATTTCATTTACTCCAATTTCCCCACCAAGTAAATATTATAACTATTGACGAGCTCTATTTTTGTTCCCCGGGTACTACTTCCACCATGACAAATAATGGTCCCTTGTTGGGGCAATCGGATCTTCAATATCAAAATATAGGGGTCAAGATTCTCAAAGAATATGCCCTTATGGGATTCTTTCCTTATAATAGTTCTCCCCCTACATCACAACTTTCCTGAGTGAGTATGATAGCCTCTATTTCCGATGATGTATCCAAAGGTAAAACAATTGTTGATGTACTTTCTCTGAGTCCTCATGAAGCACTTTATGATTCCATCCAGTCCAATTCTAATGCCTATATTGATGACCACTGTTTGGTAGCATCAAACCCATACTATCTACCTTATTAGTTAGACTCTCCTCCCCCTACTCTCAATTATATCTTGCAAACTTTTCCTTTGGATGATTCTATCATGGAAATTATCAGTTTGGATGAATCTCTGTGGGAAGATCATCATCATAGATCCTCTTTCCTTCCCAATTCCAATATGGTAGAGTCTTATTTTGCATCATTCATTTCTTCTGATATCGTCTAAAATACTCAATCACTTGTATTCATACAAGGTATTGATTCTAAAGGAAACCTGTGTAATGTTACTAAGACTATCCCTCTAGACATATCAGTGAAACCTAGAATTTTTTAACATGTCCATATATGCCAAACATGTTCAGCATCTGAAATTGAAATTTATACGACCATTTTTAAAATGTTTCGAGATGTTTTTTCCTGGAGATATGAGGAAATACCCGGTATTTATCCATCGATTGTTGTTCATGAGACCAAAAATTATCCAATAGTGAAACCTATTAGGGAAAAAATTTGTCAAATCCATCCGAGAAAACTTGCAGCTATTAAAACCAAAGTTGAAAAAAATTTAAAGGTTGGTTTTATTTACCCCATGTCGTTGACCAAATGGGTGTCCAATATTATTACTCTCATGAAAAAACATGGCACTATTAGAGTGTGTATTGATTTTAGGGATATAAATAGGGCTTGTCCAAAAGACAACTATCATACCCCCTATATCGATCAAATTATCGACAATTGTGTTGGAAGCGTTATGTTTTCCTTTATGGATGGGTTTTCTGGCTATAATCATATTGAAATATTACCTGCCAATCAACATAAGATGGCTTCCATTTCCCCATGGGGAACCTTTGTGTATCACAAGCTTCCTTTTGGTTTGAAGAATGTTGGGTCAACATTTCAAGGGCCATGGCATATTCCTTTCATGATATCAAACATATAGTGGAACCTTATTTGGATAACTTACCTACTCATTCACAACTACGAGAAGATAATTCCAGGCATTCAAAGGGCCATATTCCTTCGATGTTGCCACTATAACATCCGCCTTCATCAGCATAAAACTGTTTTTTGTGTGGATATTGGACATTTTCTTGGCTTTGTTGTTTCTATATCTTGAAGCTTCCACTACTACCATTGGCATGGTTTTAGTGAAAGAAGATCAAAATGGCGAGGAACATGTAATCTATTATCTGAGTAAGAGTCTGTTGGATTTTGAAACATGATATTCACATGTTGAGAAATTGGATTTGGCCACTGTCATAGCCATTCAACATTTTCATCATTACATTCTGCTTCGCATGAATACTATTCTTGCGGACTTCAATCCCATGTACTGTATTCTGACTCGTCATCTACTGCGGGCAAGTATTCTTGTTGGATATTTATCCTATAGGAATTTGACCTTGAATTCACAAAATCCACTTCTAAAAAGTATTTGTCCTTTGTGGAACTGATGTGTGACCTTCCACGTGCTACTATTGAGACTGATCCCATTGACTCACTTCTAGATGAGTCTTTATTTCTTATTATCACGAACGATCCTTGGTATGGAGACCTCATTTTGTATCTCCAAACTCAAAACATTCATCCCAATTTATCTCGATATGATCGTCCTCACATTTGACATCACGCAAAGTATTATCTCATTATCAATGATACTTTGTATCGATGTGGTATTGATTCCATCTTACGATGGTGCTTGACCCATGAAGATGTTGAACAAATCTTGAATGATTTCCATTCTAGAGCATGTGGAGGTCACCTTTCTGGGATGGCTACATCTCAGAAGATCCTTCACGCTGGCTATTTTTGGGGTTGGCTATTTGGCGAAGATCCTTCAATATTTAAATATTGTCATGAGGTTGTTAAGAAATGCTCACCCTGTCAACGTTTTTACCCTAAAAAGTGCACCCACCCATCTCCTTTACACCTCATCATTGTTGTTGGCCCTTTTTCCAAATGGGGGATTGATTTCATGCATTGTATGCCTACCTGAATTGGGGGGCATGGTTACATCATTGTAGTCATTAATTATTTCACTAAATGGGTTGAGGTAATGCCTACATATGTCGAGGATGGTAATACTGCCACTCTTTTTCTATTTAATCATGTTATTTCTAGGTTTGAGGTTCCTCAACCCATAGTCACTGATAACAGGTCTTATTTTCGTAATCAAATGATGACCGATTTAAGTTCCAAGTTGGGTTTTTTCCATGAAAATGCAACTCGTTACTATCTACAGGCTAATGGCCAGGTTGAAGCCATTAACAAAGTTTTGAAGACTATGCTTCGTAGGATGGTAGGCAATCATAAATCAAACTGCATTTGACATTGTTTTCAGCGCTATGGGAATATAGGACCACTGTAAAAAGAACAACTGGATTTACACCTTTCCAACTAGTTTATGGAATAGAAGTTGTTTTTCCTATCGAATGTGAGATTCCATTATTGAAGCTAGTCATTGAACTTTTACCCAATACCAAAAATGAGGAGGAACATTTTGTTTATCTCACTAACCTTGATGAAATGTGTCAAGATGTTGCTCTTGCTAATGATTCGCTTAAGAAGCGTGTCAAGGCCCAATATGATAAGTCAGTTCAACCTCAAGTGTTTAATGAAGGGGATCATGTTCTGACCTATTATCAAAAACATGATAAGTTGGGAAAAGGTAAATTCGATTCAATGTGGTATGGTCCCTATGTCATAATTCAAGTCTTGGAAAAAGGGTCCTACGAGTTAGTACATATGATTGTATACCTTTCGGGAAGCCTCGCAATGGTATTTTTCCTGAATAGGTATTATGCTTAAGAAATTTTGCATTTGTACCTTATACATTTTATGCATAGTTAACTTTAGGTGTGGTGTGATTTCTTGTTTTGGTGTGGTTTGAGTCTTATCCTACCTATGATTTCACATTCCACGTCACGTTTTGACTTTGTAGATGGCTTATTTCCATGGATTTATGGATGGTGCCAATCATCAAACCCTGAACCTTACCTCAATAGCTTGGATACTTTATTCTCAAGCCCACGACCTGGTTAGTTCAGATGAAGTTTCCTTAGGTCTAGCTACTAATAATATTGTTGAATATCACGCGGTGATAGGATTATTGAATGAATCTTCCTCCCATGGTGCCAATCATATTATTGTCTACCTAGACTCAAATTTGGTGGTTTCTCAATTGAACCACATTTATGCCATCTATAACCCAGTTCTCCTTCGTTTCTTCCAAAGGGTACATATCATCGAACAATCATTCGAGTCTATAACCTATCAACATGTCCCGAGATGTTTTAATTCAAATGATTATTCACTTGCAAATTACATTTTGGATTGGCATATTGCACATTCTTCACAATTTGATATTTAAAATAACATCCAAAATTGTAAATTAAGCAATGTAAAGATGAGATTCATGTAAATATTTTCCATTTTAAAACTTTCCTTTAAGCCGTAAAAAAGAAGTTTTTTATATATTATGCATAAGAGTTTGTACAAAAAATTGGTTCTGAGACCAAGTCTGAAGCATAACATATTTCAATATAATAAGATAACAAAAAGGAATGAAGCTCGTAGATTTCAGTGAATATCCCTACTAAACACTAATGTTTCTCATGATAGAACATGATGGCCCTTGCCACCCTACGAACTTGTCGTCCAAAGAGTCTGGATAGACAAGCTCTATGTCGTTTATATCTCCTCGGTAGATCATCTATGGATATATATGGGATATCCATGGTGAGTCCCTAGAGGTTCTCCTCGACCTCCTATATATCCTCAGTGGCCCCTCGATCTATAACTGCTACATATCTGGATCCCACTCACCTCTCAATGGGCGAGGATCCAGCTGGCCGCCTATATGCCCTAACATCTACATAGTAAGGAAAGTTGTCTCAATACCATATATTTCAAAATACATAAAAGTTATAAAATATATATATATATATAATGTTTGGTAGAATATTTCTTACCAAGGTCATGCTCTCCCTCTAGAAGAACCAAATATGTGTCTCCACAAAAGTCAGTGCCAACATAAGCATAATCCTCCACCATCAATATTTGGTCTTTCAACCAGCAGAAGAATGGCATTATATATGTCATCACGATCCCACCACAATCATGGAGAGACATCATCTAGACCCAACATAACATGCGTGGATCTCATTCATCGAGCTCATTGATTGCAACTTGCAGCCTCAAGAATGGGACCCTTTCCAAAAATAAAGATACTACAATGGATCTGTAACCAAATTGTTGTAAGTCACCCCTGCGAAACTTTGTGAGTTGATATTTCAAAGCCACCAATAGGCCCTCATCCCAGTTAAACATTGTGGGAGCCATACATTCCAGGGAATAAATCATATGTGCCCAAGAAACTTAATGCAACGCAAAACTCCCTCCCACCCTCCGCATGGTAAATATGATGGTCTTGAGGGATATGTCCATCACATTCTTGATTGGAATTTTCTTACCACTCATTTGTGTTCCTAGAGTATAGTATTCAACTATGAGATCCTATGTAGTATCTTGTATGCCTCTAAGACTAGCTAAAACAATGAGTGCACCTCGCCTGGATAGTCTGGTGAGGAAGGAAATGTCCTCCACATCTAGGGTTAGTATGTGGGCTCCCACCTCGAAATACTCTTGATCGGGATTCCACATCCTGATCAAATAATATAGTAGCATAACTTGTTCTCTCATACTTGACACTTGGAAGAAATTCATGAGTCCACACTCCCGAAGTACATTTACCATGTTTCAACCATTAGCGGCACGTATATCATCCATTTCATGTTCTTGCTCTTTCCATATCACCATGATTTATTTCAAACCTGTCAATCAACCAATTTGAAGCATCACTGACCATCTTCAAACCTTAAAACTTTTAATTTGTGCTTCATTTTTTTAATTTTGGGGCCAGAATGCGCCACCTCACCTTCTACAGACGAATTTGGCGGTGGAAGGTCAATACCGCACTTCTCGCAAAGGAAAAGTGTGGTAGTGCGAGGATGTATCATCCCCTCAATAAGTAACTCTAAAAGCCTTTAAAATGACCTTAAAACAAAATTGAAACCGTATGAATGAAGAGGAGGAAGAGAACGTTTACCTGGTCTGGACAGAATGAGAAATGGTCGCATGTGGCTCCCGCAATCATCACAACAAATTTGACCTCAAAAGGGCTCTTCTCCACTGAATTGGGTAAAGAGACAAATGGTAAACAATTGTTACTATTTTCACCTATTTATTTACTTTTTGGATTATTTATTATTGTTTTTTTATTATTTTTTACCCATAGTGGTCAAATATAGCTTAATTTTGGTCAAAATAATGTTTGAAAATATTTTGTTGAGAATTGCACAATTCACAGAGATGTTTTTTGGTTACAGAAGAGTTTTATTTTTGTCTTTTTCATTTTCTATAAAATCAAAAAAAATATTTTGAGTGCTCTTAATACCATAGTCGTGCTCATCAAACTATAGTAAAAAGGTGTCAAGACTACTTTTATCACTTTTTCGAGCTCGTAAAACTATTTACGAAAAAGAAACCACATCGAAGTCATCTTTAAGCTCTTTTTAGACTCTCGAAATATGAAAATATTGTCGAGTGCACTTGTTGCTTTCACACTCATAAAAGTATTTGAAATGTCGTCATTCTGGTGGTAGTTTACCCCTTTTTCGGTTTGGTTGGACTATTTACGAAACAGGTATGCTCTAGTTAAATCATTTACTAGAAATGATCTGAAAATCTTCAGGATCTTTCTAACCATTAATTTGCATGTCAAATTTATATGTTAATTACTCATGAACAACCTTAAAAGATTAATAATTTAATGCTTTAAATCAATCACATAAGAAAATAAAAGAGATGCAAACCATAAAATGAAGACGAAAGTTGATAACAAAGTTCACCCCTCCTGGGCTACGTATTCAGGCCACCTCCAATGGGAAGATCGATCTTATTAGTCTTCAAAAGCTTACAAAATATGAGTTTCAGGAAAACCTCAGAGTTTTGTCATTGAAACTCAGAAACAGACTGCACCACTGCATTCCTCTCAAAAAATCAAGAAAAAAGACTATAAACTTGCCTATATGTGCATGAGACCTCCTCTGGCACATAATTTGAGACAACAATTCTGCACAAAAGACCAACTGTACGGATTCCACCTCGGGATCCATGCCAAAACTACCTCGAACTCTGTGCAGAAATCACCTTGGGAAACATGCAAAACTATCTCAGGAAGCATGCAAAACCACCTTGGGAAGCATGCCAATACCACCTCAGGAACTGTTCTACACCACCTTGGGAAGCGTGCACCGTACCAGCCTCAGTTTTTGTGCCAAATGTACATGTTCTCTGTCTCGAATCCATGCTAGGGCCTTGGTTTTATAGTTGTTTTTGGTGGTTAAGGGGCACGGGCCAGAGGGCCACACGCCCTTTTGGGCCCCATTATCTCCGCCGACAAAGTCTTAAAATATTTTCATGGTGGTTCATCCAACAAACGGGCCATGGCCCAGTGGTAAGGCACTGGGATGTTGGGAAAGAGGTCCCGCGGTAAAACCCACAGGTCTCTCCCCTTCCCACTTTCTTTTGGAATGGTGGCATGCATCTGATATAACATGTTATATTATATGGTTATAGTTTGTTGTGATATGATATGGTTTGGCGCTATAGTTTGGTGGTATGGTATACATTAGGTACATCATGAGTGGGTCTAATGGTTAAGAGAATGTGCTTATTATTAGGAGGTCACAGGTTCAGATCCAAAGGGGGGTAGTCATATGTACACCTCGGTAGAATTTAGTAGTTAAATAATTGTACAGAGCAGGTCCCTTGTCCCATAAACAAGGGGGTCCCACACACCAAATTGGTGTCTCGCTTGGTGGTGACCTTAAAAATAGATTATTATTATTATTACATGTTGGCATATATTTCGGTCTTGGTTTGGATACGATATATAACATAGATATAAGGGGGGGCCCTATGTTTTCCATGGGACCAAGGGATAAGCCCTCGGCTCCACCCCTTTTTCCAAATAATATTTCATTCAACGTTAAATACAATTTTCACCCTCCACATTTTAAGAACCATTGTGTGGTGTGTTGGCTAGGCGGTTTGGGTAAATATTGGGGCAGAAATGGAGGTCTTGGGTTTGAATCCTGTAGACTCCACAAGATTTTATAAACCATTACATTGGTAATTTTCCAAAATAACCATTTTTTTTACCAATTTAACCAAAACTGTTGAAACATCAAACACTGATAACTTCTGCATATGCAAGTCTTTTTCCTTGAAATAAGCGTTGCCAGAAATCTCTTGATGAGCTCTTCCACCCTGTAATATTTATTTTACATATTGAAGACTTTAAATTTTATCTAATATGATATTATCGTCCTGGATCAAGAAGACTTCTCCTAGGTTCAGAGTCTTCTTTAGTTTGTTCAAACTCTATAAACATGAACAACACCGAGTTTTCTTTCATTGGAGTCGTTAAAATCAAACATTAAAGGAACCTCTCTGGGAACAAACCCCTCCTTTCTCAAGTTCATAAAACATGTGCGATTGGACTTGTCCAAAGGACGGGATATATCGAGCATTTGTTTCCCTTTTCAAGCTCCCTAAAACGTAAAGAGGAACTCATCACTCCTAATGGGGAAATTAAGGGAATGAGTTATAATTTTATCATTTGTATTAATGGTAGCTTTTAATCAACTTTAAACGTGGAACATGTCTTCATTTCATTCACACAGTTGGGTATTTAGCTTGTCTCTGAGTCGATCCACTTTCAGGAGCCATGTTACTCCTTTGAGTCATTTCAAAGAATGCATTGTCTTTCGTCGCATTATGTCTTGGTATCCTCCTAGTTAATTCAATGTTGTCAAATATTCATTTGTGTCATTTAATGTTGAAAGGAAATCTGTGTGTCAAAATTACTCTCTGCATTTTAGTCTATATCTCTTTTGTGTCAGTTACATTTGAGTCAGTCATGTGGTTACTTCGTACTCATTATTATTTCCAACAACTTTGTTCCAAGCTTCGTGTCATTGATATGGGATTCCCCATGGCCCTCTTTTGATGAGACTATTCATGTCGACATCAGCACATCTTTCTGGGAATAGTCTTAGAAACAAGTCTGTACCTTGAGACCTGCATGCCTCAATGGCAGGTTTCCCCACTTTCGACAATAGGATTTAATAATTTGCCTTTGATCGAAATATTTCGTCGAGTGTTCGACTTCAGTTCATTTATTCGAATTCGGGGGAATGTACTAGGATACCTTGGGAATCATTGACATTAATGGTGATTTCCATCGCACTTGTTAATGGTTCACATCATTAAATGGTAATCAAGTGGTTTCTACCATGTTCGACTTAAATACATCTATTCACATGGATAGAATAGTACTATTTGGGATTGGAATGAAGACCCTGAGTGGTTAGGTATTCACTTGAATATGTTCCTATCATCAGGTTGCGATGGAGTACTCTTTGAATCATTGCATCAATCCATATTGTATGTTGGTGGATATGCTCAGTTTTGTGTCAGTATGACATAGATCTACATTGTATGTTTGGTAGCTATGTCCAAACTTGAGTCTTTTTTGCATGGATCTACGTTGTATTCCAGTAGCCATGAATTTTTGTATCTCACATGGATTGTCACTGCATTGGTCAACATCAATGTTGTAAGTCATTTAATACATGTATCAAAGTGTAAAGTACTGCAGAATGATCCTGATTGTTGATAAGTTCCGATCGTTGGGCCTTTTCCTCGAAGTCATGATTCTTTCTATCAAAGTACTTTGCGTATCATTTCCCTCTAGCCTCATACTTTGGGGGGCATTCTATTACACCTAAATATCATCACCACCATGTTCATGAGATTGGTACTTTAGTGTTTCTCTCAATCCCTCAGAGTGTGAAGTGACAAAATTGATTGGAAGAAGGTTTTACTTTGTGTTTTTTCATATATTGAAGCACCGCCGCACCTTTCTCATTAACAAGAGGCACCAGAAATCACCAACGCACCTTGCACACTCTAAAAGTGTGGTTTTGTCCCTATATTTATCCATACAATATGTGTTACCCTTGACCAATTCTCCTTGTACTTCTGAAAAGTGTGGTGTCCTTCAAAAAACGTAAAAAACAAAATCAAGAAGTTTCTAGAAGAAACCCTCGTGGAACCTCATCCCAACTAACTTGCATATGTGGCACTTAAATTCCTCCATCTTTGGGATGATCCATTAACCTTATCCCTAAAATATTCAACCTATTCTATTCTCCTTATCCTTTAAATATACCCTCACCCCTCATCATTAGAGGAGGAAGAAAGGAGTGAGAGCACCCAAATGTTGGCCAAATAGTGTTTAACTCTTGATGCATTGAAGCTAGGTGAGGCTTAGAGGCAAAGTGTCCATTGGAAGTTCTTCTCAACGTCAAGCCTTGGTTGTAATTATTTTCTATTCAATTTAATACAAATATGTTCTCTCTTTCCCATAGATAATGTATGTATCATGTTGTATTGTATATTGTTTTTCTCCTTCATCATTAACATAGGATTATCTTATTATCTTGTTTTTTTCACCTTGTTTGATTGTTCTTGTGTGTTTGTTGCAGGTATCCTCTTCTACACAAGTTGGATCGCAAAGAAAGTTCAAGAGACAAGGATGGACTTCGAGTAAGGTATGAGAGCTTAATATCCAAGTAATTTGATATACTAGGGAAATATTGCATAATTGTTCTTATTTGTTCTAGATCTATATAATTTAGACTAGGGAAACAGTTTGCATCCACATATATTGAATCATTTTCGTAAAACATGGACCCACTAGGACACATGGATTAGGGGCTCCTAGCCACACTTATGTTTAATTATGTTATGAAGAATGTGAATGTGTGTGTAAATTTTGTCATACTCGCCTTAACACGCCTCATTTATGTCCACTTTCACCTCATATTTTCATGTATTACCCCTCCTCTTGCTCTCCATGTGCAAAATTCATGATGACGCCATCATCTAGAAGAAGGCCTTACCTTGTTAAAGGGGAGGGCGTTGAGGTATCTTCTCCATTTTTGGGGTTAGTTGGAGCACATCCTCCTCTGGCTCAACACTTCCCTTGGTTGAATCCATATACATCATTTTATTATTATTTTTAATCTTTTATGGATTAGTCCCTAGCTTGTGGGTGAAAACCCCTAATTTTAAGTGATTTTATATTTTAGTAAGATAGGATCTAAAACTCAAAAAGAATAGGAAGCCTCATATAAATAAAGGTTCCTAGCTCTCGTTTGTAAACAATACAAGGGTTAAAATATGTAGTTATTTCTATTTCTCTTGTTATATTGGAGCTTTTAATACATGCACCCCTCTCTCTTTGGCACATTTCTCTTGTGATGAATGGTTGGATGATGAATATCTAGGGTTTTTCTAGATCTCAAGGTTCATTCAAGGAATGGTTGTTATAATTCGTGATTTAGAAAGACCTAAGAACTTTCTCTTTCTCTTTCCTTGGTGGATGTCGGTAAGATCTTTCAATTTTCTTCTTTGGCATTACTTTTTCACCTTAAGCAAGGTGAATTAGAGTTTTGTTGGCATCTTGTCAATCTTGTTTGAGGATACTTTCCTCTTGAACAAGTTATCCATAGTGAGGCCTTGAATTTCATTATTTTCCTTAATTAGGCTTAGTCCACTTTAACCAATCTAAAGTTACTATTCTATGCTCTAATTAGTAAATCTTGAATAGCTAAATTGAGTAGGTACATTAGCCTTAATCCCTTATTACCCTAGGGTGGAGGACTAAGGTTTGACCCATTCTATTCTATATTTTAATCATTTTTTTGTTGTTAACAAAAAATACAAAATCTATAATATTTTAAAACCCTATTAATAGATAAAATGCATATCTCAACAAATATCGTGAACTTGGAAATTGTGTTCTATTGGTAAATTGAACCCTAGGGTATTTCTTGGTGAATTCTCAGGGGCGTCCTTTTCCTATGGCTAGATTGAGAATTTCACTCTGATTTGTGTTATCTAGGGATTTTTTAGTTCTTGTACACAATTATAATCAATAAATCTATCAAATTGACAAAATTTGAAGTCCCAAATGGCAAAGAAAATGCCTAGGGTTGGTCCCTGGGGGGTTAGGCATCTGTTGGATAAGTTTTAAATGGGTCCACTACCTATTTGAGGGTTGATTAGAGATGAAAAAATATCTGGTTATGAACTTTTAGATCTGATTTAGGGTGTCCCTTCACCCTCTAGAGGCACGTCACTTACCCAAGCATACAAGGTACATCATATGTGGTAAGTTGACATTGTTTAGATTGATTTTTATCAATTTTATTGTGTGTTATGATGAAATTTCATAAAAACAAAAAGATATTGAGGTTTTTAATATTAAAATTAATAATAAAGTGTCATAAATCCTCCCTATTTGGGTGTCTTATGTATGCTTAATCATTTTGACTCTATAAGACATTGATTTAGTCAAGAGGTTGCTTGTGAAGGGTATTTGTTTGTTGTTGGAGTGATTGAATATATCATTCACCTGTATTAGGGACTCCCCCTTAATATTAGGATTTGAACTAAATCACTGAGAAGATGGTTTGTGGTGACATTGGGAACTAGCTTCTCCCATTCTTACCTCTCATTGCACTATGATCCATGAGCTTGGTCAAGGGTGTTAATTTGAGCGATAACACACTCCAATTCGAATTGCCTCTCTTACCAATTCAAATTGCCCATATATAAAAATAGATCCACTCTTGTACAATTAATGGAATACAATGGAATAATGTGTTTATGAAATAATTGAAAGTATATTACAAATGAAGGGACACCATAAGATCACCATGGGAACACGAGTAGATCCTAGTTCAGTTGTAGAAAATTCAAAGTATATGAATAGAATGGATGAATTCCTTATATTACTATGTTACACGGTATCTCTAGATCTCATATATCACATTGAAGTTGAAAAATATCCAAATGGTATATGGACCAAGTTGTCTAGTCTTTTTGGAAAGCAAGATGAGATAAGAGGCCACCAATTAGAGATTGATCTCCTCAATCTGAGCCCTAGTAACTTCAAATCAGTGCAATAATTCTTCACAAAATTTAGATATATATTACTTCAACGTAAGATTTGAAAAATACATAAATACAATGATCAACTAGTGCTTTCAATTATAGCAAAATCGGAATCATACTAATTTTTGTTTATCTCCTCTTTCCATTCAACAAGATTGGCACTTGGTGCCTCATGAAAGATGCCTACATTGGGAAATATTGCAGCCTCAATTCTCCAAGAGAGAGGTAATCTCAATCAAATGGGATTCCCTGATCCTTGAAAATCTCATGCCCTTGTTTCCAATTAGGCAAAAAAAAATGAGCAAGAAAAAACAACAATTCAAAGGCAAGACAGAACACAATTCAAGAGTTGCACAGAAATATTCAGACTCCAGAGATGAAAATACCAAGAAGGAGAAGTAATTATTTGCATACTATAGGAAGGGCCCACATAGAGAACATGATTGCATGTATAATAGGCCCAATTAAGAAGCATAATATGAGAAGCATGACAAGGTAGTTGGCACACCACAAAATGACAGATGCCATGTGCTTGCAAGAATTTCTACTTCAAGTCCATGTTCATGGATCCTATACTCTGAAGCTTCCAAACACATGGATTTATCTGAGGACATGTTTCCTTCGAAATATCCCTGTACAAACCCTATCATCTTGGTAGATGCACATGTTTAGATCATTCATTTGGCGAATAGAATCTTTTACAAATCCATATGAAGAGGTGATCAATAAATTTCTATTTCGTATTTGAGAACATGTTATAGATCAAGATCTTAGATATAGTATATTGGTCAAAATTTATCACTCAATTCATGAGGGATAACTTGCACAAATCAAGTTCTTGTTAATGAAAAACTAAAAAACATCTCTTCAATTACCTCAATTTCTACATATTTTGCTCCAAATTTTCATTGAGTTCCTTATAAAGGCTTCAAAGGAGTTCCTCCATTCGAATCTTGGAGTGGTAAATAACTAGTATTCAAACACATCAAAGAGTTTGGATCTCATGAATGGGCTCACATTCCTTCCAAGAGAAGAAAGGGCTCACAAAAGATTGCAAACATATTCAAAGTCCTTCACCAAGAAGCAATTCACACATTTGCAAGATTTCTTGGGATTGAAGGCACCTTCAAAGGATATTTCTTAGTCTACTCAACCAATATTCTCTTATCTTTTGGAGCGGGGAGGGTGCGGATTCCCATGTGGTTTTCTCTCTTTCATCATTGATTAAGAGAATATTTTTTTTACATGGATAACTAACATGGCTACAAATTGTCGAGAACCATATTTTTTTGCATTAGAGTCACCAAGTTTAGGTCATGGAGGGTATTCGACCATGATTTCCCTCCCCATAACATCAATATCGTTGAATTAAGAAGTAGCTTCAGAGGACATTCGTATTATTTACCTTATTGTATTTGTCGTGTAAAACCCTAAAAAGAATAATGTTATATTGTATTGTAATGTTGGATCCAAAAGATATTATTATTTTATGCATTGTACTTGTAAAATACAAGTCGGCGCCAGGGCCCATCAAGAAAATTTACTCAGGAAACAAGTATAAATAAGGAGGGTACACTCCTCATTTGACACACTCTCACAACAAGCAAGTTCAATCCTACATGAGGAAGAGGTTTGCTCCAACTAAGAATAAGACTATTTTTGGGTTATAAAAGACTTGGAATACATTTATCTCTTGTTCTTGGGTTTGATTAGAAGCTTCTTCTTAACACTGTGACATTGTACTTGGTTGACGAATCTACACTGGGAAGTTCTACTGGGCTTTCTCGTGAGAGGGTTTTCCTAAAATAAGTCTTTGTGTTTTTTATGTATGTTGTTGAGTGTATTTCTTTTAGTGATACTTATGCATGCAATTATTATTATGTGACATATTAAATGAATTAAAGTCTAATGTAATTGCTTATAAGTCTAAATTCTAACATGGTATCAGAGCTGTGTTGAAAGAATTCACTGTAAAATCCATTACAATTGCAACTATCAGAGATTAGGGCTCCATGCTTCTAGAATTCCCATGCACATATCAAGATTGACCTTAGCATCATTGAACTCACCCTAGGTGGGTGCATCTTCCTATGGAGACATATTTTGGATCCGAGAATTTTCAATTTTGACCTAATTACGGACGGATCGGGTAACTGGGGTTTCCATTTTTTTCCTATTATGTCCACAGATCTAAGTGAAAAGAGAGTTTGTTCAATTCGTTTTGTCCCACACATATTTCTAGTGCATCGCTTTCTCCATTGAATAACTCCCAATTTTAACCCTTCTCTTGTTAGGGTTTCCATAACCATATTTGACAACATGACAAACAACACCAAGGTTGATGAGAAGCTTGAAGGGGATGATAACTTTAAAGCATGGAAGTATAGGATGCTCCTCATCCTAGAAGAAAATTACTTGGAAAAATATGTTGAAGAAGATGTTGCAAAGCTAGAGGGAGATGATGCCAAAGTGAAGCACAAGAAGAATATGGTGAAGGAAAAGAGAATCATTGCATATTCCATCAAGGATCATTTGATCCCTCGTGTCTCATCTTCCAAAAATCTAAAGAAAATGTTTGGTGCATTGACCATGTATGAAGGAAAGAATATCAATCGAAAGATGACACTAAAAACTGAACTCAAGAATGTGAAGATGCAAAACTGAGAAACAATTCAATCCTACTTCACAAGACTATCCCAAACCAAAGAACGGCTTGAATCCATTGGAGACGTCACTGGAAGAAGATGAAATGGTGATGACTACATTAAATGGTTTCCCATGGTATTGGGAATCATTTATTCAAGGAATATGTTCTGAAAGGAAGCTAACAAATTTTAGCAAGTTATGGGAAGAATGCACTCAAGAAGAAGCTAGATTAGTATCAAGAGAAGAAAATTTAGGTAATGATGAAGATCGAGCACTAGAAACTCATACAAGGAAGGAAAAGAGCAGAAAATAAGTTAAACCTTCAAATAATTCTCCAAATATTTAGAAGTCTCAAAGGAATCAAAGGGATTAATCAAACATCAGATGCTACAACTTCCAGCAGATGGGACATATTGCCAGATATTTTCCTCAAATAAAATATTAGATCGTAAAAGGAAGGAATAAAAGACACAATGCTCATGTTGCAAAAGATGATGAACCTGTTCAAAAGAAAGAAAGAGAATATGATTCAAGTGAAGATGAATATGTGTTAATATCCTCTCTTACAGGGATTGCCACTCATGGAATTGACACATGGCTTGTTGATAGTGGTGCTTCTAAGCACATGACTGGTTACAAGGATTCTCTCTCAAGTTTGACTCAAAAAGATTCACCTCACAAAGTAAATCTTGGAGATGATTATCAGTATGAGGTAGGATAAGCCTCCTACAAGTTGGATTCCAGAAATCCCATGAAAATGAAGGACGTGTTATATGTACATGGTTTGAAGAAGAACCTCATATCCATTTCACCATGGATAAGAAAGGATTCAGAGTTGCCTTCGTTAATGAATAATTTCTCATGTGGACAAAAGAAAATACCATTTATGATGCAGTTGTGATTGGTGTTGAAGGACTACACAAGTTGAAGGGACACTCAGATTCAACACTAGTACACAATACCATGAATCCAAGTGAATTATGGCATAGAATTATTAGGATTATTAATCCTCCCTTGTCCAATTTGGTCATATGTCTAAATCATGAGTCATGTCTAAATCGGGAGTCCATCCAGTCTATTTTTAGTCACTAGCACCATTGGGTCCACTTGGCCTAATTGGGGCACATGTTTCAGTTACTAAAGTGTGGGAAACACTAATTGAGGCCTATTGCTACTGATTTCACTTGCATGCATCCGTTTAGGAACCTCCTAGACCAATCTCTACAATTTAGGAGCCACTGGGAGTGCTGAAACCAACCAAGGTCACTTGAGTTGAGTTGGTGACTAGTCAAGCTAAGTTAGGAGTCAGTTACATTCAGTTCTAGTCCTCTACATTCAATTAGCGCTAGGTTTGCATGGCTGCATGCAGGATGGGTGCATTTCTCACCTACCATAGTCAGTTATCCTTAGTAAACACTGAATGTAGCACTTGACTTGTGTTTTAGAAATTCGATGAGCTCCGGTTATGGTTTAGACAAGGTCAATTAACCATTGAGTCCTCCGATAATGATTTAGACAAGGTCTTAGTTACCTACAGTCAAGTAGAGTGTAATCAATTCGAATTTCCTCATGTGGATTTGAATTGCTTATGGCTATTTAGCCATTGTAATTCATTGTAATTATTATCTAATTACTTTTGATTAATGAAAGCATTCACAGTTGCAAGCCATTTTTGCACTATTTCATTCTTCAATTGCTGAGTAAATTGTGAGATCTATTTTGTGAGTTGTGTGTTTTTCTATAGATCTATGTGCTCAATTTATATGGTATCAGATCCTCGGTGGACAAGACACCTCTCCTCCTCAGATCTCCAACTGGATCATTTTTTTTAGCAAAATTGCTCCTTCCAGTACTGCACCAGAAGCGGAGAATTTACCACTTAATATCCCAAGTTAGGAAATTGTTGATAAAGCTTGCTTGATCAACTATTTTGGGTGTGAAGGAAATTCAAAAAGTGCAGACTGTCGAACTTACTTTGTATGTTTGATTGTGTGACAGGTTATCATCTCTTCTCACAGCATTCGCTACAAGTAGCCCTTTCTTCTCACTGCATTCACTACAGCAACTCAGTTCTTCTTACTACATTCAAAATGGTTCATCCAGTAGAGCCTCTCACTCCCTTCAACTATCACTAGTGGAAGGATGACATGGGGGTACTGCTCCACACCAAGAAGCTCTTCAGACTCATAGAAGAAACAGAGGCAGTGTCAGTTTTGAAGCATGACAAAGAAAAGTACTGGAATAGGCTTGATGAAGCTCATGGATACTTATTATCCTCAGTCTCTCGATATCTTTGATTCCACATCCAAGGATTGAAGACTCCCAAGGAGATTTGGGACAAGCTTGCCTCCTTATTTGATAAGCAAGATTAGATGAGGGTCCATCATCTAGAAAATGATTTGATCGCTCTTAATCCATCCAACTTCGAATCACTGAATGAATTCTTCACAAATTTCAAGAACCTGATATATCAGTTGAAGCAATGCAAAGTGGAGAAGGATGAATATTAGCTCATCCTTGCCATTCTCACAAAGCTCAGTGAAGACTACTCAGTATTTGTATCAACCTTCCAAACAGTAAGGCTCACTACTCTAAATTGAAAGATGCCCACTCTTGATGCCTTCATCTAATCTCTCACTTCTGAGAATGATAAATTGGTCCAAATGGGGATCATTTGATCTTCCAAAGATCAAGCCCTAGTTTCAAGAGGAGATAAGGTAGCGAATGACAAAGGGAAGCAAAGAGATGAATCTCCTGTGAAGAAAGAGAAGTCAAAGGAGCCTTCAGGTTCGAAGAGAAGCAAGAAGAATGGAAAAGGAAATGTCCTCTACCCTTACTGTGGAAGAAGATTTCATTCAGAAATCTCACGTATGAGAAGACAACTTGATGAAATGGCTCTTCTTTTGAAGAAACATAACATTTCTGCACCTGCTAGCACAAGGAAGGATGACTCTGAAGAAGAAGATGAAGAATACCAAAGGAAAGGCCATGCACTGAAGGATTTCTGCTCATCAGCACATGTATTCCTCATTGATTCTGGAGCTTCCAACCATATGGTTGCATCTAAAGAATCATTCTCTTATTTTCATTCCTTTGATGGTCCTAGTATTCAGATGGGAAATAACAGTAAAGTCCAAACAAAAGGGAAGGGCTCTGTCAAGCTTGAACATGGAAGGTTCAAAGATGTGCTATTTTTTCCCTCCCTAGCTTCAAACCTGTTATCTGTCTATCATATGACCCATACTGGATCTCCAAAGTGAGTGATCTTTGGTCCTCACTCAGTGGAGATCACAGATATCTCTACTGGGAACATCATAGCAAAGGGTGTTGCAAATCATGCTTCAAAAGCATATGAGCTCTCACATTTCATGCCTCCTTCAAAACCAGTGCACTCTCAGCAGCCACTTGCAAGGGAAGGTAAAAACATTGCATCTACTTCTTTTGCTGCTTCTACTAGTATTGCAGATCCATCTTTATCAGTTTATGAGATTGAGATTCCGGGTGATTCAGATCTAGATTCAATCCCTACTTCCAAACTGGAATCTAGGAAGATGACTGGAAACCCACCTGACACTCAGAAAGGAAAGACCCTTGCGTTATTCCATGCAATCTTACCTCCTTCAGAGAGATGCAATAGACTCCCTATAAGATGCTACATGGCAAGGGATCAATCTCACTACATTCAGAAGAATAGGTGTGATCATGCATCTCTTCATCCAGCAAGAGACAAAGGTTACATTCCTCCTTCCTTCCATCATCAATTTTGGAGAAGAAGGAGAAGTCTACATGCCAGGCCCCAGAATACCTATGCACAGCACACCATGCATGATGCTTCGCTACCTCCCAGAGATAAAGATTGCAGCAACATATTTTCAAGTTTTTCAAACTTGAGACCTGATTCTACCGGCTTAGATAGAGGGGGGGATTTTTTCCCATGTGGTTTTTTGCCCCAACTCCTTGTATTAAGAAGTTCTTTATTTTACTTGATGTAATGGGTGACCTATGGTCTTAGTTACTAGGGCCCACAGATTGTCCAAGTTAGCATTCAGGGGGGGTATTATGATTATTAATCCTCCCTTGTCCAATTTTGTCGTATGTCTAAATCAGGAGTCATGTCTAAATCGGGATTCCATCCAGTCTATTTTTCGTCACTAGCACCATTGGGTCCACTTGGCCTAATTGGGGCACATGTTTCAGTTACTAAAGTGTGGGGAACACTAATTGAGGCCTACTGCCACTGATTGCACTTGCATGCATCAGTTTAGGAGCCTCCTAGACCAATCCCTACAAATTAAGAGCCACTGGGAGTGCCGAAACCAACCAAGGTCAGTTGAGTTGAGTTGGTGACTAGTCAAGCTAAGTTAGGAGTCAGTTACATTCAGTTCTAGTCCTCTACATTCAGTTAGTGCTAGGTTTGCATGGCTGCATGCAGGAGGGGCGCATTTCTCACCTACCATAGTCAGTTAGCCTTATTCAACACTAAATGTAACACTTGAGTTGTGTTTTAGAACTCCGATGAACTTCGATTATGGTTTAGACAAGGTCAGTTAACCATTGACTCCTCCGATAATGATTTAGACAAGGTCTTAGTTACCTACAGTCAAGTAGAGTGTAGTCAATTCGAATTTCCTCATGTGGATTCGAATTGCTTGTGGCTATTTAGCCATTGTACTTCATTGTAATTATTATCTAATTACTTTTGATTAATGAAAGAATTCACAGTTGCAAGTCATTTTTGCATTGTTTCATTCTTCAATTGCTGAGTAAATTGTGGGATCTATTTTGTGAGTTGTGTGTTTGTCTACATATCTATGTGGTCAATTTATAAGAATACTTGCTCATTTGAATTACAAACAACTGCTAATCATGAGCAAGGTAGTAACAGGTTTTCCAAAGGTCCAAGTAGAGCATGATGGCATATGCAAAGGATGTGCATGAGGAAAGAATATGAAGAACCTGTTTCCAAGCAGTGACAGTAAAGCTAAAGGAATCTTGGACATCGCACATTCAAACGTATGTGGACCAATTCCATCCACGTCATTAAGCGGGTATGTATACTATGTTTCATTTATTGATGATTATTCTCGTAAAACTTGTATTTATTTTCCGAAATGTAAAAGTGAAGTGTTTATAAAGTTCAAAGAATTCAAAGATATTGTAGAGAAACTATCTGAAAAGAAGATTAAGATCTTGAGGTCAGACAATGGAGAGTTTACATCAGAAGATTTCAAAGCATGTTGTAGAGAAGTTGGGATTAAGAGGGAGCTCACTACTCCCTACAATCCACAACAAAATGGTGTAGCATAAATAAAAAAACTGAACAATAATGGAAGCAGTAAAGTCCATGATACATGATCAAGACTTATCAATGCACCTATGGGAAAAAGCAGCCATGACTTGTGTATATGTACAAAATAGAATTTCTCATAGTGCACTTGGGAACAAGAAACCAGAAGAGATGTTTACGGGAGAAAAGTCATAGGTCATCCACCTAAAGATATTTGGTTGTCCAGTATATTGGCATGCTTAGAAAGAGAAAATATCAATGTTGGATCCTCCAGGAAAGAAGGGCATATTTGTGGGATGTAGTGAGACATCGAAGGCATATAGAGTCTATATCCGTGGTTACAAACATATTGATGATCATCAAAGATGTTACCTTCGATGAGGATGCAACATTTATCATAACTATTCAATGCCATTCGTACGAGGCTTGTGATGAAGGGACTCTAGCTTCTAGAGTTGCAGAGACAAGCATAGATGATGATGTTCCAGAAGAGCATGTTCCAGAGGACCATGATATGGAAAAACCATAAAGAGCTATAGATCTACCTCGAGGGATGATTACACATAAGAGAAAACCATCTTCGGTTTGAGAAATTATTCAGGGTGCAGAAAAGTATGGTGCTCTAGATGAGTCTTCCAGAGAAAGAAAGAGACATCGACCAAATTCTAGTTATGTAGCATTGTTATGTGACATCATTGATGCAGAACTTTCTAGTTATGTAGAAGAAGCCAATAAGAAAGTATGTAAGAATTCCATGACTGAGGAATATTAGTCTATTATGAATAATGATGTTTGGGATGTGGTTTCGAGACCGAAAGGGAAGTAAGTGGTGACTTCCAAATGGATCTACAAGACAAAGAATTCAGCATATTGCAATGTCGAAAAATACAAGGAAAGGTTCGTGGCACGTGATTTCTTCCAAAAAGAAGGTATATATTATGAGGAGACATTTTCTCCTCTGGCTAGATATACTTCGATTAGAGCTATATTTGCGATAGTTGCAAAGATGAAATGGAAGGTATAGTGAAGATAGATTTCCTGAATGGTGTAATAGAAGAGGAAGTGTATGTGGAACATCCACAAGGATTAGAGCTATGTCACTAGTGTCCTACACCTTCTGCCATACAAAGCTTCATATGGACTCATCCCCAAGAATGATTGTTGTCCATTGTTATAAGCAAACTCTACCAAGTGTAAATAATCTTCCCACTTGGTTGGTTTGTTTATCACATACATGTGAATCATGTCTTCTATCACTTGGTTAACTCTCTCTGTCTATCCATTAGTCTGAGGATGGTAGGCAGCGCTGAAGTTCAACTTCGTACCCAAATATGCAAACAAACCCTTCCAAAAATTGGAAGTGAACTTGACATCTCTGTCCGAAATGATTGCCTTAGGCAATCCATGTAATTTGAAAATCTCCTTCATGAAGATCTTTACAATTTCATCAGTCTTATGCGTAGACTTAACCAATATTAAATGTGTTGTCTTTGTCAACTTGTCCACCACAACCATGATGGAATCATGTTGTCTCCAAGTCATCAGCAATCCTGTAATGAAATCCATGGAAATAACTTCCCACTCCCATTCTGGAACTGGTAAAGGCTGCAACAAACCTATTGGGTGTTGATGCTCAACCTTTACCTGTTGACATTTCATGCACCTTGAAATATATTCTACCATGTCCTTTTTCATTCCTGTCCAAAAGTACTGCTTCCTAGCTGTAGCAATCATCTTTTGATATCCCGGGTGACCAAAATATGGAGCTTGATGGATCTCATCCATAAAAACTCTCCTCAACTCTGCTACATTTAGGATATAAATCCTTCCTTTATAAGTAAGAAGTCCATCTTCTTCCAATTTGTATCCCTCATACCTCTTCTCAAGACTTTGTTGCTGCAATTTGTCTTTTACATGCTCATACAATTCATCTTCAGAAGTATGATTAACAATCTGTTGTCTCATATCTTACTGGAAAATACTAAGAGATGCCACATGCATTTCCTACACCTTCCTGCTGAGTGCATCAGCTATCTTGTTCTCTTTCCCTTTTATGTGTTTGATTTCAAAGTCAAACTCGCATAAAAACTCCAGCCATCTTGCTTGCCTAGCATTTAGAGTAGGCTGATCAAACAAATACTTCAGACCACAATGATCTGTCCTTAGCTCAAATCTTCTGCCCATCAAGTAATGCCTCCACATCTTGAGAGCATGTACTATGGCTGCAAGCTCTAGATCATGAGTGGCATAGTTCTTCTCATGCTCCTTTAGCTTTTTGGACTCATAACATATCACATGGTTTTCTTGCATAATAACTCCTCCAAGTCCTTGTCTGCATGCATTGGTACACACCACAAAATCTTTCTCCGAGTCTACAATCTTCAAGATTGGTGCACTTGTGAGAATATTCTTCAACTGCTGGAAGCTTTCTTCACACTTCCATGTCTATTTGAACTTTATTCCCTTCTTTTGCAAAGAAGTGACTGGATGTGCAACCTCGGAGAATCCTTCAATGATTCTTCTGTAGTATCCTGCAAGTCCCATAAAATATCTTACATCTGTCACATTTCTTGGAGTAGGCCAATTCATAATGGCCTCAATATTCTCAGGGGCTACAGATATACCCACTTATGAGATAATGTGACCCAAATAGTGAATCCTATCTCTATAGAAGTCACACTTGCTCAATTTTGCATACAACTCATGCTCCCAGAGCAATTGCAATGTCGATCTCAAATGCTCTTCATGCTCCTTCTCATTCTTAGAGTAAATAAGAATGTCGTCAAGGAAGCCAAGAAAAAACTTGTCCAAATACCTGCTGAAGACACTATTCATAAGGCACATAAATGTAGTTGGTGCATTTGTGAGACCAAACGGTACCACTACAAACTCATAGTGTCCATACCTTGTTCTAAATGTTGTCTTATGAATGTCTTCATCCTTGATCCTTACCTGATGGTAACTAGACCTCAAGTACATCTTGGAAAATACTTTTGCTCCTCTCATTTGATCAAGGAGGTCATCAATCCTAGGAAAAGGATATTTGTTCTTCACAGTGACCTTGTTCAGTTGTCTGTAGTCAATACACAATCTAAGTGTACCATCTTTCTTCTTCACAAACTGAACTGGTGCTCCCTAAGGAGACACACTCGGCCTGATATACTTCTTATCCAACAACTCTTGCAGTTGCATTTTCAACTCTAGCATTTCTGGTGTACTCATCCTGTAGGGTGTCTTGGATACTAGTGCTGCTCTTGGCACAAGTTCAATTGTGAAATCAATGTCCCTCTTTGGAGGAAGCCTTGGAATCTCATTAGGAAACACATTCGTGAATTCCTGCAACACGTGAAAGTCCTCCAACCTAGGAGTTGCATCCTCTGTCTCCTCCAAAATATGAGCTGCATACAACTGGAAACCTTTCCTACAGAATTTCTTCAACTGCATTGCCGAAACCTGCCTCACAGAAATCACCTTTGGAATGCCCCTTACAACTCTCGGGCTCCCTTCTTCATCCATGCATTCAAAAGTCTTATTGTTACAATCAAGCTTTACCCTGTGAGATTCTAACCAATCCATCCCAATGAGAACATCATAGGGACCAAGTGGTAGAACATTCAAATCTACACAAGTGACCAATCCATTCATAACCAATGGACATTTCTCTACCACTTCACTAACCTTCCTCTTAGTTTCAGTGGCTAGCTGAACTAACCAAGATTTCTTATGCTTTACTTTCTTAAAAGCACAAATCTCCACTACTCTAAGAGTAATGTAACTGTGAGTAGAACCAAGGTCAATCAAAATAGAAACACATTGCTCAACAATCTTACCTGCAACTTCAACCACATTTGATTGGTGATCTGCCTTGCGGTCCTCTAGTGCTGCATAGATCCTAGGTACGGCCCTTGTTACTTGACACATTGTTTATGCTTCTTGAATGTTGTAAGTTGGCCTCGCATTCTCATTCTCAAGGGGACAACTCCTGCGCATATGGGATCCTCCACATTTCCAACATTGGAGAGGTTCCATGTTCTGATGTGGTTCTTTTGGCTTTTCCCCCAATGCCTTGACTGGTTGCTTCTCGGCTTGTGATGGTTGTATCTGCTGATTTCTGAAGTTAGAAGGGTTGAAACCTTTCTTCCTTTGGTCAGAATTCTCATTCCTTTTGTCCTTCCATGCCTTATGGTAATCAAATTTACCTTTTCTTTGTTCATATCAATACTTAGCTTTTCTTATGGATTCCTCCAGAGTTCTAGGCTTATAAAACTCAATTCTGTCTCTGTAAGACTGAGGCAATCCACTCAGAAAACGTTGGATCTTCACCTTTTCATCCCTGATGTACCTGACATACCTCAACAGCTCCAAAAACTTATTTGCATACTCTTCCATAGTCTGTTGTCCCAATCTCAGCTCATGGAACTCTTTGATCTTATCATGATAGTACCTGTTAGAGAGGTATTTTTGCTTGAAGTACTTCTTGAAATATTTCCACTTAAGTCTCCTTTCACTAATCCTCTTTACTTGCCTGAAGTGCTCCCACCAAATGGATTCCCTTCCATTCAGATTGAATATGGCAACCCTTGCCTTCATGTTTCCTGAATAGTCCTGAACTTGGAAATATTTTTTTATCCCAAGAAGCCAAGCTTCAGCTTCTTGTCCAATATTTACCTCACCATAAAACGTAGGAGGCTTAGCCTTCTTAAACCCATCTCGTGAATTGTTTCTATAACGTCTCTTTCTTTTTCTCTTGTGAGATGAAGAGCTGGAATCCTCAATGGATCCTTCCGAGTGAGGAGATCTACTAAAAGACCTTCTTCTTCTTTTAGTACTGCTCTTACTACTTTCTGGCTTCATTTTTCCATGCCCATAGTCCATCTTTCTTTGCAAGTCTTTCAAACTCTGCAACATAGCAGCATTCAACTGATGCTACTCTTCCTGGGCTTTAATCAGGCTTCTCATGGTGGCTGCAATGTCTGGAGTATCTTGAAATCTCCTACCATTAGATTCTATATCATCATTTCCAACTCAAACGTTTTCCCCTATAGCATCTTGCGCACGCTCGTAGGAATTCTGTGCATCATCTCTGTCATAGGTTCTCATGACTGAACCACAACTCACTTTATAGAGCTGTACTATCTAGAATGTTTCCTTTAAAGGTGACTATAGTTCTGCAAAATGTGTTAATAACACCACTGTTAGCTACATAACATTCATATAATTCATAATTACTTACCTATTTTGGGGAAAATCACATAGAAAAATATCATATTGACAACTTGTCAAAACATAAAATTTCTTCCCGACCTCTGTAGATCTCTCTCGAAACTTGCTAAAATTCTCCATGTCAAAACTATGTTCGATTAAAACTTCAATTTTCTTCCGCTATATCGGAAATATTTTTAACTTTCACCCGTCGTTGGCCTTCTGTCGTTGCGGCTCCAAGTGCAACATTCACCCGTTGTGGCGCCTCCATCTTCCTCTTCCACTCGTCGCCACGCATCGGATTGATTTTTTCATTTTCAGCCACCGCTGCCTCGGCTTCTTCTTCCCTTTCAAGCCGTCGTCGTCAACTCTCTTTTCTTTTTTCTTCCTGCCACCATCGTCTCCAACTTCTTCTCCCAGCCACTGTCATCGGCTCTCTTTTCTTCTTCCAGCCGTCGTATCGCATTGGCTCGTTCATCCCCTTTCACCCGCCACTGCGGCTTCTTCCTCATCTTGTCTCTGCCGCTTCATCGACTCAATTCTTGACTTGCAGTCACCATGCATCGGAGAGATTCTGCGCTCCTTCCCCCGCATCGGAAGAATTTTCCATTTCCAACCGTCATTGTGGCTCGGTCCTTGTCCTTCGCCTGCCGCTTGTCAACTTGACCCAATCAACGCTCATCGATGCAAACCCAACTTCCAGCCACCATATCGGCAAACTTCCATGGTTCTTGCTGATTTTTCCTACACTTAGAAATTTTTTTAGAAAAATTCCTTTCCTTTTCACCCCGTCAGCTAAAATATTAGTTTGCATCCACCGACGTATCGGCTCCCCTCCAGCGAGCCTTTCATCCTTTCTCATCCGCAGTCATCAGCGGCCCTTCAGGGTTCTTCATCCATCATTGCGGCTTCCTTTCGGCAAGCTGAGTCGTTGAAGTCAGCTCGCTCCCCAGCTTCCGTCCGCCGCGGCTAAAACTCCCACTTCGTCGGCTCGAAATCTAACTTGCACCCGCTGCTGCGGAAGGAACCCGCTGAATTCTCTGTTGTTGCGGCTCAATTATCAACTTCCCCCCACTGTGTCGGCTCCCTTAAAACTCGTCCACTGCGTTGGCAAAAGAGAGCAGCATAGCCGTCGTTGGGGCTCCCTTCGACCATTCTAGCCACTACATCAACTCTCTTTCGATGAAGGCATCTGACGTATCAGATAGACTTGGCCAAAGTCATCCGACATTCCCATACTTAGAGAAATTTTTGGAATTTATGTGTTGGCCTATGCTCAACAAAGGTTACCCAACCTCTGTTATCTCTTCTTGGCCCATAGAGGCTCAATGTTGCAACCTAATGCTCTGATACCACGTTGTCATGTCCCCCACCCTCTAACCGACGAAGAGGACGTGACTGACAGTAACTAACCCAAGAAATCTAGCTCCATGAACATCATAATAAAATGCATGGAAAATAAAACATACACAGAAGTATAAACATGCAACTATATAGCGGAAGCATTCACATTCATCCAATACATTCAACATGTTCATTATAATTAATAAATAAATACACGAGTAGAGATCAACACAGAGATACTCATATTATGAAGAAGCTCGCCCCGCAAGCAGCTTTGTCACTGCAACGTTCCACCCAACCATAGGCCAGTGCGCTCATCAATATCTCACCAACACTGCCACCCCCGAGCTGGGCATGATTCCCACAAGGAATAAGGGAACACTAGCAGGCTCACACATAGCCAAGGTTTATCAAAAATTCAGCCAAGCCAACACAGTTGGATTTATCAGGCTACTCATCCAAGCCAACACAGTTGGGTCTATTAGGCTATATTGGAGCTGGAAAGGCTGACTGTTAAGCTAGTGAGCTCAATCCAAGAGCTATGGACACCTGCACCAGAACGAGTCTGACTTCTAAGACATCCACACACACCCAACACAAGGAAGAAACCCCTTCTGTGACATGCAGTCCCTCGGGCCATGCCTTCCCTTCCAGTGCTATTCAAGGGGTGCATAGAAGAAAGTCATCCCTCTAGCTCTGTCTGTGAGGCTCATGCACACACTAGGTTTGTCAAACAAGCTCAAACCCCATTTTCACTCCAAAACAGTCCAAATACCAACAACGGTATACACACAGCAAATAACAGCTCTGGGATTGAAAAGAGGATACCACATAGGCCAAATTGGGTAGGGAAATGGAATTACACAACTCAGACTGTGATAGTCGACTTCTAGAATCGTTTATGGCCCTAACGTGGCCAAAATGACTCGGCAACACCCCAAAACTCATGGAGAAGACAACAACGATCTCTCAGCCTGAGTAAGCGAGAGAACACGAACCCCGTCGTGGAGGGATTTGACACACAGACCCCCAATCGTGAAGGAAAATACACACACAAGCAAAATCGGGGAAAGAGAACCGAACTCGAATGCTCAGCCAAGTGATGCGACACCCAGAGACCCAGTCGTGAAAAACGGGATCTAGAACGCCCACACAGAGCCAAAACTCCTTCATGCCAGCGTAAGAGGAAAACAAAACCCCTTGCGTGAGTCTAGAATGGCCACAGTTTCCTGCACTCGTCCGGACTCAATGCGATCTCCCCTTTGGGGCATGCGTGTGGTCAAAGGACTGACATAACTGCCACACTAACGGTTTCCCATGCATACGTTTCCCTAAGGTAATAACTTCCCACCAACTCCTAGGAATTAAATCAGTTGGTGGATGAGACAAGGAAAAGATGAGTAAGACAAAAAGGTGGTTGGCAACTAGATGGGTTCATCTTTTGACACATGGTTGTTCCCCAATGGCCCCAAAGGTTAAACATTCCCCCCCTTATCCTTAGGAAATCATGTCATTTCTCATTATTGTTGCATTGACATAGTTGGTTGTGGGTATTTTAATTAAAATGCATATTTACATGGTGTCCAACATTATATTGTGCCTCGCTAGCACAAAATTCCATCAGCATCGATTTTAATCGCCAAAACATAAAACGATAATCTATGGCGGAGATTTTGCCTTTATCTCCTCACCATGATTAATCACAATATATACATCATATACATTTTAATGCAAACGAGGTCAAAACCGAGGTGTTACATTAAGAAAGAGTTTTGCATCTCTTCTTTGTTTTGTTTATAAATGTAATGAATTTTTACTTAATTAATCAAATTGCAAACTATATTACTACTTTGTTTAGTTTCTAAACCTTCTGCTCCAAAATTTTATAAGTATTTCACATCTAATGACTTTAACTAGGTAATTACTTCATAAGTAATCACTGACTAAAATACAACTCTATCTTACTCCAAAGTGATCTCATTTAACATTAGAGGAAATTTCAACTCAAATGGGTCTTTCAACCTTAATTCAAATTCCATGTCATCATGTGTTAGCCAATGAAATTGCCTTAAATTTGAAATATCATATAGGTCTTAAACAAATTTTTAATATAAATTTGGGGATAGGTATCATAAAAAAAACTATTTTTTGTGTTCGTATTTTCGACATATCTCTCTGTGTTTTTACTCAAATTTCGATAGAGAGAGCTCGTTGAATGCGGAATTTAATTTTGCATCCAACGAGTACCCACTATGCATACTTTTGATGGGCCCCACTACCCCAAAAACAAGAAATGCCTAAAAAAACGTAATGACGATGTCATCATCACATTTTTTCGGGTATATCTTTTTTTTGGTAGAGGGGTCCGTAAAAAGTATGCAGAGTGGGTACTCGTTGGATGTGGAATTTAATTCAACATCCAACAAGCTCTCCCAATCGAAATTTGAGTAAAAACACAAGGAGATATGTTGAAAATACGAACAAAAAAATAAATTTTTTTTTTCTTCCTCCAAAATTAATAAATAGTATTTTATTATTTTTCTTAAGAGGCCCATTTTGAGTTGAAATTTCCTCTAATGAACCAGTCTGAAGCCATGTTGAAAATTTCAGTTGCACTTAATAATGTTAGTTTTTATAACTCAGTTGGTCCTTCCCCGTGATTTTGACGTCACATGTGGGGGACATAAGTTGTATTTTTCCTAGGAAACTTTTTAATGTAGTGTTTATATTATTAAAATGAATTGTACTTTATGAACTTAAAGTGATTTTAAGTTGTGGGAGCCAAAAGAAGTGCATTTAATGTATTAATATATTAAAGTGATTAAGTGCATTAAATGAGAGCCCTCAAATAAAGCTAATCCCATTATTTGATTAAGTTAGTTGAGTTAGTTAGGGATAGTTTGGTTGAGATAAATTATAAAAGAATGTCTAGGGAAAAGTGAGAGACATTAGAAGAAGAACAAGACAAGAGAGAGAGAGAGAGAGAGAGAGAAATAAATTTCTTGGAGAAAATTTCTGATTTGTGAGACACTGGTCATCAAACAAATTGAAGGCATGATTCCCAAAAAATCTGTAGCATTAATTGGACCATACAGCCAAACCATACAGTCATTATTGCAGATCGTACGAGCACAAAAATCGAGGCAGATTGCAGGCATGAATTTCGAGACATAATTTTCTGCATTTAATGCTAGGAAGAATCCATACAGTCTATACTTGGCATGGATCTCAAGAAAACTATTGTGTACAGTTTGCACAGGCTGGTTGACTGAGTATATTTGGCACATTTATCAATGCAAATTTACAGATAAGGGTTTCTGAAATTGTTTTGATGTTGTAGGAGAAATTATGAGTTGTGGAATTTCCAATTTCTCTCATAAATAAAATTCTTTCTCTGGGTTTTCCTCTGGTGAGGGTTTGCCCTAGGCTTGGCCCTAAATTTTTGTGGTGTCACACTTATCTTCATATTGAAATTGAATGCATTAGTGTTTATGCTTAAACTATTGGACAAATTCATATTATGAATTATTAGTTCAGAAAAGTAATAAATCAAGTTTGCAATCAAAATGTTTGATCAAAGTCCATTGAGAAGTTTTTTGTGATTTTTATCAAATTTCTTCATGGTATCAGAGCATAATTGCTAAAGAATGTGTTAAGTTGTGTGATATAGAACAGAAGAGATACAAGTCACGGTCAACTAAAGATTATCAGTTAAAGTCATGACTTCAACAGGATTGCAAGTTGAAGACAGGTTGGATGGGTTTGATAATTTCAGCGCTTGGAAAGAGCACATAACTATATTGTTCAAAGAGTTGGAGCTATGGGATATTGTTGGTGCTTCTGACACCATCACAGTTCCCACAGATGTTGCTTTGAAAACTACATTTGACAAGAAATATATCAAGGCACAAAGAATCTTTTTGGACTCTATAAAAGATCATGTGATACCTCACATCACAGGTAAGACACATGCTTTTGAAATTTGGAAAGCTTTATGTACTCTTTATCAAAGTAAGAATCAAAATAGAACGATGGTTCTCAAAGAAAAACTAAGAAACACCAAGATGACTGATGTTGATACAGTAACCACTTATCTCACAAAAATTTCTCAAGTTAGAGATGAACTAGGTGTTGCTGGTGAAAAAATGGAGGATCAAGAGCTTGTTAGATATGCTCTTAATGGATTCATTGCAAAATGGTACACATTTGTGCAAGGAGTAGTTTCTAGAGAGAAACTTCCAGATTGGACAAGGTTACAAGATGACTTTGTTCAATAAGAGTCTCGAGAAGGAACATTCTAGAATAACACTTGGAGCAATGAAGAAAATGTTTCCGTTCTTACCAAAGGAAAAGGTAAAGAGGGGAAGAAAAGGGAAAAATACCTTAGTAAGGTTCGGTGTTATAACTACAACAAGTTCAGCCTCTATGCTAGTCAATGTCCTAAGAAGAAGGATGAAGACAAAGAGGGAGCATCATCAACATAAGTACAAGAATATGCTTCCCAATTTGAAAAGAATATTTCTTAGGCATCAGTTGAGACTGGTATAGGTAGTTCAGTAGATTACCATGACACATGGATAGTTGATAGCGAGTCAATTAACCATATGACCGAAAAGTATGGAGTTTTTCAGAGGATAGAAGAAATTTATCCAAGACACTTTGTTGAAACAGATATTGGAAATCCTCAAGCAGAGATAAGAGGAGTTGGAACTATGAAATTCCAACTAGATCTAGGAGAAATTATTGAAGTAAACAAAGTATTGTTTGTTCTAGGTATGAAAAGTAGTAGACTTTATATGTCATCATTGGAGGATGATGGGTATGGATTTTTTGTCAAGACAAGACAAATGTTTCTATATCAGATATAGAACCCAGTTGGTACCACAATTTTTTTTTAGAATAGAAGAGACATACTTTATTTTCTGCAAGGAGAAGTGATGTTTCCAAGGTCAGGTGGATGGTTATCTAAGACTGAATCCAAAGATGAGGCAGGTGCACAGATGATACCTTAATATGAGGAGAGTTATACTTGTAGGAGACTCAACCAATATGAAGTTTGTGAGCAGATGCAGGGGTTTAGAGAGGATTCCCCTCACAATTCTCAGTTTAGAGTTGTTTTTCAACATGAATCTCTAGGTCACATTCCAGAGCAAGAGGGAGCTTCTTCAGAGGACAAAGACCCAAGTGGTGGAGGTATAGGGATTATCAGAAGGACCTCCCTCGTTAAGAGGGAGTGTTGGTTTTTATAATTCAGTTGGTCTTTCCCGATTATTTTGATGTCACATGGGTGAGACATAAGTTGTATTTTTCCTAGGAAACTTTTTAATATAAAGTACTTTATATTATTAAGGTGACCTTTGTACTTAATGAACTTAAAGTGATTTTAAGTTGTGGGACCCAAAAGAAGTGCATTTAATGTATTTAATATATTAAAGTGATTATGTGCATTAAATGAGAGCCCTCAGATAAAGCTAATTTTATCATTTGATACGTTGGTTGAGTTAGTTAGAGTTAGTTTGGCTGAGATAAAGTATAAAAGAATGTCTTGGAAAAATTTAGAGACATCAAAAGAAGAAGACGAGAGAGAGAAATAAATTTCTGTGACACTGAGCATCAAAACAAATTGAAGGCATGATTCCTAAGAAATCTGTAGTATTCATTGGACCGTAGAGCCAAACCGTACAGTTTTATTGCAGATCGTACAAGCATAGAAATCGAGACAGATTGCAGGCACGAATTTCGAGACATAATTTTCTGCATTTAATGTTGGGAAAAATTTGTACAGTTCGTACTTGGCAGGAATCTCGAGAAAACTGTTGCATACAATTCGCACAGGTGGGTTGACCGAGTATATTTGGCACATTTTTCAATGCAAATTTATAGATAAGGGTTTATGAAATTGTTTTGAGGTCATAGGAGAAATTCTGAGTTGTTGAATTTCTGAGTTATCTCATAAATAAAATTATTTCTCTAGGTTTTTCTCTGGTGACGGTTTGCCTTGGGCTTGGCCCTAAATTTCTGTTTTGTCACACTTATCTTCATATTGAAATTGAATGCATTGATGTTTATGCTTAAACAATCAAACAAATTTATTTTATGAATTATTAGTTCAGAAAAGTAATAAATCAGGTTTGCAGTCAAAGTGTTTGATAAAAGTCCAATAAGAAGTTTTCTGTGATTTTTATCAAATTTCTTCAAGTAATTCATGTAAATTTGAAAATCGACCTTTTTCGAGAAGGTTCTTCAAATCTTAACCATAAAATTTTCAACCTTTAGTATTGTTGTAAATTAATAAGTAAAACAAAAATAGAACAATCATAATAATTCACTCCTAGTAACTCCAAAATTCACTTTAATTCAAAGAGAAAAGATACCAATCGTTCCAATGAGTTTTTAACCCTCTAAGACAACTTCATATGCATAAACCAAATTTGAAAACTCTTCTTATACAACAAATATAATAGCAAACACAACAGCAATAAATGGTTGGATTATTATCTTCAATATTAGTGTTAAGTCATTTAACAATTTTCTAATAAGTGTGTCAAATTAGCAAGACAGATAAGAGCAAAAAATAACCATCCCAAGAAGATAAAATGGTGTAATCAAACCTGTGATATACACAATATGTGGACAGTAGAAAACCTCATATCTAGATGTGTGTGTGTAATGATGAAGTACATGACGATGATGACAATCTAATTTTAAGGTCACAGCCAAGCTAGACACCAAATTGATGTATGATACCCCCTTGTTTATGGGGCAAAGAACCCCCCTCTATGCAACAATTTGATTGCTAAAGTCGACGAAGTTGTACATACTCTACCCCCCTCTAGATTTGAACATTTGGCCTTCTAGGAGGAAATATATGTACATAACCATTAAACCTATACATACCATAGCCTCCTCTTAAGGCCAAGCCAAAATCCAACCACCCAAGATGTCCTAACTAGGGTTTGTCAACAAACCCTAGCTCCTCGAAGAGCAAGAATCCACCCAACATTGTCTCCAAGACAAGATGTTCTATTTTCCTCAAATACATCCAAGGGTTTCCAAACCCTAATCTTTAACGTCCAAGGGATGAAACCCTAACCCTAGAATCCAAGTTGCTCCAAGAGACCAAGGAGCCCTAGTACCCGAGAGAGAGATCAAATGTACAAAAAAGAATCTCGAAAGAGAGAAACTGTCCACCTCATGTGTTCCACTACGGTTTCCTCATGAACCCTAACACATCGCTAAGAGAGCACTCCAAATAAGAGATATAAATGAATGTGTGACATGATGTGTTGTTTGGAAAGACTCTCCTTACTCTATTTATATGAGAGATAAGGGAGGCCAACAATATAACACTGGTCATCCTAAGCCTTACAAGCAATCCTACTAAACATAAGTAAGCCAACACAAATGAAATGCTCTACTCTTAATACAATTGTCAAGCTCCAATGATGATGTCATGCACAATTATGACCCGAGGTGATGTAGCTATGCAAGGAAAGTTCACACCACTCCATCTTGAGCCTCCACAAACTCTATTCATCCTACAAAGCCCTACACCGGGGTAGCTACCCCTTGCAAGAAAATTGTTGAAGCCTTGGTCGTTTTCAAGCAATATCCAATCTCCAAATAAGAAACCAAGCTACCACCCATTTAAAGCTTGTAGCCCTCCTCCACAATGCATAATGCTCCTCATATCATGTAGGTTCTTCTCCTACCAAGTGAAACCTCCATGTGGCCATCATGCGGGACATCCACCATCTAGGCATGAGATCTCCATGCCCTAGGGAAGAACATTGAGTCAATGATCATCTAAGAATTGGTTTTGGAATCCACTAAGCACACTATCACAAGTGTGCATATTCATCAATGACCATCTTTCATGCTATAATCCATTTGGACCATCCAACAGTTCAACATCACCATGTACCCCAAATCTCATGAAGTGCCCCAAACATGGTGTAAACACTTTCAAAGTAACCAAAAGTTAAACACCCTGAAGGTCACGTTCTTATTTGTCACCCATCTCAAGTTTGTTCCTACCCAAAGGATTGTTTGCAAGTGAGGTCGAAGGAGACAAAAAGAGGGGATACCTCATTAAAGGAAATTTGGGGTCTAAAATGGGCCTTATAAAAAAACGTGCCAAAATAAGTTTTTGTGAGTTGGAATTCAAGAACCAATAGAATTTCAATAAAATAAGTCATCCATAATGGTTGAATTGACATATTTGTCATTAAAAAAAACTATTTTTTTTTGTTCGTATTTTCGACATATCTCATTGTGTTTTTACTCAAATTTCGATCAAGAGAGCTCGTTGGATGCGGAATTTGATTCCGCATCCAACGAATACCCACACTGCATACTTTTGACTGACCCCGCTACCCCAAAAACAAGAAATACCTGAAAAAAGTATGCAGTGTGGGTACTCGTTGGATGCGGAATCAAATTCCGCATCCAACAAGTTCTCCTGATCGAAATTTGAGTAAAAACACAGGGAGAAATGTCGAAAATACGAACACAAAAAGTAGTTTTTTTCTTTCTTCCTCCAAAATTAATCAATATTATTTTATTATTTTAACTATTATTTTATTATTTTCCTTAGGAGGCCCATTTTAGACCCCAAAATTCCTCTAATGTCAAAAAAATCTTGTATGATGGAAACTTCTTCAAAATTTAGCAAACTACACAACATAACGGTATTGTTTACATAATTTAATTAATGCAGATCAAGAAAAAGAATCCCTTCAATTCCTCGGACAAGCATTGGTCATCCCAATAGAGAGGGGGAAAAGCAGCACACGTTGCTTTTTCTTGCATTTTAGAGGCTAAAATTTCTGAAAGAAAACACTTGAATGAATCACAGTCTTTCTCCCATACTTTTGGTTGTCATTTCGACACAGCATGCAATATTTGAAGATTTGATGTCTCTAATTTTGCAAACCACATTTCTCAAGTAGTTTCTTGCCACAACCCTGGACTAACATACACAATTATTGGCAAAACAAAATGGACACTATATATGTCCACCACAGATTTCTACATACTCAAACCACATGAAAAATCATTTTCTTTTATGGATTGTAAAATTATATAAAAAAACAACTTGAGAAAACCTTGAGCCTTGTATGAACAAGATCATAATTGTCATCTCTAACCTGATATGTCTGTAGTTAAACACAATCAATATTAGCACTGATCAACTAATTGCAATAAACTGTGCTTGTATCTATAATGAGGTCCAACATTTGTCACACAACTGAGACCCTAGTGATCATGCATTGAATCCACCGAACTACATGTTTCAGTGGCTCTATCACTTGTATCCGCTGACAAAAGAAATGCCTTGTGGCAAGACTCCTCGGTGTGTTCTATAGTATAACATTTGTATTTTCCCATCTAGTAGGCATATAGGACAATGACAAGGGAAGGAAGGCTTAGTTACCATTCTTAAACCTCCAGAACATCTGCCATTACATACTCTTGTAGCAACAAGAATATTTACTAGGACAGGAGACTTGCACCATGACATCATAAAAATTAGAGCAGAAAAAACACTTGCTTTTAATCACATGTATGCACGAGTTTACTCTTGTAGCAACAAGAATATTTACTAGGACAGGAGACTTGCACCATGACATCATAAAAATTAGAGCAGAAAAAACACTTGCTTTTAATCACATGTATGCACGAGTTCTTAGCCCATGACCAAAACAACCCATCGTGTACTTGCTTATTGCCAACCTTTGTAGGTTTACTTCAAGTCATTTCTTTTGTTGCATTGTGCCACAATCTCAATAAGTCAAAAGGATTTGCAGTACTTGTAAGTTGTAACTGCTTAATGGCACAATCTCAGAATAAGCCAAAGGATTGGTAATACTTAGAACTACTTATAAAATTAATGTCACTGTTCACAATGCTTCAATGATCATTCTTTTTCCATTGTTGACATAAATTCGTAAATAAAAGGTAACATACAAAACGGAATACCCACATCCAAACATCAAGCCATTATCAATTCTTGAGAATATTTTCAACTACCAACAATTTTACAAATAACAAGTTCTCATAACTCTAGAATCGGGAAATGTCCAAAACGAGCATATCCCTGGAGACAAATAAATAACACATAAAATCAATCATGAGCATTAATTTTATGGGCTTTTACAAAGCAAGTGTACTAAAAGGNGGCGCTGGGAAACGTTTCCCATGGAGCCCCCCAGCCCCCGGGGTGTGGGAAGCGTAGGGGGCGAGCCCCCGACCCTGGGAGGCGCGTCCCCGTGGAACACTGCTAAAAGGTCTAAAAAGTCTGATGGGGAGTATTTCTCAATTTAGTCACTTCTGTACAAAAGCAAACAAACGTTAAAAAATTAACTGCTAAAAAGGTTTAAATTTAACCCAATCTTAGCCCAACATGTATATTTACTTCCTATGAAAATAGAACCCCGAATAACTTCATAAGATTGGCTTCAAACATAGATTGAGTCTCAACATTGTGCTTTTGTGGAGAAACACCATTCCTATACACTTTTCTCAACCGATATGGATCCCCAGAACTTATAAACAGTGCAGCTTTCCTCAGTAAGGTTGTCTTGCAAGATATTACATCAAAAAATTGACATTCATAATTTTCCATGCTACCTTGTTCACAGTTACGATTATCAACTTCCATCAAAACTTAGCTCCAACCTTCATATCCCTATTCTAAATTGCAAAATCTCTGCAGCTTCAGAGTGAGGCCCCTTGGCAATACACAGGAATAAGTGTACCCCATGTCACAACTTTATTGGAGATACCTGTCATCTCGGTTCAATTGCCAACTTGCCACTGAATGTAACTTTGAAATACCATGTAAAACCCAGATTGAACCCATCCAGCATTTTATATGTTTTAATCACTACACGCATAATGTTACTGCTTAACATAAAGCATTTCAAAGAACTTCAGAACACATCATGATTGAAGCGTCCAGGAATGGAGATACCTTCCTGAGCTTTCCTGAGATGCAAGGTCAGAGCATAATTGTTCACCTACACAGTGGAGATCAGAAAAGGGCATGTTAAACGGAGTATAACCTACTATTTCCTAATCACACAAAAACAAAAAGAGAAAAGAGACTTTTCATCAGCAGAAGTTGAAAGTAACTCAAATATCTGATCTGACTTTTGACAGAAAATACCAATCAATAGACTCGTAAAAAAATTACATGCTTAGTGACAAATTAGTGGTGATTGCACCTCTAATGTCCTGATCTGATCTTGGCACTGTGACAAAACCAGCTTGAGGTGCTGTAGTTCATGCCCCCCTTCTTCATGCTCCTTCTGGCGTTCATGCTGGAGAGCAACAGCTCTTTTGAGTGTGTTATTATCCCGTACTAAACAATGAAGTTGCTCCTTCAACAACAAGTCGTCCTGTATTTTAAAACTAATAGCTTACTTCCATGATTACCCTTCAAAAATCTAACCTCACTCACACAAATCATAGCAAAATGAAAACCAGTGCTAAATTGTGTGTTAAGAGAGGAAGGCCAGTCTAGAACCAGAGTGAAAGATGAAAGTACCTTCTGCAAATTCTCAACTAGACCAGCAGTACGACCCACAATAGTTTTCTCCAATAACTCTAATGCCCTTGAAGCTCGTTCTCTTGCATCATGAAAACTACCTGCACTACTTATTTCTCTGACCAATAGTTCAACCCAATCCGATCCATCAGCTGGCAGAGAAATAATAACAGCTTCAGCATGGCAAGTATCAATAGGCAGTGCAGTTGTGGAAAGCCCACCTGGAACTATTTAATGACACAAAAATAGAATAACAACTGACAGCAACTGAGAATGACACACTGTATATGTATATCCAGCTCAGAACTTATCTGGAATATTTTCCATTTTATACAGAATTCATCTCAGCAGGTATAGAAAGCCTATTAAAATAGAGACTTGGAAAATATACCATAACTAAAACTAGATCCCATCGATAGGACGAGTGCATGCAAAGAATAACCCCAAAGAAGTTGATTGACCTTAATATTGGCTCACAATCATCTACTTGTGATATAGAATATCATTGATTTTGGCTGAACTGATTTTGTTTTGACTTTTGTACTGTGATCCAATGGACTGCAAGAATGGAAAACTTTGGAATGTCAGGGCTCAAACAGTGTGACCAATTAGAAGGAGACTCCAATTTCCCCACTTGGATGTAAACGTTGCAGAAGCTTATGGAGGAGATTGATCTCTAGGGAATAGTCCAGGGCAAAGTTACAGTTTCTATGGATCCTCAACAATGATTTCGGTACAAAAAAAGAGTTGCTAAGGAGAAGAGGATTGTTTTGGACTATGTGAAGGACCACCCAATTCTTCACATCACAGGAAAGTTGAAACTGACAAAGGAAATGTTCGACACATTGGCAACATTGTATCAGAGTGTCAATATGTCTAGGGATATGCTCTTTAAAAACAAGCACACATGTGTAATTCAAACACCATGGCAAGTTACCTTGTGAATATCACCGATCTCAAAGATCTACACTTTGCTACTGGTACGAAGATTGAAGATGACGAATTAGTGCCTATTGCACAAAATGGTTTCTCTCTTATTTGGGATGCCTTTGTTCAAGGTGAGAAACAATGTGTGTGAAAAGAAGAAGACCAAGACTTTGAACTTATTAGGAAGGTGTTATCCTTATTTCAGCAAGGGGTGATTTTGCTCAGAGGTTCCTAAGATGAGATCTGCGGCTTTACCATAGATCATTGGTCAAAGGTCCTTCAACATATATCAGATGGCCCATGTGCCTTGGATATGCCTAGACAAATACAGTGTCTGATCCTCTATGTGCAGTGACCTCTCTAACCCTCTTCTACTCTTAGCATGTTTTTTGAATATGACAAAATGTTTACATGGATTGTCACTTTTGTACTCATATAGTGATTCATATGCTTAAAACAAATTACTCATATTGTAGTCTTTCTTTCGCGTGCTCTGCCTTAGAAGTGTGTTAGTCTCAAGGTTACTTTGTACCTTAGTCAATTAAGTTAGAGTATTTTGATCCATTTCATAACATTTTACCTAGTCATTTTCATTTTCATCAACCAATTCATCTAGCAGCTTCATTTTCCCCTTTATGAATGATCTGTCATTAGTAATAATCAAAGGTCTCATTACTATTCCCATGTTTGAATGTCTCAAATAAAGTCAAAAGAGTCTAATACACTCAAGGAAGATGCTAAGAAATCAAATTTAAATGCAAATGAATATTATGGGAGATACTTCCCTTGCCAAAAAAGCCAGGTTCCCTTGTCCTAGGTTATCAAAGCCAAATCTAAAGCAAAAAGGGACTAAACCAACAAAAGGGCTATGAATTGAAAATGAATGAAATATCAAGGAAAAATAAAATAAAAGGGACTGAAACATGAAAGCAGAAGGATGGATGACCCACACAACACTTCCTTAGGCACACATGTGGAAGAAACATCTAAAATCTTGACTCTTGAAAATTATGGAGAGACCTGTCACTCCTATATTTTTATGATGGTTATTTCATAAAGACCCCCCTTTCTTCCTTAGTGTACATAATTCACTTCATGCAACCTCACTTGACTTTGGTATATAGGCTATGCATCTTAACCTAGGGGAGTCACATCTAATAAGGGTTTAATAGGTTCATACGAAGGTTAGACTGGGTGAGTAAATGTTAAATAAGCTGTTGAATTGTTAGAAAAGTATAATTGTAACTTTATTTCATGTAATATTTTCATGTTTGATAATATTGCCTAAGTTTGATATATGCAACATTGGTAGAGATATAGTTGGCCCTCAAAGGTTCTCCAAAATATTTCCAGGGTTCATCTTTGCAAGTGATTTCCCAAGTTGAAAATCAGATAGCCAATGCCTTGCAGATGAATTTCACAGAACAAATATATGATGACAATAATGTATACCTGAGCCTGTTGAAATTTTAGGGTTAGAGGAGTTCTTAACCTGTTGAAATTTTAGGGTTAGAGGAGTTCTTAACACAAGCAGTAAACTTTAATGCATGAACATATAAACTCAGATTCTGAATAGTGCTGCTTAACCAATTTGAACTGTAATAAAACAAAAACATAATTTTCATCTCTTTCAACTTAACGCTCCATTAGTCATTGCGTTAATGTTGGTCCTCGAGAATCATCAAGTAACAACATGATAAAATAATGTACAATAAATATCAGCAGTAAAGAATCATAACGAATATTTGAATCAGCCTTATACTAAGGTATCAGACTTGATCTTGTCACCGAAGGCACAAGTCAACTAGGCAAATAATTTACATACCTTGAGAGAGAGCCTAAGAGGGTTAAGACAAAAGCATACTTACTCAGACTTCTTGGTCAACAAACACATTCATACCCAGTACAGTCATGCAGACAGAGGACACACAGTCATGTTAAGTAAGAATGCAGTCACATAGTGCAGAGACACACAGTCATACTTCGCACAGTTATGCTTTCATGGTCATGCTGGAAAAACCATAGTTCACACATAAAGTGAAGCTCACGGTCATGTTGGGGAAGACCCCACAGTCCATACAAGAAAACAGATCACGGTGGAGGAAAACACCACAATCCACATCACAATCACGGTGGTGGAAAACACCACAGTCCACATCACAACACAGGCTCACGATCACAGTGGAGGAAAACACCACAGTCCACATCACAACACAGTCTCACAATCACGGTGGAGGAAAACACCACAGTCCACATCACCACATAGATCTACCCACAGTCACACTAGGGAAGACACGGGTAGAGTCACGATCAAAGTTAGACAGAGACCACGTGGATGAACCCACGGGATAAAGGGTGCTCACGGTCACTTAGGAGATAAACCGTCCTGCAGAGAGTAAACTCACGGCCGCGCAGGTAAAGCATCACGCAAATTACACGGAGGGACAATCACGCTGAGGGAAGAGCCGTGATTGTGGAGCAGAGACCAAATGTCAGCCATAGCAGAGATCAAGGCCACACAGAGAAAGAGACTCACAGGATAGGGCCACCGACAAGCTAGGCAGAGACCAAAGGTCACCCAAAGCAGAGATCGAGGCCACGCGGAGAAAGAGACTCACGGGATAGGGCCACCGACAAGCTGGGCAGAGACCGAAGGTCACCCAGAGCAGAGATCAAGGCCACGCGGAGAAAGAGACTCATGAGATAGGGCCATGGACAAGTTGGGAAAAGACCACACGGAGGAACCGACAGGAAGAGGATGGCAGACAAGCTAGGCAGAGAGGACCCGATCCAGTCATGTGCAAAACATGAAGCCACAGGAGACCTAGGCACGCAGGAAGAGGGCAGAGGGAACCCGATCAGCCATGCGCGGAGTATAAAGCCACGGAATAATCCATGCAGGCAGAGTGTAGAGGGAACCCGGTCCAGCAAGAAGCCACGGGAGAGTAGAAAATCATTCACGCGGAAGGTAGACCACGCAGAGGTCCAGTCATACGAAAGCAGGAACCTAGTCATGCAAAAGCAACGAGCCCAGTCCATACGAAAGCAAACGAGCCCAGTCATGCAGAGCAAAGAGGCAACCGAGCAATTACGCGAAGCAAAGTCACGCGAGAAGCAGACAAGGAACCAGATTGATGCATATCATGTTTTCATTAAACCTTTAAGTTATAAGGTCTAAACATTAATAAATTAGTCCAAGTCAAAAATTAAAAGATCCAAAGGTTATAATAAAAAAAACTTAGGGTAAAATCAAGAACCCAATGGTCATAGCATAAAGCAAATAAATAGTCCAAAGGTTTAATCATAAGGTATAAAAAAGGACCAAAGGTCTTTATTAATAAAACCATAATGGTTTTATTAATAAGACCATAAAGTAAACATTTATAATAAAGTAAATGGTCTAACCAAAAGAATAGTGTATCAAAGAAACCCATAAGGTGAGAGTCATCATGACAAGGGTACACACACAATAAGAGTGCTAAGACCAAGTAAGATAAAGGACCATGAGTCAACATAGGGGGCCACAATAAAACAACCCACAAACCCAAAAGATCAGAGTGAACCATATAAGGTGGACAAACAAGACCAGTGATATTTTCTCTCTCCCAAGGTACATTTTTTTATATATTTTGTCATCATTGCATAAGGGAAAGATCCAAACCGGATGGTACAATTCTTTGGTCCTCAATACTGCTCCTAAGGGTTAGGTGTTGGTGACATCATCAAGGGGTGGCCAGTCCCTTGAGAAGCAACCTAGCAGTAACGATTAGGAGATGGGACATCATCTTCCATTCTTAAAGAATGGCTCTCAGCTCTAGTCTGAGTTTCAATCCCAGACTGAATCAAGTCTTTGGTAACTAACCAGGTACCTCCATTCTCCCGAAGAATGGCCCTCAGCCCCAGGCTAAGTCCCTAGTCCCGAACTAGGTTAAATTCCTGGTAATTGACCAGGTGCCTCCATTCAGTGAATGGCCCTCAGCTCTAGGCTGAGACCCCCAGCTCTAGGCTGAGACCCCCAGCGCCAGACTAGGTCAATTTCCTGGTAACTAACCAAGTGCCTCCATTCTCCCAGAGAATGGCTCTCAATACTAAGCTCAGCTTCAGTCCCAGACTGAATCATGTTGATCGACTCTTGGACCTCAACCAGGTCCTCCATTCTCCTAGAGAATGGTCCTCTGTACCAAGTTGAGCTTCAGTCCCAGACTGAAAGTTGATCAACTACTTGCAGGACCTACTTGGACATCGTGTCCTTGGTCCCAGACTATAATATGTCTTTGCCTCTACCTGCAAGTTCTACTTGGACATCGTGTCCCTAGTCCCAGACCAAAATACACTAGAGGCATATAGGGGCCCTAGCCACATGTTAGGAGCTTTTCCATGGCATCAACCTGCTCGGTCCTAGATCAAAAACCCCAGGAGACTACTAGGGGCCCTAGGGTACCTTCTAGGATCTTACTATGCCCTAGTTAACGAACTAGGGTACCATCCTCTCTGAGAATGGATCTCGCAGTTGCACTAACTTTAACAGAGCCCGGTACAGGCTCTCGTGGATAGATAACGCTTGCAAAAGTAACTATCCTCCACGGCAAAAATTTGAAGGCTTCTAGGTTCCCTAGTTTGTCCATCATCCTGGCTCCATTCCAATGAAGATAATGGTATGTACTCAGCTCATCCTTAATGTAGTTTTGTCCTGAATTGTTACAAAGACAAAGGAAGAAAATTTGACAATATACTCGGGTGGCTACATTGGTGGCATGATTTCACTTGAACCTTTTATTTTATCATAATTAGGGTAGGTAGGTATAGTTTCATTTGAGTTCAACATTTATTGTTACCAATGCATAGCACTTGTCGTTAATTCATTTTGATCTTACTGCACTTTAGTTTGAACAAGGCAGGACGGAAGTGTCTTCCTCATGATGCATTTGACGTCATTTTTGTTAGATGTGTGTGTAGGTCTACAGGTACCCAAGAGATTCTAGGGGGGTTTCATACACTCCCGAGAAGAGTGCATGTCCCACAATTGGAGCCAACGATTCTGCCTCAGAATATCTACAGTGTTCTCCACAAATACCCCAGTGGAAGGGGTCAAAAAAATATGATGTAAAGGTCAAGTTGAAGCGTAGAGTGTTGATTTGGGGCTAAATACCCCTAACCATGTCATGGATGGTCCTCTTGATTTCCTCCTCCATGTGGTCCTCACCCTATAGGGGTTGGTGCCCTTGGGGGGCTAATCATTTGGGCGCATGACCACACTCATTTATTTGCCATGTAAAAGGTGATAGTATTTGTCTAGCACAACCTTATTTACTCACTTTTACCTATTTTTGGTTATAAAACTGCTCCTCTGGGTTGTGTTACCTGCAAAATGTACTTCCTTATAGAAGAAGACTGCAAGGATAATGAAGGAGAACATTCAAGGCACACATCTGTTGGGGTTAGTTGGGGCATGACGTCCTCCTTTTGGCACAGCCAGCACTTGGTGTAGCCTAATTGCACTTCATTTACTACTTTTATCATTTATGTCATTTAGAGATATTTTATTGCTATTATGAGTGGTTTAGTCCCCAAAGTTGTGGGTGAGCAAGCCAAAAGTTTCATTTTTCCATTATCTTGTAGGCTAATAACTTAAAATTAGGTGAGGCTAGTCTTACATAAATAGTGCCTCCCTCCATTGTTAAAAAAATAAGATATGGGTTCATTATGAGATCTTTTCTTTTTCTACTAATCTATTGGATCTCTTGATGCTATGTGCACCTCTCTTGGGATGTGTTGTCGCCTCTTACGCACCTGGGGTTAAACGCAGCAAAAATCTTCAAGTTGCTAGGTTCGTCCTTGGGGGCAAGTCTTAAGTCAAGTACTGTCACTTGATCTTGACTCCTCCGCCTGGGCTTAACTCCTAACGAAGGCAAGGGCGGTAGACCCTATTAATGTTACTAACGCTTTTAGGTACTTAGTTATTTTGGATAAAATATTGTTATTTAGGAGTTTTCGAATCAAATTACTGATCAAGACAATTGCAAAATTAACTTAGACACTTTACATTAATAAAATAGTCACGACATTTAAAAGATAGCTTAACTGAATATAGCAAATAGTAGAATATTAAAGACCGGTGTCGTGGAGTTAAAGCAAATGTTGTTGTAAAGTAAATGTTTTGTGATTGTGTTCTTGATCAAATTTAGTAATTATTAAAGGATGAGTTGATTAAAGGAGAAAGGGGATTCCCGATATACCAAATGGTACTGGGAATATGTTCATATTTTGGGAAAGTGACTCCACACGGGAAAATGTGGGCTAGATGGAGTCGTGGGGGGTGTTCAATACTCCACCAACAAGAATGTAACCTAACAGGACCCCACCTCCACTTTCTAGTTGTTCTCGCTTTCCCTAAAGAATCTACCCACTATTCACCAAACTCGTTTTACGCCGGATTTTCGTAATGTTTGGGGGATGTTGATTTTATTAAATTGAATTGATTAATTAAATGTGAGGAATTGATTAATGCGAACTCTCGCTTTTGAGATCCCCAAGTGTTAGATAAGGCTGCAATGGGGTAGAGCATACACGGAAGAAGCAAATGTTTGTTACAATTCACAAAAAAAACAAAGTACAAAAAGATACATCCCTTTTAGGACAGATTTTGTGCTTGCATTACAAGAAAATTGTGAGACTAATTACTACAGCAATAAAATGCCGAGTTAGTATTTGATTACTTTGAATGAAACTAAAACTTGAAACAAACTTGTGTGATCTAAAAATATTACAGTAAGTAAAATCTAATCTAAAAATCAAACCACTTCAAGGACAGATACAGGATTTCCCCCAAATGGGGGAAAAAAGATTGTGGAAGCCTGTAGAGGGGGGCACTTGACCTCTTAAATGTCATCATATTTGTATAATTATATAGTTTAAAGAGATATGTAATTGGAGCGGGTACAACCACTCCAACCTCTCTCATAATGTATAAATAGCTAAGTCACAGGACACGTCCTAAATGCCTCCGTGTCCCGTATTTTGCGTGTCGGACACGAAAACGGCCCTAATACGTGGCAGACACGAAAATTTGCGTGTCCAAAAATCGAGACACGATCTGGCACGTGTCGGACACATGCCCTGAGCGTGTCCCGATTTTTGGACACGTGTCCTATAAAAAATGAATTTTGGGCATATAAAGGGTACGTTTTTTAAACATTTTCTGTGGTTTCAAGGTTTGTGGTTTGTCATCGGTGAAAGACTATCGTGCAGGAGGAAGAGGTATACGGTTATACCGTATCGTGGAGGAGGGTTTCAAGGGTTTGTATCGTGGAGTGTAAACTGTAAAGCATGTTATATTGCTCTTGAGTCTTGACAGTGTTGAGCCATGGTCATCTAGCTATCGAGAAGCTCATCGTGGAGGAAGGGCAGCCCACTGCTCGTTGAAGCTAGGCACACAACAAGAGCTACAGGAGCCCGAGCTAGCCCGAGCTATAAGAGAATCCACAGACCACAGTTACACAACTTCATTGGGCCTTCGTAGGTACTCAAATTTCAATCATATTGACCACTTCTTGCTGCTGTAGCTTTGAATATGACTCATATATGAGTATTTGTGGAGTGGGTTTTGGTTCATAGTTTGCCATTTGGTTCATATCATACATAATACCCTCCAAATCATAGCATAGCATACCATAGTTTGCCATATCGAGAAGTTCCAGATCTGAAAGTTTGCCATTCCCATCAGGGATTCAGCGTACAAATTGAAATAAATTATAATTTATAATGAATGTGTTCTCATTGAAGGAAATGCCCAGACATATAAACTCGCTGCCCAAAATTATGTACACTCAGAAAAACAATAAAACGTCCAGCCCTAAGTTCTATAAAACATTCAAATTTCAAGCATAAACTGGCATTTCCAGCCCTGAGTTCTGTTCTAATGAGCCAATGATGTGAATATCCAAGGCGGTTTACAGCTCACGTTTTATACAAACAGAGATCAATAATTTTTGTAACTGTTGTATTTTATTTTTAGTATTTTTAATTTTTTAATTTTAATTTTTTACAGATGGAAGTGCTGCGTGCATTATCATAGCAGCCGAAAAGGGAAACAGCACCAGTTAAGGAAGCCAGTCACATCTCCATTCACCCGAGAAGGTTGGCCAGTCTAGGCTCAGCAACCAGTATTAATTTTAATTTTTGAAATACAGTATTAAATTGTAAAGCCAGTATTAATTTTAAAGCCAAAAAAATTAAAAATTTGTAAATTAAGTTTTTAATCTTTGATTTTCTCATTCTCATTTCTCTGTTTCAGAATGGCTCAACCTTCAAAGGCAGCAGGAAGAGGTCGAACTCAAAGAAAGAACATAAATGTACCTCTTGGTTCCTCTACTGGTGGCAGTGCTCCAAGTGTTTCAAGTGAAGTTTTGGGAGCTGCTAGGCCCTCAGAGCCCTCACAAAACCTTGCTGCTGCAGCAAAACAACAAGCACAGGAAAAAAAATACCCCCTATGGAAGTATGTAACAAAGAAAGATGGGCCTGGATCAAGGAGGGTTGGGGGAAGAAATGTTCATTGGTCTTGCAATTTCTGCAAGGGTGAGTTTAAGAGCACTTATTTCAGAGTTAAGGGCCATTTGTTGGCCCTTCCTTGTGGACTTGGACCATGCAGAAGCATCACTGCTAGCCAAAGAAAGCAGTTGGAAAAGGAGGATGTAGTTGGGTTGAGGAATGTGGCAGCAACAAGCAAACAAATGTCAAAAAATGATGATCCTCTTCCATTCCTGAGGAATACATCTAACAAGTTTGGAAGTGGGGATGAAATTCAGCCAACAAAAAAAAGGGCAGCCCAAAATTATGGTCCAATGGACACAATTTATCAGAAAGAGACTCGAGATGAAGTAGATCTTACTGTTGCATTTCATTTCTATCTCAACTTCATATCATTTAATGTTGCACGGTCACCTTTGTTCATTGAGATGTGTCGAGCTTTAGTTGAAAAGGCTCCAAGAGGGTATGTGCCTCCAAGCTCAGAGAAGCTTAGAACCACATTGTTGGTTAAGGCAAAGAAGGAGGTGGACAAAATCCTACTACCTGTAAAAAAATCATGGATTTCATCCGGTGTTAGTATTGTTTCTGATGGATGGACAGATACAGCATGCCACCTACTCATTAATTTCATGGTATCTTCCCATAATGGACCGGTCTTCTTGAAAGCGGTGGATGCTCTCGAAAAATACAAGGATGCACAATATATGGGTGACCTGTTCATTAAAGTTATTGAAGAAGTAGGTGTTGATAGTTGTGTGCAAATCATCACTGATAATGCACCTGTTTGCAAAGCTACTGGCATGATTGTGGAAACTAAGTATCCACAAATATTTTGGACACCGTGCATTGTTCATTCCTTGAATTTAGCAATTAAATCTATTGTTGCAGAGGTGACATGGATTGGCAATGTTATTGAGGATGCACGTTATATCCGCATTTTTGTACAAAACCATACCAATGCCCTCACAATATATAAAGAGTACACACATTTATCATTGTTGAAGGTTGCAGATACTCGTTTTGCTTCCTCATTCATCATGCTTAAGAGGTTGAGGGAGGTCAAGGCTGCTCTTGGGGCCATGGTTATTTCAAATCTTTGGTCTTTTTGGAGAAAGACGGATCAACTTGCTTCAAAAAAAGTAAAGGAAACAGTGTTAGATGATGTTTGGTGGGAGAAGGTAAATATTGTCATTAAGATCATGGAGCCTATCATTTCCTTGTTGCGGTTTGCAGACACAGACCAACTCATCTTAGGAGATGTTTATGAGGGGTGGGATTCCATGATTGAGTCTGTGAAGACCATTATTATGGAGAATGATTTCTCTGAGTATGGGACATCATCAGAGAGCTTACGGACCACCATACAGGGCATTCTTCTTTCCAGGTGGGATAAGAATTGCGCACCTTTGCATTGTTTGGCTCATTCATTGAATCCCAAGTTCTACAGTCAGGAATGGCTCAGTGGTGGGCCCTCACGCAGATTTGCTCCTCACATGGATTTAGAGATATCAAATGGGAGGAAGTTAGCTTTTAGAAGGATATTTCAGGATAGAGCATTCCTTCAGGAGGTGGAGGAGGGCTTCATAGAGTTCTCCACTGGCATGGGGAGATTTGGAGGGTATGATATGCTTGGAGACATGGGGGTCAAGAAGGCCCATGGTTGGTGGACATCTCATGGGGCAGGATGCCCTATTCTACAACAGTTAGCCATGAGGATCCTTTCCCAGGTTACTTCATCCTCTTGTTGCGAGAGGAATTGGAGCACATATGGAAATTTGTATAGCTTGAAAAAGAGCAAGCTTGAGCAGTCCAGGGCAGAGGCAATGGTGTATGTGCACACCAATCTTCGTCTTATTTACAGGAAGAGGCAAGAGTGGTTGAAGGGTCGGACAAAGATGTGGGATGTATTTCCTGATGATATGGGTTTGGACAACAATATAGAGTTGGCATTAGCCAACATGGATCTTACTGACCCAGTGCTAGAGCCAGTGACTTTTGATGATGAGCCTAATGAGGGGTCATCCTCCACACCAGCAGACATAACATCAGATCTTGGATTGCCATTGGGTATAGAGGAGGTCAAGGAGGAGGATAGAGGAGAGAGCAACGACAGTGGTGCTGAATTTGACATGGGGGAGCAGGAGGACTATTGACAGTTGTCCATGGCTAGTACCACTGATGAGCTATGAGAATCTTCCTTGTGGCTATTTAGTATTTTACTATTTTCTTTTTGTATCTAGTATCTACTATCTAAGATCTTAGATCTAGTAGTACTGTAGATACTAGACTGTAGTAGTATCTCTATTTTGTATTTGACAGTTGCATTCTCTCGATATCTATCATCTATGTAATACATTTTGGTTTTGATGGTTTAATGAGAAATATCAGACTCAAAGTTCATGATTCAATGTTCATTGATAAATTATTAAATTATAATTTTATTATTGATTCATGATTGATTGTCAAATTTAAATTGAATGTTCAACTTCAATGATATTATGATTCAAATTTCAGATTGATGTATAGACTTCTAGTTTTTAAAAAATGTGGTATATTTAAAAATTAATATATATATTTAAGTTTTTAATATATATATATATATATATATATATATATATATAAATTTAAAATTATATATATATATATATGAAACGTGTCCTTCGTGTTTTGTTTCTGGGGTCGTCGTGTCCCGTGTCGAATACTCGTATTTTCGTGTCCTCTGTGTCACGTGTCCTCGTGTCATGTGACTTAGATAAATAGTAATCAAAGATGAATACTAAGGCGGATTGGACGTCCATTCCCAAATACTTGTCTTTGATGGCTGTGTATGAGAGTTTACTGTATGCTTGAATGTGATGTGAAAGCCTCACTTTCACATCACCAGTAAAACCTCCAGTAAATCCAAAGCAAGTCAGAGTGCTATTAGGCCACACGGGCTATTATAGAAAATCCATTCGTCATTACTTAGATATGACATACCCGTTGGAAGAGCTATTGAAAGAAGACCAAGAATATGACTGGACTGAGGAATGTGATGCTTCCTTCGACATGTTGGAGAAAAAATTAGTTGATGCACCCATCCTCGGGTTTCCAAATTGGTCAATCAAATTTCATGTACATATTGATGCATCAGGCATAGCAATAGGTGCAATATTAACACAACCTGGCGAGGACAGGATGGACTATCCAATTGTGTATAGCAATCAAAAACTAAATAAAGCAGAACGTAACTATTCAACGACAGAAAGAGAGGCATTAGGAATGGTATTTGCACTACAAAAATATCGACATTACCTACTAGCTAATCCTTTCATATTCTACACAGATCACCAAGCTCTAAAATACTTAGTAAACAAACCTTTACATCGTGGAAAAATATGCCGTTGGTTGTTATTATTCCAAGAATTTGAGTTTGAAGTCGTAGTTCAACCGGGAAGGCTAAATGTCGGACCCGACCACTTGTCGAGAATCAACACGGGGGAGGAACCGACAGGAGTCGAAGACGATCTTCCAGACGCACATCTATTTCGAGTAGAAGCTGTACCGACAGAATTAGAGGAAATAGCTCAATTTTTAGAGAACAGTTAAGCACCTGAAGGCATGAGCACTAAAAAGAAACAAATTTTAGCAATGAAGGTTGAACCATTCACTCTAATTAACGGATTCCTATAGAAAATGGACTTGGATGAAGTACTCCATCAGTGTGCTTTAAACCATGAAAGAGAAGACATAATGCATGAAGCGCACTATGGACCAGCTGGAGGACACTTCCAGTAGGATACGACTACCAAAAAGATCCAACAGTCGAAGCTATGGTGGCCAACATTATACAAGGACTGTCGAAAGTTTGTAAGTAAATGTGATCGTTGTCAACAGTTAGGTCGACCCTTACCTAGTACTGAGATGCCCTTAATATCGGTAAATCCAAGTTTAACATTCGAAATTTGGGCTATCGACTTCATAGGACCATTTCCAGTGCCAACACAAAGGACAGGTGCACGATACATCATAACAGCAATGGAATATGTTACTAAATGGGCAGAGGAAGACCCTGTCGAAACCTATTCTAGCAAAGTAGCTGCCAAATTCATATATGAAAACTTAATTACCATATTTGGCTGTCCATTAACTCTAATCAGTGACCAAGGATCACATTTTATTAATAGAACTATTGCAGCACTAGCAAAGCAGTTTAAAGTCGACCATAGACTAAGTACCGCTTATCACCCTCAGTCTAATGGAGCAATAGAAGCATTTAATAAAACCCTAATAAGAGGCTTAACAAAAATGTGCAACACTGACAAGGATGATTGGGATGACAAAATCCCTGTTGTTTTATGGGCTTATCGAACAACATATAAACGCTCCACCGACCAAACACCATTTTAACTAGTCTATGGCCAAGAAGCAGTCGTCCCCCTACACTTCTGACAACAGACACCAGTAATAGCCGACATATTACATATTAATGTCGAGGAAGCAAAGAAGGACCGACTAATGCAACTAGCTAAGCTAGAAGAAGACTGACTCATGGCTATACAACACCAAGAAATTCAAAAACAACAACAAAAAGCATGGCACGACCGGAACATTAAAAACAAGAACTTGTCAGCTGGAGATCTTGTGCTGTTGTATAACAGTCGGGTGAAAGGCAAACCAAAAAAACTGCACACAGAGTGGCTGGAACCCTACATCGTTGAAGAAATCAATGCCAACAGTTCAGTTCGATTAAGAACCTTACAAGGCAAAGTATTTCGGAAACTGGTAAACGATGCCCGACTAAAGCAATATCAAAACTTAAAAAAATAATAAAAAAATAAAATAAAATAAAATAAAAATAAAAAGAGAAACAGTTTCATAATTGTCAACAAAATCTATAAAAACCAAAAAAACAACAAACAGAATCAAAGACTAGTAAGATCAAAATGACAGGAAATCTCAAAAGACGTAGCAGAGTTCAAATCGACAAAAACAATAACCGACATTCTCACCATCGACATACCGCCTATTGACCATACAGTCGACATCGACAACAGGATAAAAAGGTCCAATCAAGCTATCATGACTACGGTCAGAAGGAGCACCAAAACCAAAGCGCATTAAAAGAGCCTTCAATAGAGCGTCTTTTACCATCAAATCCGCCATTAATACCTCCATCAACAAGATCGCCATCCACTCCACCTATAAATGCTACGTCAAACGAGGATTTCATATCATTCTACAATGTACTTGAGGGACAAAATTACCCGAACCCTGAGAGCAAAACCCATGTTCAAGAAGACAACCCTGTAACCAACAAAATGACATCAAAGAAGACCAAAGCCGCGATTGCCAAAGCAAAGGAGTTGGAATATGTTGTAACTCCATTGGTAAAAAGATTGGAAAACATTAAGAAAGCAAAAGTGATGGAAAACTCATGGGCCCGAATCTAGGCAGAAATTAAAAAATGGGCCTACGAAAACACGAAAATGAAGAGGACGGGTTGAAAGTAAACGCTATTACCATCATGAATTATATGAACGCACCTCTCATGGTTAGTTTTGGGGGTACAAAAGAAACCATTGTCAAATTCATCATCAGTCGATATCACAACGAGAAGTTTTACTTCGACAAACCTGTTGAGATATCTGGTGAAACCATTTACAAGCTGACTGGGCTCTCTAACAAAGGCGAGCCAATTCCTATTGGTATAAAGGATGGGTTAGTGGAGAAATTAACAAGAACTCCAACAGGAAAGAACTCCAAAGGCCTGATAATCGGATAAATCAAAAGCTTCCACACCCAAAATGGTTGCGAAAATAGTGTCCACAGGTTTAACTGTTGCAAGTCGAGGGTGCGACCTGAAGCTCGACATGCTGGAGGCTGTAGACAAAATAGCCGAAAAAGGGAAAATCTATTGTTGGGCCGAATATGTAGCCAACATGATCAAATCCATCTGTGAAAAATGTCAAGAAGAAACAGGCGCAATAATCAGGTTTCCGTCACTGATCATATGGATTGTTATGTACTACTTGTGTCCAGTCGGGCACTCCCAATTTCTGGAACCATGCAGATTTCACATGTGGAGTTTTAAGACATTTTCAATGGCTGGAAACCCACAAGAACTTGAAGAAGCCAAAATACTATTAGACAGTTGGTTTCAAAATTTGAAAATACAAACAGCCAGATGAAGGGTGCCTCAAAACATCCGAAGATGTCTGCCCCCGACAACACACATTCAGCTGGAGCTCGACCACACTGCAGTCTGGTACATGCAGGGAGCAACGACGAAGGCCAAACCCCTCAATTATTACCCATCAGTTGAGAATATTTTTGAAGAGTTGGGTTGACAATCCAACACCAAGATGTCGATACCAGCAATGGCAAAGAAAACCAACCAACCAATTATCGAACCCCTGACCGACCAAGAGCAAGAAGAAGATTATGAAGTGAACCTTCATATTAGTGCATTCACTTCAAAGGACAACCCGACAGAAGAACAAAATCCTCTTTAGATTGTCACAGTACCAAAACCACAGCAAACCCTTGCACTAACTGAGCAACAGGAGAAGGAGGAGGGTGAACAGACAAACAAAGAAACACAATCCGATAGGCCTGAGTATGCTATGACAAAGGAGAATCTGAAAAAAATAGCTCAAGAGATATCAACATCAAAGAAGAAGAAAGACAATCAGACACAAAGGAAGGGGAAGTGCAAACTCATCCTTCCAGAGGAATCAAAAAATGAGGAAGAGTTACTTGCCAGCGCTGCCGACATTCTGGAGGATGCTTCCAGAAACAAGGTATCTGTTGAGACACGGTTCAAACACTTTGTAGAGACAGAAGCAAGACAAAGCCAAGCTAAAAAGATAAGAGTCACCTCCCCTCCTGTAATAAATCCTATTGATTTGACACCAGAATCCCCACGCCCATCTCCAACCAAAATAACACCAGACTCGACTATTTCCATATCACCAAACCCCTATAAAGATATAATCCCTAGAACCCTTAAAGAAAAAATTGATAAAGATGTTGAGTTGCAGCAATTTATCAATAACCTGACAAATCTATTACGCAATGCCCAGCAAATCAACACCACGCATCAACTCACAGAGTCCAGCTCTGCCCGACGAATCCTCACCCAACAAACCGACCAAATCTCACCACAGCCAAAAGTTGTGGGAGCCATCAAATCCTCGTTTATCCGAAACCCCGACAAAACATCCACAGTTGTCGCAGCCCAAATCTCATCATTCATACCATCTATCCCAGATCCGTCGGTTAATGAGGCAAACGAGCGAGCACTTGTTCTTGAGGGCAATGATCAAGTAGGAGCACTAGATCAAGATATAAACAACCTCATTGATTCTAAAGAAACCGACAACCCTATGGACTTACAACCAAAAGTCGAAGATCCCCTACCGACAAATAACCACCCGACCACCCCATTAACCCCAGATCATTTGCCATCCCCTTCACCGCCACCAACATCAGAGCCTCCTCTCAATCCAGAACCCCCATCTTCACCACTACTGGATGTTAAACTAGTAGCAACAAGGAAGGTCTTCCTGCATGCATGTGTTCTTGCATGCAGAAGACTTAAATTAGGAAACCAGTTGTATTTAATTTACTTTTCCTAAGTTTACTTTGGAAAATAAATTAAAGTGATCTAACTTAACTTTAGTGAACCACTAGTTAAAGTGAAAGTGAAATTAGGGTTTTTGCTTTACCACTAGTGAAAGTGAAATTAGGGTTTTCACTTTACCTAAAGTTATAAAAGAGAGATCAATTGGTGGAGAGAACACACACTTGTATTTCGACAGAGACAGGATACAGACAGGGAGAGAAAGTTAGACAAAGGATTTAGCTAAGAAGACGAAGGAGCGAGTAGCAGGATCATCGAGCTTCGTACAGTTGGGTCGTACACTCACACAGGAGGGTGTTGAGGTTTAGCTGGGATTTACACAGTGATTCTGTCAGGTGCTGCATTCGCCAGGTTTGGGTGAATTTGCAGTGATTGTAAAAGTTCCATATTTTCTCATAATAAAATCTATATATGACTGCTGCATCAGTTTTCCCATCTTGGGTTTTCCGGGGGTTTCCCTACCCAAAATAATAGTGTCAATATTGTGATGTGATGTTGTGATTTATTTCTCAGTTTTATATTCCGCTGCATATTGTAAAATATCTTCATGTGTGGTTATCAGTTGATATTTTGCATGCACTGTTTAGCCCTAGTTGAATATTAAAGGAAAATTTACATGGTATCAGAGCTCTGGTGAGCTAAATCTGAGAGATTTGCAGCAGCAATAATAGATCAGGGGCAGATCTACAGGAAGACACAAACCTAGACTTCCAGATCTAGGGTTTGACAGGTACACTTCACTATGGCCATGCAGTTGAGAGTTGAAGATAGACTCCGGGGAGCTCAAAACTTTCCTACATGGAAAGAGAGGATCACAAGGATCCTAGACGTCAGTGATGCTGAGGAGCACATTAACTCCACAAAAGTTGCACCCACAGATCTGACAGATCTAATAGCCTGGAAGAAGATTGATTCCTGAGCCATGCTAATTATCATGGATGGAGTGAAGGACCATATAGTCCCTCACCTTTCTGGTAAGAAGACCGAATTGGAGATGTGGAAGGCTTTGGAAAGTTTGTATCAGAGCAAGAACGAGAACCAGAGGATGGTGTTGCAAGAGAGGATGCACAACACCAAGATGACCAAAGGAGAAGGAGTGGTGCCTTATCTCACAAGGCTCACACAGATCAGGGATGAGCTTGGCGTTGTTATGGCTCTAAGACTGATGATGAGGAGCTAGTTCGGATAGCCCTCAATGGCTTCTCTAAGCCATGGGACACCTTTGTCAAAGGTGTTGTGGCTAGGGAGAAGCTCGTTGATTGGCAGAGACTATGGGATGACTTTGTGCAGGAGGAGACCCGCATGGGTCAAGGATTAGGCTCATCCAGCAATGCCCCACAGATTGTGGATGAGGAGGCTCTAGCCCTTACAGGAAAGAGCAAGGGGAAGGAAAAGAGGAAGAAGGATGGTAAGAAGAACCTTGACGTATCAAAGGTCAAGTGTTTTATCTGCCACTAGCAAGGACACTTTGCCTCCCAGTGCTCAGACAGGAAGAAGAAGAGTAACACTCAGATGGTTGGATCTACAGAGGTGGATGAGTTCAGCAGGAACTTCAATGAGGAGTTTTGCTTGATAACTTGCATGGCAAGCACCACAGGGAGCAGCATATGGTACATTGACAGTGGAGCATCTAGTCACATGACTGGATAGAAGAGATTCTTCAGAGACTTGCAGGAAGGTGGAACAGGGATCCACGTTGAGCTGGGTGATGATGCGCGGTATCAGGTGCAGGGAGTTGCACTATTTCATTTGAGAGTGTGTCTGGCAAACCCCTCGGTTTTTCTAATGTGTTATATGTTCCAGGACTGACCAAGAACCTTGTATCAATCTCCACTCTGGAGGACAAGGGATATCAGGTGAAGTTTCGTGACCATAGAGTGTATATCAGGCCCAAGGGGTCAGATAGAAGCTTGGATCGGGTGATTGGCAGAAGGAGCAAGAAAGTGTACAGATTACACTTTGAGCCTGCAAAGGCTCTAGTCAGCAGCAGCAGCAGCAGTCAAGGTGATTTGTCGCATAGGAGGATCGCACACTTACACCATGGAGCACAGAAGCATTTGAGACAGGCAGTCATTGGAGTTCCTCAGGTACAGGAGGAAAAACATAACCACTGCAAGGGTTGTGCTTTGGGAAAGAACATCAGGAAGCCTTTCCCACAAAGTGATCAGAAGTCTAAGGAGCCCTTGGACTTGGTGCATTCTGATGTATGTGGACCTATGAGTGTCCATTCGTTCAGTGGTTACAGTTACTGCGTAACCTTCATAGATGACTATTCCAGGAAAACCTGGATCTATTTCCTGAAGGCCAAGTCAAAGGTCTTTGAGAGGTTTCAAGAGTTCAAGACTCTTGTGGAGAACCAAACAAGAAAGAAGATTTGGGTGTTGAGGATAGACAACAAGGGTGAGTACACTTCCAATGAGTTCATGGAGTATTGTTCAGCTGAGGGGATCAAGAAGGAGCACACTGTGCCCCATACCCCACAGCAGAATGGAGTTGCAGAGAAGAAGAACAGGACTATGGTTGGAGCAGCCAAGTCCATGCTATTTGATAAGGGATTACCACTATTCCTCTAGGCCGAGGCATACAGGACTACAGTATACATTCAGAACAGGTGTCCCCACACAGCCTTGGGGAGGAAGACAACGGAGGAGGTCTTCACAAGCACTAGGCCAGATGTGAGTCACATTCGCATATTTGGCAGTGTCTGCTATTGTCATGTTCATGCAGACAATAGGAAGAAGCTGGACCCTTCTGGAGAGAAGGGGTTACTTGTTGGTTACAGCGAGATTTCGAAGGCATATAGAGTTTACATTCCTGCTCAGGAGGATCATTGTGAGCAGGGATGTCCAGTTCGATGAGGACAGGGCCTTGCGGAGATCTCTGGACTAACCAGCAGAGCAGCAGCTAGCACAGGAGTCAGGAGTCAAGTTGGAGGAGCTAGATGTATAGGTACAGGTACAGACACAGAGCACAGGTTCTAGTGGTCAGAGGGAGTCAGGTGGACAGGATCCTTTAGTCATTGACTTGAAGGATGAGCTACAGCAGGAGACAGATATCCAGCAGCCGTCGCAGGTTGACACTTAGGCCAAGCCCTAAGTGGTTTAGATCCATAGTGCAGGATTCCAGGCAAGTAAATCCTCCACAGACATCTTTTAGATGGAAAGTACCACCAAAGAGACTTAGTTATATGGCGTTGATGACAGAGTTGATTAACTCTAAACCTTCTAGCTTCGAGGAGGCTGCACAACATGATGTGTGGCAGGAAGTTATGGTTGAGGATTATGACTCCATTATGAAAAACCAGGTATGGGAGGTTGTGCCGAGGCCACAAGGGAAAAAGGTGGTGAGATCCAGATGGATCTACAAGGTGAAGCATGCAGCAGACGAAAGAGTGGAGGAGTACAAGGCACGCTTCGTGGCAAAGGGGTTTTCACAGAAGGAGGGTATTGATTATGAAGAGACCTTCACCCCTGTTGCCAGGTATTCTTCCATTCAGACCATTATCTCACTAGTAGTTGAGATGGGTTGGCGTGTCCATCAGATGGACGTCAAGACTTCCTTCCTCAACGGAGTGATAGAGGAGGAGGTGTATATTAAGCAGCCAGACGGGTTTGATGTGGAGAACAGGGAGACGCATGTCTATAGACTGCATCGAGCTCTTTACGGGCTCAAGCAGGCACCTCAAGCATGGTACTCGCGGATTGACAGCTATCTACGGGAAATGGGATTTCAGCGGAGTGAGGCTGACCACAACCTGTACTTCTTGATAGGTGAGGTGCCTCTCATACTGGTCTTATATGTGGATAATCTCTTTTTGACACGAGATGAGACACTGATTGGAGACTGTAAGTCCAACCTTGCAGTAGAGTTTGAGATGAAAGACCTTGGGCTGATGCACTGCTTTTTGGGATTGGAGGTTTGGCAGAGAGATGGATGCTTCTTCATCGGACAGGGGAAGTATGTAGTAGATATCTTGAAGAGATTCAAGATGGAGGACTGCAAGCCTATGGCCATACCTCTAGTTTCCAACTGGAGAAGGATTGATACATCAGGATCAGACGGATTTGATCCTACCTTGTATCGCCAGCTTATCGGATCGCTTATGTATCTGGTCAACACTCGACCAGACATCAGCTTTGCAGTCAACTCTTTGAGTAAGTTCAAGGTGGACCCTCGGAGATTGCATTGGACGGCTGCGAAGCACATACTTCGCTACATTAGAGTTACAGTGGAGTATGGATTGGTTTATGAGCGCAAGGGGAGTGTACAGTTAGCAGGTTTCACAGGTGTTGACTGGGCAAGATGTGTAGAGGACCGGAAGAGTACTTCAGGTTGTTGTTTCAACATTGGATCAGGGGTTGTCTCTTGGTTCAGCAGGAAGCAGAAGTCAGTTGCATTGAGCTTGGCAGAGGCTGAGCATATGGTAGTCAGCATGGCTGCATGTGAGGGTATGTGGCTGAGGAAGTTACTTGCAAGGTTGTCCGAGTGTGAGCTAGAGGCTACAGTAGTTCACTGTGACAATCAGAGTGGCATCAGGCTATCTGAGAACCCAGTGTTCCATGACCGAAGCAAACACATAGACATCAGATACCACTTCTTGAGAGATTGTGTTCAGAGGGGAACCATTCGGTTGGAGTACATACAGACAGATGAGCAGGCAACGAACATTTTCACCAAGGCACTTTGTAGACAAAGTTTTGTGAAGTTTAGGGATAAGTTAGGGTTGTTACCGAATCCCTTCCTCGTTGAGAGGGACTGTTAAACTAGTAGCAACAAGGAAGGTCTTCCTACATGCATGTGTTCTTGCATGCAGAAGACTTAAATTAGGAAACCAGTTGTACTTAATTTACTTTTCCTAAGTTTACTTTGGAAAATAAATTAAAGTGATCTAAATTAACTTTAGTGAACCACTAGTTAAAGTGAAAGTGAAATTAGGGTTTTTGCTTTACCTAAAGTTATCAAAGAGAGATCAATTGGTGGAGAGAACACACACTTGTATTTCGACAGAGACAGGATACAGACAGGGAGAGAAAGTCAGACAGAGGATTTAGCTGAGAAGACGGAGGAGCGAGTAGCAGGATATCATCGAGCTTCATACAGTTGGGCCGTACACTCACATAGGAGGGTGTTGAGGTTTAGCTGGGATTTGCCCGATGATTCTGTCGGATGCTGCATTCACCAGGTTTGGGTGAATTTGCAGTGATTGTAAAAGTTCCATATTTTCTCATAAAAAAACTATATCTGACTGCTGCACCAGTTTTCCCATCTTGGGTTTTTCCGGGGGTTTCCATACCCAAAATAATAGTGTCAATATTGTGATGTGATGTTGTGATTTATTTCTCAGTTTTATATTCTGCTGCATACTGTAAAAGATATTCATGTGTGGTTATCAGTTGATATTTTGCATGCACTGTTTAGCCCTAGTTGAATATGAAAGGAAAATTTACACTGGATGCACAAACAGCTGCAAGTCCCACCCACGAAATGCAGCCGGTAAACCCTACCATAACAGAAGTTCAGCAGACTGAAAATCCACTGACTTCAGAGCAACAACCAGAGCAGCAACACCCAGAATCTGTACCAACACGAGCAGTGGTGACCCATCATTCGAAACACAAAAGTTAAAGAAAAAAAAAGAAAACAGCAGCAGACACAACAAGTACCAACAGTTATCCACCTTCATCAGCTAGGATCGACTACTGCAGTCGACACGCCAAAACTTAGAGATGGAGAATAGGACCAACTACTGGAAGCCCTTACTAAAGAGGCTGCAAAAAGAAATCACAGAAGACAGGAACAAATAGAGAAAATCAAAGCAGAACAAGTTGAATTCCTAACCAAATGCAGGAATTTGACACAAACGGTTGTACCAAGAACAGCAGAGAATGATACCGACAAACCACTAGAGAGAGCATACCAGTTATTTGAAAGTGTAGTGTCGAACTTTCAAGCACAGCTGCAGGCCAAGAAAGAGGAACAAAAAGGAGAAACTTCTGTGCTACTAAAACAGCGGTACGCAGCATTTTCAGAAGCACACAAGGTACTGCAAGTACATTTGGAGGAGTCTGCCACCACAGAAGAAGTACTGCGCAACTGGTATACATACTATGGCCAGGTATTCCAGCAAGCTCAAGAGACTCGTGAACACATAAAGTCGTTAGAAAATCAACAAGGCCTAAAGGAAGCAATGAGGAGCACAGTACAGGATCAGATTGTACTGGAGGCAGCGAAGCTCGAAAAACTAAAAAAACAAGCACATCAGTGGATCAATCAAGCAATCCCTAGCATCGACACACTGGACAAAATTTGTCCACAAAGGAAAAGATTGCTCAACATAGCAGAAGAAAAATATCAATTTTTGGGCCCCGACATGATTAATATCACAGACCTCTCAATTCAAGAAAAGATGTCGACTCTGTCAAGCATTACAACCTTGACCATTGACATTCAGAATGTCCTCCACAATTGGACAAAATTTCAGCACCAACTAGCCATTATAGCAGAAGCCATTGTGGAGGTATGCATACTGAAACGACCATCCATTCGACTACACAGCCCTTGAAGACAGAGCAAGTGGAAGAAACTACTTCAGACTGGATATTTTTTATTGCCTCCCCTGTTTCTTCGGGACAAAGAAAACTTTTGTTCCTGGGGGAGATGTTGGAGGAGCTAGTCGGTTAGCCAACTATACTAGTTAGCTGACTAATTAGAGATTAGGTCGGCCTCCATAGGTCGTGTCGGTTGACTAAACCGACAGGTAGTTATTCATAACTGTTTTGTAATCATATATAATAGGATGTTGAGCCAGATACGAACTTGGTTCGGTTTGATATTTGTATGAACCCATATGTGTTTTGAGTAATATAAGATGTTATTTCAACCTACTATTCTTGTCTCTTGTCTATGTTATGATTATATGAATCTTATGTGAATTATTGGTAACTTAGTGATCTGAGTGATTACAAGAGAGTCGTAATCCCACTTGCTCTTTTATTAAAGATTATTACAAGATCAGAATTGCTTGTGATCCTTTGAAAACTAGGATCACTAAGCTTACAAATTGTTAGAAAAATTTCATTAGAAGAAGGTAGAAGCGTCCGGGATGTGCTCTGGATGGCTTAAAAGTTCAATTTTTTGTCAAAATCTTCTCCTATCTGTTCGTCAATGCTGCAAAAACAACGAGCTATTAGTGATGAAAGATGCCCAAAAACACTTTAAAAATGTCTTTGGACAGTCTTTAAAAAAATTGCAAAAATTGACTAAGTTAAACTATTATTAAAGCAAGTGAAGGAACCAAGGAAAGCAAGCTTTCCTTGGGATCTTGGTGTTATCCCTAGGAATTTTCACCTGTTTATTTTTAAATTTTTGATTATGCTTTGTTTTTATTGTTTTTAGTTTTGCTTTGTTTTATATTTTATGGTTGATTGATTGCCATTAGGGTTTACTTTGTTACTTAAAATCATCAAACTGTTCATTCATTAACTATGAGCGAGCCCAGGTGTGTCAGTGAATGTTAGTGATTCTGTCCTCTTCAATGCATTTTATGATGAGGGATGTAAATATAATGATACCGGGCAGAACGATGAGTCTGAGAAGAACTGGGCACAACAGATTGAAGAGGGTTACGATTTGCAGCTTACTCTTGCTCTTCGACTTACTACAGAGGCATCATTAGCAGAGGACCTTCATTTCCTTGGCAGACACGTTCAAGCAACACTTAATATCTCGTGTATGGGACTCGTGCACCTACAAAGAAGCGCATAAAGGAGCTAGAGCAATTATCTATACGCTTGGAAAGTCTTTTAAAGTCTGTAGAGGGCACGCTTACAGGGGAAACAAATGGTTCACAACAAATACCATCATGGTTAAAGGGCTGGCAATCTCCTTGGGGTGGAAAGCAAACAAATGGAAAAATAACACGTGAAGGTCCCTCGGGCCTCAGCTAGTGCAGTTGCATTTGGTATAGGAGTTCTTGGAGCAGGCCAGCAGCGTGCTTTTGCTGTTATAAGTGACAGTCGAGCAAAAGATATCCATTTGCGTTTTCATGATACTTGCCAAACATACAAGGAGTTGAAGAAACAGTGCAAGCCTGCATTAAAAGGCTTACTAGTTCCTGTTTATACTGAAGTTTCTGCTTCATTGGTAAAACGCTACAATCTGAACTTTACTAAAGATAATGTGGCTTCACTTTGGTTTCTTTGCAGGCAGGAAGCAGCATTACTAGACAAAACTGATCAAGCCTGTGGACTGTTTACCCAAATGGAGGTTGAACTACTTGAATGGGCCGATGATTTGGTGAAAGTCAGATGTGGCTTTATCTCATCATTTTTGGGTAAATGGTAGCTTGTCATATTATGACAAGATTCAAGATGGATTTTATCATATATGGGGGATGAATCCCTATGTTTGAACAATGTGCAATCATGTAGAAGAAAGTGGCCAGATGCCATCACTGCGGTCTGTTGATGCAACTGATTCACCAATAGAGGTGGTTTTGATAGATAAGTAGAAGGAAAGTCGTTGCTCTGAAATTGATGCACACAAAAAGCCAAAAGAGCAATTGCTAAGATGCCCGAGATCCACGCAGATCTTGGATGTGATTATTGTGGGATGATTGCAGACATTAAAGCTGCAGCAAGTGGTTCTTTTGTGTTGCTTCATGGTTGTGCTCACAATCCTACTGGAATCGATCCAACTCCTGAGCAGTGGAAGAAGATCGCTGATGTCATTCAGGAAAAGAATCTTACTGCTTTCTTTGATGTTGCTTATCAGGGATTTGCAAGTGGCAGTCTTGATGAAGATGCATCATCTGTGAGACTGTTTGTAGCTCGTGAGATGGAACTTTTTGTTGCTCAGTCCTGCAGCAAGAACTTGGGTCTCTATGCTGAACGAATAGGAGCTGTTAATGTTGTGTGCTCGTCATCAAATACCGCAATAAGGGTGAAAAGCCAACTTAAAAGGCTTGCGAGACCAATGTATTCAAATCCTCCTATTCATGGGGCTCGAATTGTGGCAAATGTTGTTGGAAGTCCTACTCTTTTTAATGAGTGGAAGTCAGAAATGGAACTTATGTCGGGAAGAATCAAGGATGTAAGGCAGCGACTCTATGATAATCTTTCTGCAAAAGATAAGAGTGGGAAATATATGCTTTTGCTTTTATCAGCAACATGTTGAAGCAACTGGCAGATGTTAATGCTTCAACCTTTGCAGATTTTCGATCTGCAGTCATTATTCGTATCCCAGATCTTATTCAACTAAGCAGAGAAGCAACATTTCTCTTGGTATTAAAACATTTTAAAATAGAAAATGAGCAGATAATGTCTGGACTCCGACCTCATCCAAAGTCTCTTTTCCTCTATTTGAAGACCATAATTGGTATTCATTCAAATGGTATCCTTGAATATCCAACGGCACCACTAGAGGGAAATTCAGAAATATCTCTTTTTGGGATGAGAGGATTGGATCAGTCCAGGGAACTTCAAGATTATTTGGACAGAATCTCCACTTTACTTGAACTGATCCGACGTGATGGCATTGAAGTAACAGATGAGATGGCGGAGCTATATCTTGAGTTGTTGTGCCAGTTTGAGCCGAAATCAGTTCTGAAGTTCCTAGAGAGTTTTGAGAATTACAGGCTGGAGCACTGTTTGAGATTATGCCAGGAATATGGAGTTACAGATGCAGCTGCATTCTTATTGGAGCGTGTTAGTGATGTTGGAAGTGCTTTATCACTCACAATAGCTGATGTCGATGTGAGAATACAGGAAATGGACAGTGCAGTAGCAAATGCATTTGTGAAGTCTACATCCAGTATTACTTCTGAGGAGAAGCAGCTAAATGTGGTTTTGATGATGCCAGAGGTTGAAGCTGTGTAAGCAATTCTGCATGCTGCCGTTGGTCTCTGCCAACGCAATACATTGAGGCTAGATCCTCAAGAGTCCGAGTACCTCTGGTTTTCTCTCCTTGATACGTTTAGTGAGCCTTCACGGAAATTGTACAGCTATGAGAAGTCCTTAAGAGATGAAAATGGATTTGTCCTTTGTTCTCAGATAGATTGGCATGTTTTCCATCACGGGTCTTAACAAAGTTCAGAGTGAGATTATGTCGAATAAGTGGCATGTCTACATGACAAAGGATGGACGTATTTCTTTGGCTGGGCTGTCTTTATCCAAATGCGTGTATCTTGCAGATGCCATTATCCACGAAGACACCCCAGAGGACGCGATTCTGTTGCACACCGAATTTTAAAAAGGATGACAGGGAAATTATGAATACCAGGTGGCAGAGTAATTTTAGCAGGTCCATGTTTTCAAGGAAAAAGATCAGCAGGATAAAAAACCGCTCCAGATTTGTAGTGATTAGTTCAGTGATAGAGGCAGAGAGTTTTAGTTTCTGAGGATTACAAGTGGCAGAGTGTTCAACAGATTTGAAGGAAGACAGTTTAAATTTATTTTATTTTTAGATGGATCATCTAATTTGTTTCCTAAAAATCTGTTATTGTTTATGTTATGTAAAAGTCTATATATTTCATCATTTGTAAGTGTAAGGAAG
>LPNX010466250.1:553864-590712 GCA_001517045.1 Pseudotsuga menziesii | reverse complement strand
ATCTTGATTTGATTTCATTTTGATTTAGTCTTTCTCAGACTTAAGATTTCCTTAAGCTTGGATCCCCTGTAGTCTAGGTCCAACTTTAGGGATAACACTTGGCTTGCCTATTGGGGCAGCCAATTAAAACACTTTAATATTTGCTAGATACTCAATTAGAATCGACAAAACCAACTTCTATTTCAAATCTTAAAATTTCACTTTTAAATAACTTTGAAAACTAAGAAGTTAGCTAAACTAGATCTATGAAAATATGCTTTAAAACCAAGATCTAAATGTGTATATCAGATCTGAAATAAATTTAACTTTAAAAGAGAATTAGATTTGAAAGGTAAGATAATCGATGACCAAGAAAATTTAATTTTTAAGGTGGAAGAAACAAGAACCAAGCAAGGAACCAAGCCCTTGCTTGAAAGATTAGAGGACCAATAATGCCTGCAACGCAATAAAGATTAAACAAAAGCAAGACCAATACTAAAGGCGGATGAGGACGCAGCTAAGCTCATCCTCCTCCTTCACTTTCCTATTCCGTGCTGTCACAAACGCTTGCAGAGAAAGATCAAAACCAGAATGTATAACTACAAGAGATTAGAAGAGCATTAGTACAACTGAATATACCTGCAACTTCACTATCTCTAAATAATCGAACATTAATAAGCAAATCAAAACTATGAATGCTTACTCTATGGGCAAAAAGGCCTACTAAGCTAGATCAATCCACAACTACTACAAATGAAATATGATTAGCTAGATATTACCTCAGAACATCAACAAAAAAGCACATCCAATGGGACAACTACACAACATCTGGCCTCTAAATCCTTCAAAAAATATTTCATTAACAGATGATCAAATGATCAAAGAAGAATTACAAGAGCAGAGGTTCAATGCTTCCTTCTCAAATGAGTGAAGAGACCTTGCTTAAATAGAACAAAGAGAGCCAGAGGGGGGGGGAGGGGGGAGGAGGGGGCGCACTTGCTTCCTTGGCATGACTTGGAACCAAGGTTTTTAAAATCGGCCGAGCCGGAACCGGAACCGGCCGGCCAGCATGGCCAGTGATATGATCGGGTAGGACCGGAGACCGGTTCGACAATGAACCAGCCGGTCCGAACAATAAACTGGTCAATTCATTGTCGAATTGGCCCTACCCGGTCGGTCCCGTAACTAGCGGGTCGGCCAGAAGGAGAAATACAGCAACACTACCAGAAGTCAGCTCAGGATGTTTTTTACGCTGAAATTTGACTTTCTTTTTTAAATAAAAAAAAACCTAACTAACTACTAACCCTAAATTAATTCTAATGCTATAAAACAAGCACCCTCCCTCCCATTTCATCACTCAACAATTAAAAGATTGATAGTTTGCAAGTTCTTCTGCTACAGCCGCCGGTGAATTGTGAAAGAGATAGAGACTAGAGTCAGTTTGTGTTGGTGTCTTCTGTTGCAGCCACCAAAGAAGGAGATAGAGACGAGAGGAGACAGAAGTTTGTTGCCTCAAGGCTCAGTGGACCAAGGTATGTATAGACTGTTTTTTCCTTCAATCAAACATTTTTTTTTTGTCAATTAAAATATAGCAATTTAGCATTTCCAGCATTTGTTGAGAAAAAAAAAATTGATTGCAATTCACAATTAAAATCTAGCAATTAATTTTTTTTTTTCCTTCAAATTAAATTATGTTTTCAATTTTATTTTTTTTTGTACCTGTAGAAACAATTTTTTTTGCATTTTAACAATGGCTCCAAGAGCAAAAGACGCTTCATGGGCCCATGTTGAGACTGTTGATGCTGAAGTATTTTGCAAATATTTCAGCAAACATACACGTGGGGGAGGAATTCATAGGGTGAAGCAACACTTGGCTGGAATAAGAGGCCAAATTCTCCCATGTGAGGCACCAGATGAAGTAATTGGAGGGACGAGCTGATTTGTTAAATCAATTTAAAAAATTTGAAGAAGATAAGGCTAGGCAGAAAGAGATAGAAGCTGAGATAGGGAGGAAGAGAGAGCTTGCCAATGCCACTATGAGGAGGTCCGGGTTTAATGAGTTTGAAGGCTCTTCCTTTGCCCCTTCTTCTGTTGGTAAAGACCCCTTCCAGTATGCTATTCCATCTCGTCCAAACATTGGTGATATTTAGCCTAAAAAGAAGAACTTAGAAAACCCTTCAACACTATTTTTCAACACCTTCCCCTTCCCCTTCAAGCGCCAATGCCTCTCAATCTCAAGCTGTTCAATCAACCCAAATTCAGTCCACCTTAAATGGGCATTGGAAAAAGCAATGCAAAGAAGCTGCTTATGAGTACATTGTTAGATGGTGGTATGATGCAGATATCCCCTTTAATGTTTCCATCTCACTTTATTAACCCATGTGGGATTCTAATTTTGCTGCAGGTAAGGGCTTCAAAGGCCCTAGTATGCATAACTTGAGGGGATCACTTTTGAAGAAGGAGGTTATGTCCATAAATGAATACTTGCAAGGTTTTAGGGAGTCATGGGCCACTACAGGATGTACCATCATGTCAAATGGATGGAGTGATACAAGGAACCATATAATAATCAATTTCCTTGTCTCTTGCCCTCAAGGGACCATGTTTATGAAATCAGTGGATGCATCTGATAGGGTGAAAGATTCAAACCTATTATTTCAGCTGTTGGATGAAGTTATTACGGAGGTAGGGGTGACAAATGTTGTTCAAGTCATCACAGCTAATGCCTCTAACTATGTCCTTGCTGGTAAGATGTTAGAGAGCAAACAAAAAACCATATTTTGGACCCCATGTGCTGCACATTGCATAGACCTCGTGGTTGAGGATATAGGCAAACATGATTGGGTCAAGGATGTTATAGAGCAGGCCAAGAGCATTACAAAGTATATCTACAACCATTAATGGGTCATGAATCTGATGAGGAAAAACACTAGGAATAGGGAACTTGTTAGGCCTGCCATCACAAGATTTGCAACTCACTTCTTGACACTACAATCTCTCATTTCCCAAGAGGAAAACTTGCAAAAGATGTTTTCATGTGATGAATGGATTTCATCTAAGTGGGATCGTAGGCAAGATGCAAAAGAAACCAAAAAGAAAGTTAATGATAGTGCATTTTGGAAAAAAGCAGCAGAGGTTGTGAAAATTGTCAAGCCCCTTGTGAAGGTATTTTGGTTGGTGGATGGGGAAACATTATCCATGGGTTACATTTATGAGCCTATGGATCAGGCAAAGGAGCAAATAAAGGCAGCTTACAAAGACAAAGTGGCCAAGTATGGCCCTATTTGGGAGATTATTGACAACAGATGGAACAATCAACTCCATCGCCCTATACATGCAGCTGGGTACTTCTTGAACCCAAGGTATCATTACAAAGTTCAGTTAGGCGATGATGTAACAGGTGAGGTCAAAGATGGCTTGTATGAGTGCCTAGAGCGCATGGTCCCTAATGAGAGTGAGCAGATGGAGATACATAGACAAATCAGCTCTTTCAATCGAGCCACAGGCACCTTTGGAAAAACCCTAGCAAAGAAGGAAAGAGATGAGGATGGACCAAGTAAACAATTAAGCTTTATTTTTAAATCTTTAAGTTCAATTGTTTAAGCTTTAGCCTTTAAGTTGTTTAAGACTTTAAATTCAAACTTCAATTTGCAATCTAATTTGTTGAACTAACTTTGTCTCTACAGCCAGCTAGTGGGAATCATTTGGTAGCCCATGCTCTTAATTGCAAAGGTTTGCAATTCGAATCCTTAGTCAACCTTGGAGTGCTTTCGGGTGTGAGCGCAATTGGTCTGTCTTTGAGCAGATTCACACGAAGAATAGAAACCGTTTGGAAAAAAAATGGTTAAATGATCTCGTCTTCGTGCAGTACAACCTTCGGCTACGACGCAACCAGTTGCTAAACAAAAGACGTGATACAGATCCCATTATGTTGGAGGATATTGATCCAATCTCAGAATGGGTAGTGCAGATTCAGTCGGCTAAATGAGTTGAGGTGGGATGCTTTGGATGCAGATCCACTAGTACCAACTCCAAAGGATACAGGTGCAGATCCAGACATTGCAGGCAGTGGTGGTACTAGTACTAGTGGCATTAGACGACCTAGCCGTGCAGCCCATTCTTCTACTAGGGTCGTAGATGTCCCTTGGGGGGGGGGGGGTTCCTCAAAGGAGTATGAGCCAAATGTTGATGTTGAGCATTGCATGTCCAGCAGTGGTGTTGAGTTTGATGATTGATTAGCCATGACTCATGAGTCATGACTCATCATTGATCATGTTTTTGGATTGCAGAGGCTATTTTGATAATAAAGCCTCATTGATATTGTATTTTGTTTCAGACTCTGATATATGTGCTATGAGATTTTGCTTTGCATTACGATACTATCTTCTAGTTCTATGATTCTATCATCTATGTAGTGCACTTGGTGCCATTTTGTGACCCATACATGGTTTATGGTACATATATATGAGCAAACTTGAGTACACTTAGCAAATTATCTGTCTAATGGTTTAAAATCATGGCTAGGAATGTTAAATATAATTTTTATGATTAAAATTTTAAATTTTCATGTATTTTTTAATAGTCGGGTTCACTGAAATCAAACCACTTCGGTTCATTACCGGTTCTGGTTTCAGTCTGAGTTGACCCTTGACCGGTTCAATACCCGATTCCGGTTTTTAAAACCTTGCTTGGAACTAAGTTGAAATGAATTGGAAAAGGCTACAAATTTTCTTTACCTTTGAAACAAACCAAAAGACTTTGCTTTATCTCACCAACTTGCTATATTTTTTAGAGATGCGCCCACCCCTTTGAGGAAGTACGCCCCACTTATGAGAGAAAAATCATCTTGCCTCAAATGCCCGAGAAAAACACTCCCAAGTGTTTTAGAAACGTCTTGGATGTTTCCTCTTTACTTTGCCAACTCAAAAAAATTCACTTTCGACATGTTTCCTTTATTTTATGAGTTGTCGAATTTTTCACTTTATCCATGTTTTTGGTCTTTTTACCATTTTCGAGTAATAATTAATTTTGGAGATAAATAATTACTCGAAAACTTAGGAAAGTGGGTTTAGGAGTTAAGTAGGTGCACTGAGTTAGAAAACAAGTACCCCCATGGAAAATTTCGCCCCTATACCACACTTTTATGCCTTAGAGAAATTTTACAATTAACTCATTAAAAATTAAGCTTGAAAAACAGATAAAAAAAAATCCGGAAATTAAAAAAAAACTATGGGGAACTTAGTACATGTTCATATGACTCAAAAAACAATGATTAGCATGGTAATATACATTGACACAGGTTTTAATAACCTCCTAAGGCCTAACCACCAAGACATTTACTCTATCTTTGGAGGAGCAGGTGAAAAACTCAAAAATTATTAGTCATTAAAAAACGACATATAATTCTCAAGGAAAAAACACCCTAGAGTAAAGTATCGACGACTAAATATTAGTAAAGCAAAATATTTCACATAATTTCATCATGCTAAGTCATTTATCACAATTCCTCGCAGGGTGTGAAAATGCAACAAATAAAAATAAAAAATAAGGGTCATTGATTGGCCTGATCGACTTCAAAACACATGTGATGAACAATTGAATTGTTCAAGTCTTTGACTGCTCACTGGAAATCCACCTAAGTGCAACTTAGTGGATAACAGGATGATCTTCTATGCTTGAAGGATGAATGAAGTTGTTTCTAGGGCTTGATTTTGCACATGCTTTGGTTGATGCTACAATTGGTTGTAATAACTCAAGCTCAAGAGTGACCTAAGGTCTTTTCCTTACTCATTTCTTGGTGAATGTTGGTAAGGTTTACTTCTAACCCTAGTTGATGATACTTTTATGGTGTATTATGCTAAATTGTTAGGGTTTCTTACTAGCATTTTGTCAACTTTGTATGAGGATCATATCAAAGGAGCTCTCCACTGATGATTGGGCCTTGGACTCCTTCTCTTGCCCTAATTAGGTACTTCTACCTAACCCTTGAGGTTGAGAGTTGATGCCCTAATTGCAAGTATTGGAAACTATTTCTAGAGAGGGATGTTGGTATTGATCTCTCAATGCCCTAGGTATTGACACGAGAATCATATGCCCTATCTTTTCAACAAAACTATCTCTCCTTTAGTAATTTACTTCTCTTTTATTTTACATGCATTTCTATAATGAAAAAAACCCTTAAAATACAATATCACCGGAAAAACCCTAAAAATCTAAATAAATTCACAACTCAAAAAATAGTTGAGTTTGTAGTTTTGGTCCACCGACCAAATTCGCCCTAGTGGATTTATCCATAGAGTTCTGAGGGCGTCCTCATTTTCCTTGTGTATTGAGAAACATGAATTTGCCCAAATTAGGGTTTCTGTAGGGTTTTTACAATTTTGACTAGACCATCAAGTGTGCCCTAGGCCACTTGTTCATCTCCCTATCAAAACGCACTTTTGGGGGGTATGGCCTTGGGAAGTGTGAAACCCTGCCTTGGGAGTTGTGTAATTGCATTGAAAGTTGTGGTATTGATAGATATTGATTGGTGTATTGAATTAACTCTTCTATATGATTTACATGTCTTTGTTATCTGTTGTTGACTCCATATAAGGCACTGATCTCAGCTATAAGGCTTGTCGAAAGGTATTTGCAGGTGTGTTGGTGTCTGCAGGTGCCTTCCTTGATTAGGGACTCTACCCTGGGTTTAGGAGTTACCCAAAGAAGTTGAGAGGATAGACTAAGGTGACATTGGGTCTAGCCCCTCTTATATGCTTGCAATCACTAGCACAAGGCATGAATAGCATGTTTTGAAAGGACTGCTAGTTTGAGCGACAACAAAGAATTAGAGGAAATTTGGGTCTAAAATGAGCCTTATAAGAAAATGAGCCATCATATAAGAAAACGAGCCAACCAAAATTTTTTGATGAGCTGGAATTCAAGAACGAATAGAATTTCAATAAAATGAGTCAACCATATTGGTTGATTTGACATATTTGTCATAAAAAAAACTAATTTTTTTGTTCGTATTTTGAAAATGCAATCTAAAAAAGTGGTTTTTTTCTTTCTTCCTCCAAAATTAATAAATATTATTTTATTGTTTCAACTATTATTTTATTATTTTCCTTAGGAGGCCCATTTTAGACCCCAAATTTCCTCTAATTCCTATAGCCTATATAAGAGACTCTTGTCTCAGTTATATCTTGTTATTGTGGATTAGAGAATAAGGCTATATTTTGTCTCAAAGCTCTTGGTTATGTTATTGGAGATCTTTCTAACTTTGTGAGGCATCCTTGGTGAAGCAAATCTTGAGGTAACATGCTTATTTTCCATTGTCAAATTCCTAGATCTGGTTCACAGATGAGTAAATTTGCTCCATTTAATCTAAGCATAAGAAAATATCTTTACTTGATGTATGCTTTAGTTTTGCTTGCTTGTTTGTAGGTGGCATCTTGGAGAATCCTACAAGTTCAAATGAGTATAGCTAGGGTATATGCTAGATCTAGTTGTTGAATATGTATGCCTATAGGGTGACCCTTACTTGGAAGTATTTTGCATCAAACCCCAAAGGCTTGGGATTGAATTGTCACGTTTTCTTGCAGGTATTCCAACCCCAAGTAATATCAATCTATAAGCCCAAGGAGGGCTATCTTTAAGACCCCATGAACCCAAGGATTCAAAGCATTTGTCATTTTCAATCTCATCAACCATAAAAAAACAAAACTTGTCTTTTATTTTTTATTTTTTGAGCTAAAAATCTGAATATTATAACGCTAATTTTAAATTCCAGATTACTAAGCCATCAAGACTAGCTAAAGTCTAACATTTTGGTATCATTTTAGGGCTTATTTTACTTAGATTTATTTACGTTTTTGCATGATTTTCCTAACTGCAAGTAAACAGAATTAAATCTGCCCCTAATACTTCATAAGATCACATTTTTTACTAGGCTTTGTGCTAAATTAATCACATAAAAAATGTGTGTTATTTCATTAAGCTTCTAGGCAGATTTTAATGGTTATTTTCTCATTCCTCTATTCGGGTGCCCGATGGTGGAAGCCATGAGGCGAGAAAGGCCTCGTCAAAAGACGTGGAGGCTCCTCCAGCACCCACGCCCTATATTTATGATAACACGCCAGCCAGAGCATGAGCCAAACACCTGGCCATCAATCCATGCTCCTATTAGAAGCAACAAGCATTAGAAGATTGCCCAAGGATACAAAGGATTGGTAATTACGGTTCCTCCTTGTGATTTGATGAGCCACCTTTAGCATTCACCAACGAAGGATGGTAGGTTGTTAATGCATTGCAGGGAAGCTCAAACTCATGATAGCCATGACGACTGGAACAACCAACAGAAGTTGGTATATCAAAACTTGAGACAGAGGCATTTTGAAAACCTCTCAAATTTGGAAATTGTTGTTCTTAGGTTGTCTTTTTCCTTAAAAGACCCTCTCTGTTCACATCTTATTGATGGTGATCTTTCTGAGAAACAAGACAACAACACCCTAGAGCAATCTTGAAGTGATATTTGGACTTGGCCTTTTCGAGATACTAACACGCAAAAACCAGAGGTCATAATGGTGGGCAAAACCAAAGGAGCCAAAGGTCAAGGTGGTTGCAACAGAAAAGGCATTAGTCACCATTTGCGGATTATGTAGAAGGCTAAGGCCTCAAACTCCCACTATCGCAAGAACGCCCTGAGGAGGATCCAATGAAAAATTGAGAAGGCAGTGGGTTAAACAGGAACAAGAAGTGATGGACAAGGGTGACATTCAACAAGAAATGCAGTCTTGGATTCTTGATATGGGGAACTCCCATACTAGAGACACCAAAGATTTTCAAACAGTTTTGCTCCACTGGCACATGAAATCTCTGTTGGGAAAAGTTTTGTTGGATAATGAGGAAAGGAAGGAAATTCTCTTGCAAGTTTATGAACTCCAGGATCATGTGAAACAGATGAAGAACGAACTCCAGGCTCAAATGAAGCAGATGAATACAAAGTTTAATCTTATAGAAAATCCACCACTGGTTTTGAGTTCACCGAAAAAGTTGTTGAGGATGAGAACCGCCTGTTATCATAGATTTTGTAGGGCGGATTACTCCTCATTTTCGCCAGAGCAAACCATATTTTGTTCAGTCTTTAATAGTGAGCTTTGCAGATATATCATGAGTGATGGATGGATTGAGATCATTTCGAGATCACAATTGGATAAACTGTGGTGGGTCAAAACTCAAAGAAGGGCCCCAGGTCATTTACTGAGCTTCTTTTGTGATCCCCTGCCATACATGTTGGAACCTTTGTACAGTGGACTACTCCACTACTAGACATTGAGTTTGGATCCTAGTCCGCAATGCTTCACATATGTTCCTATAATGTTATTCTACAGTTTCAGTTGTGTGTCAGATGTTGTGTCCAGAGGACATCTTAAGAATGATTATGTTTGGTATTGTAAAACTGACTGGTATCAAGACATATCCTATGACTTGTGATTATCTGATAAGTAGGATGAGTAGGACAGTTGCATAGCATTACATCTAGTGTTAGTTTGTGTGTTACATACATGTTTTTCTTTGGCAGGTCTCCAGAGTATTGCATTCATCATCACCTGACCCTTGGTTCCACAGATTTGCCTTATCCACATTCTACCGATTCAGCTTGCTTGATAAGAACCCCACTTTGATTTGGATATGGGTAAGTAACTCAAGGACATTCCCCCTTTGTGACCTCTTTGTTAGGATGGCCCCCATGTTCTCCCCTAGTGTCTCGGCTCTTGTGTGTGTGACAAAGTTATTCGAAGCCTTGTCCTTTCCTATCGAAAGAGCTACCAATGTTGGATTCTAAGCATAGGTGGTCTAGTCACCAGACTGATGTGGTCTCTAAGTCTTGAAGCATGAAAGGCTTTCCCCCCTTATTCAATGCCTAAAAAAGAGAACATATAGCAGCCCCTAGTCCCATTCTCATTGTACATACATGAAGAAAAAATTGAAGACCAAAGTTAAAAATGAAAAATCAAGCAAATACAAAATAAGCAAGTCTAAACTTGCAAGGACCAAAAAGAAAAATAAAAGGCCAAGGTCTTATGAAGACAAAAAGAAAAATGAAAGAAAGTACAAAAGGGACAAGGAAATCAAATGAAGACAGGTTCAAGAGGCAGCACAAAGTCAAAGTCAAAAGGGGAAAGGAGGCTGAGTCCTAGTGTCAAATTCTTGTGGGCACCATCCAGTCTATCGTACTATCCATTTGCGAGACACTATTTCCATAGTGTTTTCCAAACTAGCAAATGTCACAGATATTTCATTTCTCCCCTATCTTCAAGAGTAACTTAAGCCTTCCATTGATCAACAATTCACTTGACTAGTTTATTTACTACTTTACCATCCACTCCACCCAATGAGGAAGGTTGACCTATGCAATACTCTATCATGATATTGCTAGAGGATAATATGTAAATAACTCATTTACATTTAGTCTATGTTTTGTTATGTTCTCGTGCTATGAGGACACGATGTGCAATGAGTCACATGGTAATCACAAGTTATAGGATGAAAGCTCATGCTTAATTGTTCATCAATACTTCACATAATTAAGTGTTTACACTCCCCTACAGGCTTGATATCTGGTTCTCATATCATTTTGCATGTCGAACAAATATTGACCAAGTTTGACTTTTCTGACTTGGCCAAACCCAAGTTTGACCTGATCAAAGGGATCAACCAACAACATGGGACACACTAAGTCGTCATTCATCATGTCTCAACCTTTGGAGTCCACTCGGAGCACTCTAAATAGCATTTGCAGCGTTATCTGATTAATTGGCTAAATATGGAGTTATTTTCCGAAAGTCTGGAATTTTAGCCTAAGTTTAATTTAACTATTTAGAGCTGATTTAAAAAGACACATTGCAGAATGGATCTAGGCACAAATTTCATGCATCTTATGGTTTTGAAGATCAAGGAAATCATCCGTGGCATTAGATTTGCATTTCGGGCAAAGGAAGACAAAAATCTAACTAATGGTACATTATTTTATTTTATCCTAAGGTCTAATTTAAAAAATGACTAAGGTTAATCATGTAAGGCAACAGGATTCTAGAAAAGCAAAGTGGTGATTTTAGGAACTAGCTTTACCCGATTTTATCACTACCTTTTCGAAAATATCGCAACTTTTTTCCCTCTTTTTGCTCATTTGCTATGGTTCTGGAAAAAATTCAGTCATGCCCATAAAAAAAAGTCATCTTGATCAGTAGTAATTGGTAATATTAAATGGCAATATTAAATTCTTATATCAAAAGAAACATTTTCCGTATCTTTCATTTTTCTATCATTTTACTCAATATTTTAACGTTACCATTATTTGTTTCATGATGTTTGAGGGTGGTTCCAACTTCATTGAACTTTATATGCAAAAAGTAGAATTTTAGATCCCATTCAGAATTCAATAGACTTCATAGTTTTCAGGATGTCAAGATTGCAAAGTTTCCACCGGAATGTATCATATAGGAGGGTATGCGAATGACATTTAATAAAACACATCAACCCCTCTATGTATCTTGATGTTGGTCGTGTTGATTGTTGAACTCCTCTATCATGATCTTAATGAAGCACTTATTAAGCATGGGATGATTTTTCTCCCTTAATTTAATGATTGGATGAGGAACTCTCATCAAAATTGTAAGATGTTGAGTCGTTGAATAATGTCCTTAGAGGAAACTTTGAGATTCGAGGTAGAGTCAAGGACTAGAGCCTAGAGGAGGGAGGCATAGGGTGTCATTGATAAAAAGAATCCCAATATGGGCAATGATTTGTCGACATGCATGATTTATGATTTATGTTTCACATTCATTTTTTTAAATGTCCTTGGTCATTTATTAATTTAAAATATACATAATACATATACATACATGGCGATTTAAAATATACATAGAGTCCACTATGACCTCCACAACCGCCAAGGCCTTCTAGCTCTAGAGGCTGAGCGATTACTAGAGCGGTTACCTTTGCCCGTAAAAAGGGTAGAGGGAATTAATAGTTTATTTACTTCGTTTCATTGGATACCAGCGTAGATCCAAATCCTAGGCTCTATCAAGCGCCGAGAGGGATCCAATCTCCCGAGGTGCAAACCTCTTCTCGGGTATTGCACTCAAGGAGGTTCCTTTGTGCCCATATAAATTCTCTATTATATAGATGTACACAAAAATATTTTATATAATATTTGTCTCTTTCTTATTTTCAATCTTTTAAAAATCTTTAATAAATTATATTTGAAATTAAAAATTATTATTATTATTATTATTATTGAAATTACTATTTATTTAGTTTGATTATTCATTAATTTTTAATATTTGTAAAAGAACAAAAAAAAAAACCAATATTTTAGTGAGATTTTTTTAAATGTGTTTATATTTACATTTTCCAATTAAAATGTAATTACTTCTATATTTTTTCATTATGAAAAAATTATATGAATATATACTATTTAACTTAAAATTAAGAGTAACTTTTCACATTTGATTTATATTCAGTTTTCAAAAATGTGTCACATATTTACAACTAAACTTGCTTATACATTTTCAATGCTATTATAATTTAGACCCGTAACTAATTGTTTGTGGTATTTAAAGCCAAGAGTACAGGTTGAAAAAAAAAAGACGACCTATGATAAATGTAGAATTTGAACATATTGAGTATAAACAATAACTACGATGTCAATTATCAACACATTAGTAGATTCAAATAGTGAAAATACCAATATAGTAGTGGAACTATAAGAGAGTATAATAAGTTAATAAATAAAAATGATTTCACTCTTTATATGCCAAAAGAATAATATTTAAGTGCATTTTCTAAAAATATTGGAGGTACAATCAATTTAAGGCTATTTTCTTAGAATATTGGAACTATAATAATAAGAATTGAGACATTTATTAGTTATTAAAAAGATGCCTATTCCTCATTTTAATAATATTTATCTAATAAAAGTATTTTTTATAAAAACTGAAAAGATATTATTTTGGATTACTTTTTAATTTTTTTTCCAACAATTAAGTTTTATCACGAGTCGTGAAGCACGGATTTAAAAAATATAGATCTTGGAAAGGATGTTTACTACCCTTCAACGTTGATCAACCCAAAAGCCAAATAAACATATCTCTCAGTCTGCGCACAGATTCTTTGCGATACATTTCCACTTAGCGCACAGGTGTCTTTAGAAGCACAAGGCACCATTACTAAAGCGAATGGTTAAACCCTTAAAAAAAGCTCAAAACTTTCAATTTCCATATAAAATCCAGTGCAAAGTTGTCTGTATTCTAATCCATGCAACCATGATGTTGCAAATTATATTTCATTTTCAGCTGAACAAATTATATTTCATTTTCAATTGAAGATATATTTGCAAATGTATTTGATCCCATGTTGAGTTCTTTGCAATTCCGAATGCTTGAAAGGCACATTACAATAATCCGCACATATGATATAATCATATATGTCTTGCGGCTGATGAATGTTAAAATATGAAATGGCACTCAACAACACACACGGATGGTATTTTTATCCCATGAAACGACCTTCACGCCTCCGAAAATAACCCCCTCAACCACCTTGGCCTTTGCACTCTGAACCATCTTCTGATTTTTTTCCCATCTTTCTGTTTCCAGCATTGTTTCCCAGAAACTCAACGTCAGCCTCATCGTGGTTAGAATTTTCTTGGGTCGAAAGCTGAAATAGCCAAAGAAATTCACAAGTGAAAAGAAACAAATTATTATAATATAGAATGCAGCTAATAGGAAAAGTATAGTGATCAAATTAAGTCTACTGACATAGAACGCAGTCACTGTCTCAGATGAATCGCCTGGTATCAATTTAATTCATGTACAGAAAAATATATTCGCATGTTATCAATTTAATTGGTATCACTAATATTTTTTTTGGATCTAGGCTGGAAAATAAATTACCTATCGGTTGCGGAGATATTCCTTCTCTTTTCTTTGCGGCAGATTGATATTTTATTAATGTTTATGTATTTTTTTTATTACCTATCGGTGTTCATATAGTAAGTGCTTCAAAATACACATGGTTTTGTTTTTATTTTAATGGGATAGAAAAAATATTTACTTTTAATTAATGGCCGACAAAATCTACATCATAAGTAAATAGAAGTAAAAAGTAAATATTTATAGCCGACCTTTACATGAGGAACGTTACATAACGTTACAACATCTCCCTCATAATCGGAAATAATATTTATAGCCGACATTTACATCAGAAACGTTACATAACGTTACAACATCTCCCTCATAATATTTATAGCCGACATTTACATGAGGAACGTTACGTTACAAGATCTCCCCCATAGTGGGTTGTAGAGTGCCTCTCGGCACAATGAGATACATTGATTGTATTTTATGATGATTCATGAGTCGAAGACTCAGGATTCACGACACGGTTCATTTTTTATGTGCAATGCATCACTAGACGTCTTTTACATCTTATATATTGATTTTCTTTCCATATTCATGTGGCAATGTGTTTATTGCGCCGAGAGGCGCTCTACAGCCCAGTATGAAGGAGATCTTGTAACGTAACGTTCCTCATGTAAATGTTGGCTATAAATATTATGAGGGAGATGTTGTAACGTTATGTAACGTTCCTCGTGTAAATGTCGGCTATAAATATTATTTCCGATTATAAGGGAGATGTTGTGACATTATGTAACATCCCGTCGGCTATAAATATTTACTTTTTACTTCTATTTACTTATGATGTAGATTTTGTCGGCCATTAGTTAAAAGTAAATATTTTTTCTAGCCCATTAAAATAAAAACAAAACTACGTGTATTTTGAAACACCTACTATATAAACACCAATAGGTAATAAAAAAATAAATAAACATTTATAAAATATCAATCTGCCGCAAAGAGAAGACTGCCGCAAAGAAAAGAGAAGGAATGTCTCCGCCACTGATAGGTAATTTATTTTCCAGCCTAAATCCAAAAAATATTAGTGATACCAAGCGAATATATTTTTCAGTACACGAATTAAATTAATACCAGGCGATTCATCCGGGACAGTGATTGCGTTTTATGTCAGTAGACTTATTTTGATCACTATACTTTTCCTATTAGCTACATTCTATATTATAATAATTTGTTTCTTTGCAATTGTGAATTTCTTTGGGTATTTCAGCGTTCGACCCAAGAAAATTCTAACCACGACGAGGTTGACTTTGAGTTTCTGGGAAACAATGCCGAAAACAGAAAGATGGGAAAAAATTAGAAGATGGTTCAGAGTGCAAAGGCCAAGGTGGTCGAGGGGGTTATTTTCGGAGGCGTGAAGGTGGTTTCATGGGATAAAAATACCATTCGGTGTGTTGTCGAGTGCCATTTCATATTTTAACATTCATTAGCCGCAAGACATATATGATTATATCATATGTGCGGATTATAGTAATGTACCTTTCAAGCATTCGGGATTGCAAAGAACTCAAGATGGGATCAAACACATTTGCAAATATATGTTCAGCTGAAAATGAAATATAATTTGCCACATTACATGGTTGCATGGATTAGAATACAGGCGACTTTGCGCTGAATTTTATATGGAAATTGAAAGTTCCGAGCTTTTTTCAAGGGTTTAACCATTCACAAGCTTTAGTAATGGCACCTTGTGCTTCTAAAGACAGTTGTGTGCCGAGTGGAAATGTATCGCAAAGAATCTGTGCGCAGACAAAGAGATATGTTTATTTGGCTTTTGGGTTGATCAGATTTGAAGGGTAATAAACATCCTTTTCAAGATCTAGATTTTTTAAATCTGTGCTTCACGACTCGTGATAAAACTTAACTGTTGAAAAAAAAATTAAAAAGTAATCCAAAATAGTATCTTTTCAGTTTCAAATAAAAAATACTTTTATTAGATAAATATTATTAAAATGAGGAATAGGCATCTTTTTTTAATAACTAATAAATGTCTCACTTCCTATTATTGTAGTTCCAATATTTTAAGAAAATAGCGTTAAATTTATTGTACCTCCAATATTTTAAGAAAATAGTGTTAAATTTATTGTACCTCCAATATTTTAAGAAAATAGACTTCAATATTATTCTTTTGGCATATAAAGAGTGAAATCATTTTTATTTATTAACTTATTATACTCTCTTATAATTCCACTACTATATTGGTATTTTCACTATTTGAATCTACTATGTTGATGATTGACATTGTAGTTATTGTTTATACTCAATATGTTCAAATTCTACATTTATCATAGGTCGTCTTTTTTTTTAAACCTGTACTCTTGGCTTTAAATACCACAAACAATTAGTTACGGGTCTAAATTATAATAGCATTGAAAATGTATAAGCAAGTTTAGTTGTAAATATGTGACTTAATAACATTTTTGAAAACAAAATATAAATCAAATGTGAAAAGTTACTCTTAATTTTAAGTTAAATAGTATATATCCATATAGTTTTTTCCTAATGAAAAATTATAAAAGAAATTACATTTTAATTGGAAAAAGTAAATATAAAACATATTTCAAAAAAATCTCACTAAAATATTGGTTTTTTTTTGTTCTTTTACAAATATTAAAAGTTAATGAATAATCAAACTAGTTAAGTAGTAATTCAATAATAATAATAATATTTTTTAATTTCAAAATAATTTATTAAAGATTTTGAAAAGATTGAGAATAAGAAAGAGACAAATATTATATCAAATATTTTTGTGTACATCTATATAATAGAGAATTTATATGGGCACAAAGGAACCTCCTTGAGTGCATTACCTGAGAAGACGTTTGCACATCGGGAGATTGGATCCCTCTCGGCGCTTGATAGAGCCTAGGATTTGGATCTAGGCTGGTTTGATGTTCTTGTTGCTTTAGATGTTTAAAACTTTGAATATATATATATATATATATAGTATTTTTTCAAGTTTATCGATACATTGTTGATGTTTGCCGACATTTTTGCAGATAAATCTGATAATTTGTTTTTGGACCCTTGGAGATATATTCGCCAACATGATATTTGTAATTTTGCTCCTGAGGTTTCACGAGTTTGGCGATCATTACTCTTAGCCAATACAAAGACCGCCACATTTTGTGACAACACCCCCCTCTCACCTCAGCCGAAGAGGTGCCCCTCGTCTCTATTTTTTATGATGAAGAACACTCTCCTTAGTCTTAGAAGGATTCTAGTCTATTTTGCTTATTCCAGTTATCATAAACTATTACAACACTTTGGCTAGGCATAGGATGTTTAAGAAATGGATATTTAGAAACTCTAGCTATAGAGATTTGGGGATCTATAATTATAATCTATTATTTTTCCATTGATTAGGTTGTTAAGATTTCATATGCTTAGCTAGATATCATTAGAGTTTAATCCAAATTCACAACAGTAGCATATGCAGAATCACTTAAAGAAACACAATCACAAGATAGACACAGATTTATCCTAAGAAACCCAAGGGGAAAAAAACCCAGCAAAACTTCCTCTATATAAGATGTATAAGATAAACCCCAAAACAGGTAATCCTCCTCCTTGTTGGTATGTCTCTCTTTCTCCTATGCGCAATACACAAGTATGAGTCTGTTTTCAAATGAGGAACACAGCTCCTCTATTTATACTCTTTTTGTTACTTGACATTTAACCTAACAAGTCGGCCCCACTAAACTCACTGGACCGACTTCACCTAGGAAATCTCAAAACAGTATTATATTATATTCACTAGGGTACTATTGACCCGACTTACAATGGAGGCTTTACCTCATGACTCTATGATGACCAAATACAATAGTAACATTCCGACGAAGGAATAAGACATCTCCCTTCGGGTACATCAGTAAAATACATTTAGAATATTCTTTGAAGTTACAATATTTCAACACGGGTTTCCCATATGGCCGACTAGCTTGAATGACTTTGTAATTTTCCCTCTTAATACAATTAGTTAGCTTACAAAAAATGGTTATTTTGCTCATTTCCAATTCATGATCATTTTGGAAATTCACAGTGATTTTATCTTGTATAATTCTACTAGCACTCTTTAATTTTCAGATTTCACATTTAATTTTCTGCTAAATGATTTATGGTGTAATTCTGATTTTCCTTAATTATCTTGTTCTTTCACACAAGAGAAATTATCTTTTGAGACAAGATCTTTTGAGTAATTTATTTGGTTTAGTGGTTGGATTATGATTCATTGTTATAACTTATAAGCTAAGTATATTCACCTTAACCAAGTGATCCACTTTAATTATTTTGGAAATTACTTGTGCAATTTCACATATATGCAATATCTTTTATATGCATTAATAAATTTTGTATCAAAGAACTAATGTTGTCTAAGTTGTCTACAATTTATTAAAGCATTTGCATAAAAAATATGACTCAAATCCACATTCGGAGAAGTGGTTCTCCTCACATAAATCTAGAATCTTCACCAAAAGAATCTAAATTTCACAAATCTAAGATTTTTGAGTGACACCTTGCTACATAATTTTTCTCAATCAAGACCTCACCTTAAGCTAAAATTTTGTTTTTTAAAACGTTCATTGGACAGATTGTTTTTTTTTCAGTTTTTTATACATTTTACTTTGCAGCAAATAAACCCACTCATTAACCACTTTAAGTGACAAGTAAATGTGATTTTACTTTTTCTGCATTTTCTTTAATTTCCAAAATTGATAATCATTGATGTTTATGGATCTTTTATGTTCAAGTTAATATCTGTGATCCCTTGAATATTTCCATTGCAAAGTGTTGGTTCACTTGAAATCTTAACAATCTTGCACATTCAAGCACTCTTTGGGGAATTAACTTCATTTGGGCAATTCACTCACACACATCTAATTGAGTTAAAATAAATCCCTTCCTGGCTCTCTTCATTAGGAATCACTCAATCAACCCTAGACAAGCCCCCCTTGACATTGAGAGCTGGTCAAAAGAGAGAGAAGTTAGCACTAAGGTGACAGAGGTTTTTTTTTCCGAAGTTGCTCCTTGTTAGCACTAGTGGATTAGGACTTTTCCACTCAAGTGCTAAATCAAGGTGTAACAGTCACCACATGGAGTGTGTTTGTTGTGTGCTGAAATGTGTCTACCTATTCTTGGCACATGTGTAGCACTTTACTTGGAAAGTTACACTTTTCTGTTCTTGGACATTTTTGCATGCATGGACCACTCTCTAATTCTACGAAAGGAGATGGAGGATACATCAACAAACAACTAGTCACTGTAATTATTATTTTAGTGTTAATGAAAACTTATATGGTTGTTGCTAAAGATTTCTAGCTTGCTAGTTTTGATTTGCAGATTTAGTATTTCTCAAATTTACACTCCACCACTAGCCAGGTTGATCTGAAATACTGAATTTATGAATTTATGATGTCTCTTCTCCATCTCTTCTACTAACTCTATATCTAATGTGGTGTAGCCGCTCTCTCTTTTCTAGGACCTATGCTCTCTTGGACCACACTTACTCATTGTCTTTTTGTTGTTTTCAAATGTATCTCTTTATCTTTAAGCTTTTAGTAGTAGCCTCGGCACTCCAACATTAGGTTTATGACTATCTGTATTCTCTAGCCCTACTAACCTATTAATAAAAGCATCTTAACTGATCTAGCTAAAATGTTTGCATGCCAAAATATATCAGAATCATGGGTATAAATCATAAAATGAATTCTTCTATAACAAATAGCACTTGTGCCCTTGTCTTTTATTGAATTAATAGTGTTCATGACACAGCCTTTGAATTAATTGTTTCCTAAAGATCTTACATAGCCCCACACCTAAAGAAACAAATCTACAAAATGCATCCATATTTTTCTTGTGAAATGGAAGGCATACCTTCAGAATATAAATGTACTTCTGATCCAACCTCTAAGATTTGTGTGCTTTCAGAAGGATATGGAGTCCTCTCGCTGGGTGTCAACTGAGGTTCATGCAAATTCTTGATTGCAGAATTAAGGTCATTGTCACATGATTTCAATGTCTCATTCAGAAGCTGAAACAGCAAAGGACGCAAATAAAGGACCATTCTAGCTAATCACTGGAAGAAAGAAAAAAGTGTTCAAACGGGCAAAGAACACATGCGCCACACAGTTTTATTAGTCAGACTAAGATGAGATACATTAGATAAGATAATTTTATCAATGTCCAAAATGACAGAAACAGTAGGTTAATGGCACTAGGAAGACAGAAAATTATATCTCAATATATCTGGTGGCTCAGATATTTGTTTTTATGTTGATAAAATAACATTTATCTCATCTTAGTTCCACCCTAAATTTTCAAAACAAATATAACGTCTAATCATAAAATTTTCATGAAGATTCATTGTAAAAATAGTTATTTTTAGAATGGTTTTGACTATTGACTTGATTGCAGAGAAAAGTAAAGTGTTAGCTACATCAAAACCCACATTGATACTCTCAGTATTCTTCACTTAATTCTGTTTTGTACTGCTTGATGGGAAAACAATCTCTCAAAGGTTTGGATGGGGAACAAGTTCAACATCAGATTGCATCAAATGGTTTATGTAGGGCAATGAGCAATAAAGTTTACTTCTCCCAGTGTTGTCTCTGAAGCACATCAGTTTGTTTCCTTCCACACAATAACTCATCTAGAACCATCAATTATATGAGCACAAGAAGGATTTCAACCCATCCAATGGGGATAATAATTGTTATTTTGCAATTCCTGAAGTGAGAGCATGAGAGGGATTTCTACCAACCTATAAATGATGCATATATAATGAGACAATTTCATCTTCTCTCCCAACATTCAACCAGTACAGCCGATAAGTAATAACAATCGAATATTGTATATATCACATCTTTTCCCCAGCATGTCTTAACATGTTAGTGTATAATTGACTTGGTAGTTGGTAGGTCATTATTATCACTAATATATAACATATGATTAATAAATTGTTATTAATAATCTGTGACCTGAAGGTCACGTCCAGTGCAATTGGGAGTTTGAAAAAAGTGAGAAGTGAAAACAAGTAGCAGGACCGTAAAGCACTAATTTCCAAAAAATATGGAGTGCAACATCTCAACAGAGTTTTTTATGTAATATATATTCAAAAAGGCATCAGAATGTCAAATTAGTTGCAGAAAATATAAAAACATAGATTTTTATGCTACTTGTGGAAAACTGAGTCCTTTCTTGTTGGTCAGGATGACCCTCTTCATTGGCTGAACCATAAGAGGAAGCTTATTAAACTTGGAGAGATCATTCAGTACTTGGGAATCCCCTTTGGTATGCATATTTTTCTCATGCCAATCAATAGTAGTGGATCATGGCCAAGTTTGAGAAGAAACTTCAAGGTTAGAGTCACCTTGATGTTCCTCTTGCAGAAAAAACTACAATCATTGACAGGATTCTATCTACAATGCACATCAATTATTCATCTTGCTTGTTCCCTTCTCAAGCAGCATGCAACAGTTGGAGCATATTCTCAGAAGCTTTCTTTGGGGCAAGCAAGGTGGGGCAAAAGGGCTCCCTTTGGTGGCATGGGATTGTTGAAATTTTACCTAGGAAGTGTTTGCCCATTCATGCCTTGGAGTGGACAAAGACACTTTAAATGTGGTCCCTAGCACTTTTCTAGAGTGAGAACGACTTTATTTAATAAAGTGAGTTTGAGTCCTTAATTATTTAAAATGTGACTTTATGAGAATTAAAAAGGTGGGTGAGCAATAAATTCTCATTTAATATGTTGAAAATTTACCTAGGAAGTGTTTGCCCATTCATGCCTTGGAGTGGACAAAAACACTTTAAATGTGGTCCCTAGCACTTTTCTAGAGTGAGAACGACTTTATTTAATAAAGTGAGTTTGAGTCATTAATTATTTAAAAGGTGACTTTATGAGAATTAAAAATGTGGGTGAGCAATAAATTCTCATTTAATATTTAAAAGTGGTTTAAACGCTTTTTATGAGAAAAGGAAGATTTAACATGAGTCCTAGATCTCATTTAGTTTTCTTTTAATTTTGACCATTGGATTTGAGATGGTGGTTGCTCAAACAAAAAGGCTAGGAAAAGGCTCAACCTAATTCATTGTTCACATTCCAAATAGAGAATTTTTGGAGAGAGAGCAAAAGAGAAGTGAGAAACCCTTGCACAAATTCCAAGGAGGAGGAGCAGGAGGGCACAAATTTCTAGACAACTTTCAGCAGTGGGCACAAGTTACAAGGCATAGAATTTCCTGTAGCTGGCATGCATCACAAGACAGTCTGTACAGCCATTTAATGAACCCGTACAGCACAGAAATCAAGGTTGATTTTTGACAGTCCAGACTGCAATTAATGTGACCATGCAACATTGTATTTCATCCCTGACAGGCATGGTTTTTGAGGCAGAGAATTTTCCTGTAACTGCTGGCACAATTTCCGAGGTTTCTGACAACATTTATTGAGCAGTACAGCCGCACGTGTGAATCCGTACAGCGCTGTAATTAATGTTGTTTGTACAGCAGGTTTTCAGTGAGTTCCTGGCATGTTTTTTGAAATGAAATGTGCGAGATAAGTATTGCTGTTTTGTTTGTGATTTGTCTTTGAAATAATAAAATCTCTCTAAAGAACAAGTTTTCCCTTCAGGGTTTTTCCTGGACCATTTTGGTCAAAATTATGAGTCTGAAAATTTCATGTGTTGTGGCTGAAAAAAAAATTCTGAGTAAAAAAACTTAGGTTGTCATAAAATTTCTGAGTTTGCAAAAGTTGAGATTATCTCATGTGTTTCATGTTTTCAAGTTAAGAATTTTAATTTTTATGAACATGATATCAGATATTTGGGCATTAAACCATAAGCAATGAACTGAAACTGAAACTGGGTTGGGCTGTCATAAAATTTCTGAGTTCGCAAAAGTTAAGATTATCTCATTTGTTTCATGTTTTCAAGTTAAAAAATTTAAATTTTATGAACATGCATATCAGAGGTTTGGGCATTAAACCCTATGCAATGAACTAAAACTAAAACCATATCAGAGTTGTGTTGAAGGCTGAAAATTAAACTCATAAATAAATTTCAGACTTAGAGAAATAAGTGGAAACAGGGTTTTGAAAAGAAACAGGTTTTTGGACTGATTTGCAGTGATGATGGCAAACCGGACTTAGGTTAAAAGACAGGATGTATGGGGCAGTTAATTTTAGCCCGTGGAAGGCTAGAATTGTATTGATATTGCAGGAGAATGAACTATGGGACATAGTGAACAATACTACTGCTCATCCTGGCACAGTTGCAGATGACAAGCCGCATTTGATAAACAGGACATGAAAGCAAAAAGAATCATACTTGATGCCATTAAAGACCATATCATACCACATATTTCTAGGAAAGACTATGCTCATCAAATGTGAACTGCTTTGACAAACCTTTACCAAAGTTCCAATGAAAACCAGAAAATGGTGTTAAGGGAGATATTGAAGGGCACTAGGATGAACAATGGGGAGAACATGGTCTCCTATCTTACCAGGATTACACAGGTTCGAGATGAGCTTGGAGCAATGCGAGAAAGGGTATTGGATGCAGAGCTGGTTCGCACAACACTGAATGGCGTGACAAAGCCATGGGTTGTTTTTGTTGAGTTCGTTGTTGCTTATGAGCACATGTTTACATGGGATCATCTTTGGGATGATTTCATACAGGAGGAGACCCACAGGGGATATGTGCAAGGCAGTACATCTCATAGCAAAGATGAAGAGGAGAATGTGGCATTAGCAACAAAGGGTATGAAGAAGAAGTTCAAGAAGGGTTCCAAGGGTGGAACCAAGTAGCAGGATGTCGAGAAGAAGGACATGAGCATAGTGAAATGCTTTGCTTGTCAAAAGTTTGGGCATTATGCTTGGCAATGCCCAAACAAGAAAAAGAAGAAACAGCGTCCACAGAGATTGATGAGTATGCTGCTAGATTTGAGAGAGTGTTTTCTCTCTTTGCTGGTGGTTGTAGAGAGAGAGTATCATCCATCACCAGCAGGGATATTGAGGACCATACTGAGCATTCTATGATCGTTGGGCATTCACTGAGTGCTTCCACTACTCCCTCCACATGGTACATTGATAGTGGAGCTTCGAGTCATATGACAAATGTTCAAGACATGTTCACTGAGATTTCAGAGACAAGCTTGGAGTTGGAGGTTGTGTTGGGTGATGATATAGTGGTGAAGTCAGTTGGGTGTGGGATAGTCCGCTTTGACAGGGAGTCCATGGATCCCATGCTACTGAGGGATGTCTTGTGCGTCCCTGGGCTGAAAAAGAATCTTGTTTCAGTTTCCACGATTGAGGACAGAGGCCTTAGGGTATATGTCCTAGATGGGAAAGTGTACATCTTTCCCAAAGTAGAGGATCCATCTGCTTCATATGCGATTGGAGTTAGATGAGGGAAACTGTACAAGCTTCTCTTCCAGAGACATCATGCACTGGCACAGACACAAAGCAGTAGTGATTTGTGTGAGTTATGGCATAGAAGGATGGCCCACCTTCATCATTCAGCTTTGAGGATATTGAGAGACATGACTACATGATTTCCATATTTCAACACAATGCAGAGTGGTGTATGCAGGGGTTGTGGTTTGGGAAAGTACACCAAGACTGCTTTTCCAAGCAGTGACAGCAGATCAGAGGGAGTGCTTGATTTGATTCATTCATATTTATGTGGTCCAATGTAATCTACTTCCTTAACAAGTTTTGAGTACTACATCATGTTCATCGATAATTATTCCAAGAAGACCTAGATCTACTTTCTGAGAAGCAAGAAGTCAAAGGTCTTGCTTCGGTTCCAAGAGTTCAAAGCTCTTGTGGTGAACCAGACATAAAAGAAGATCAAGGTACTCAAATCAGATAATGGGGGTGAGTACACCTCTCATGCATTCAATGAGTTTTGTAGATAGGAGGGCATTAAGAGGCAGTTGACAGTTCCCTACACTCCACAGCAGAATGGAGTGACTAAAAGGAAGAACCGTGCGATAGTGGGTGCAACTAGAGCCATGCTGCATGATCAAAGTTTTCTTTTCTTCCTATGGGCCGAGGCCTATAGTACATTTGTTTTTATACAGAATAGGATGTTAGTTTTTATTAACTCAATTGGTCCTTCCCCATGATTTTGATGTCACATGGGGGTGACATAAGTTGTATTTTTCCTAGTGAACTTTTTTAATGTAAAGTGTGCTTATATATTATTAAAGTGACTTTTGTACTTTATAAACTTAAAGTGAGTTTAAATTGTGGGACCCAAAAAGTGCATTTAATGTATTTAATAAAGTGAATATGTGCATTAAATGAGAGCCCTCAGATTAAGCTAATCTCATCCTTTGATTAAGTTGGTTGAGTTAGTTAGGATAGTTTTATGCAATGTCACAGGGTTCGCCGAACCCGAACCTTCAGGTTCAAAATTCGACGAACCTAAAAAAAATTTTAAAATTCGTTGCGGTTCGCCGAACCTAATAATAGACGAACCTCATTCCGAACCTGAAAGGTGAACCAATTCGTTGAGATTCGGCTATCAGGTTCGCTGAACCTAATAAAAACGAACCCCAAAGCAAAAAGAAGGCACGGGTTTACATATCGGGTAGGGTTTTTCCCCATGGTTTTAACGAAGTAGGGTTATTTCTCTCCTACGAGCGTCAACACCGACAAGTGACTCGACTATATGCTCCCGATGCTCCCGAGCTGCAAGCCTCGACTACAAGTTACTCGACACTAACCTCCCGAGCTTCAAGCCTGTAGGCAACAACTGCACCTTTCCGACTCCCGAGTGGCAAGAACCCTGCGAGTCCGGCTACTAAGCTCGACTAGTGGGGTTAGTGGTGAGTCCGGGCCTCTGGTTACTAAGCTCGAGTCCTTAAACTCTTGTTCACCAAGCCGCCAACAGAGTATACCGAGGCATTCAACTCGTTCATTGGAGGGTTGAGGCATTCGCCTCATTCATTGGAGGGCTCAACTTTCAAGTCGCAAGCAAACGAACCTAAAGTGTTTATATATATATATATATATATATATATATATATATATATATCTATAATATATATTATAATATATTATTATAATTAAAGTGTTTATAATATATATTATAATATATTATAGTATATATATTATATTATAATATATATTATTATTATTATTATATATATATATATATATAGTTGCATATATAATATATATACCACTACAGTCCGATAATGGAAAAGGAACAGCCTCTATGCGTGAACGGAAGGGAAAACCGCATACTCAGACCAACAATCAGTGAGAGAAAAGAGAGTGAACCCCCACACATAGAATTGTGAATCCTTTTATCTCAGCTCTGCGTGAGGAAAACCGGGTGTCTCTGCGTGAGATGGGCAGTGAAGAATTCTTGTGCGTGAGGAATGAACAGCCAACGATGGAGAGAGTGGGCAGAACGATCGGGCATCCCAAACGACGCGTGACGAAAACCACTCCCAGCCCGTGCTTGCGACTGAACCAGCTGGTGGAGAGTGCGTGGGGGCAAGCTTGCCACCCACCACTACCCAGCATTAACTGCCCTCAACTAACATAGGAGCTTAAGTGGTTGATTGACACATGGCTTTTCCCCATGGGTTCCAGGTTTAACAATCCCCCCCCTTATCCTTAGGAAATCATGCCCTTTTCAATATAGTTGCATCGACATAGCTGGTTGGGGTTCTTTTAATTAAAATGCATAGTTACATCATGCCACAGCTTAATATGTGTCGTATATCCCGATATACTATCGGCAACAATTCCAAACGCCAAAACATAACACAACCAAATCGATGGTGGGGCCTTTGCCTTTAGCTCCGCACCATGATTATTTACAATATATATGTATCATGTATATTAAATGCATCGGGGTCAAAACCGAGGTGTTACATTCTCCTCCCCCTTCAATAACACTGTCCTCGGTGCTTTACACAATTTGCACAAAATGCTACACTGGTATCGCCTCAGTGTTCCGCAGAATTGAACAAAAATGGATGTGCCAATTGCATGGCATCCTCCAGCTCCCACGTAGCCTCTTCAGGTCCATAGTGCTCCCATTGTACCTTTACCTGCCCTATGGCTCGGTTCCGGAGCATTGTGACCTTCCTATCGAGGATGCGCATTGGCTCGGTTTGGAACTCTCCCTCAGGTTCCACCTGAATCACATCCCAATTAATCACATGGTTAGGATCATGTACATATTTCTTAAGCAAAGAAACATGAAAAACGTTATGAGCTCTAGTATTAGCAAGCAATGCAAGTCTATATGCAATTGGCCCTATTCTTTCAAGCACTTCAAACGGTCCACAATATCTTGGTGACAGCTTGGCACAACTTCCAAGCTTCAAGGAACTCTTCCTTGCCCTCACTCTGAGGTAGACATGATTCCCAACATTGAACTCCCTATTCACTCTATGCTTATCTGCATAGCTTTTCTGTCTGTCCTGTGCTGCTTTCAGATTCTCCCTGATCTTTACAACCTCTTGCTCCATTTCCTTGAGCAATTCTGGTCCAAGCACAACCCTGTTCACTGGATTATCCCAAGTCACTAGTGTCCTACATCTTCTTCCATACAAAGCTTCATACGGACTCATCCCCAAGGATGTCTGCTATCCATTGTTATAAGCAAACTCTACCAAGTGTAAGTAATCTTCCCGCTTGGTTGGTTTGTCCATCACGTTCATGCAAAGCATGTCTTCAAGCACCTGATTAACTTTCTCTGTCTGCCCATCTGTCTGAGGATGGTATGCAGTGCTGAAGTTTAGCTTTGTACCCAGATCTGCAAACAACCCCTTCCAAAAATTGGAAGTGAACTTGACATCTCAGTCTGAGACTATTGCTTTCGGCAATCCATGCAATTTGAAAATCTCCTTCATGAAGATCTTTGCAATGTCATCAGTCTTATGCGTAGACTACATCGGTATAAAATGTGTTGCCATAGTCAACTTGTCTACCACAACCATGATGGAATCATGTTGTCTCCAAGTCATCGGAAATCCTGTAATAAAATCCATGGAAATAACTTCCCATTTCCATTCCAAAACTGGCAAAGGCTGCAACAAGCCTGCTGGATGTTGATGCTCCACCTTTACCTGTTGACATTTCATGCACCTCGAAATGTATTCAGCCATGTCCTTTTTCATTCTTGGCCAAAAGTACTGCTTTCTAGCGGTAGCAATTGTCTCCTGGTATCCTGGGTGACCGGAATACGGAGTTTGATGGATTTCATCCATAACAACTCTCCTCAAATCTGCTACATTCAAAATATAAATTCTGCCTTTTCAAGTAAGAAATCCATCTTCTTCCAATTTATATCCCTCATACCTCTTCTCAAGACTTTGCTGCTGCAATTTGTCTTTTACCAGCTCATACAATTCATTTCCGGCAGTACAATTAACAATCTTCTGCCTCAAATCTGATTGGAAAATACTAAGAGATGCCAAATGCATTTCCTGTACCTTCCTGCTGAGTGCATCCGCTACCTTATTCTCTTTTCCCTTTATGTGCTTGATTTCGAAATCAAATTCACATAAAAACTCCAGCCATCTTGCTTTCCTAGCATTTAGAGTAGGCTGATCAAACAAATACTTCAGACCACAATGGTATGTCCTGAGCTCAAATCTCCTACCCATCAAGTAATGTCTCCACATCTTGAGAGCATGTACTATGGCTGCAAGCTCTAGATCATGAGTGGCATAGTTTTTCTCATGCTCCTTTAACTTTCTCGACTCATAACATATCATGTGGTTGTCCTGCATAAGGACTCCTCCAAGCCCTTGTCCACATGCATCGGTACACACCACAAAATCTTTCTCTGGATCTGCAACTTTTAATACAGGTGCACTGGTGAGAAGATTCTTCAACCGCTGGAAGCTTTCTTCACACCTCGATGTCCATTCGAACTTTATCCCCTTCCTTTGCAAAGAAGTGATGGCATGTGCAACTTTGGAGAATCCCTCAATGAATCTCCTGTAGTATCCTGCAAGTCCCATAAAAGATCTTACATCCGTCACATTTCTTGGAGTAGGCCAATTCATAATGGCTTCAATCTTTTCAGGGTCCATATATATACCCTCTTCTGAGATAATGTGGCCCAAATACTGAATTCTATCTCTATAGAAGTCACACTTGCTCAATTTTGCATATAGCTGGTGCTCCCTGAGTGATTGCAATGTCAACCTCAAATGCTCTTCATGTTCTTCCTCATTTTTAGAATAAACAAGAATGTCATCAAGGAAAACAAGAACAAACTTGTCCAAATATCTGCTGAAGACACTATTCATAAGGCACATAAATGTAGCCGGTGCATTTGTGAGACCAAATGGTACCACTACAAACTCATAATGCCCATACCTTGTCCTAAAGGCTGTCTTATGAATGTCTTAATCCTTGACTCTCACCTGATGGTAACCAAACCTCAAGTCAATCTTGGAAAATACCTTTGCTCCTCTCATTTGATCAAAGAGGTCATCAATGCTAGGCAAAGGATATTTATTCTTCACAGTAACCTTGTTCAACTGTCTATAATCAATGCACAACCTGAGTGTACCATCTTTCTTCTTTACGAACAGAACCGGTGCTCCCCAAGGAGACACACTCGGCCTGATATACTTCTTTTCCAACAACTCTTGCAGTTGCATCTTCAACTCTAGCATCTCTAGTGTACTCATCCTATAGGGTGTCTTGGACACTGGTGCTGCTCCTGGCACAACTTCAATTGTGAAATCAATGCCCCTTTTTGGAGGGATCCCTGGAATCTCATCAGGAAACACATCCTTGAATTCCTGTAACACCTGATAGTCCTCCAACCTAGGAGTTTCATCTCCTGTTGCCTCCAAAATATGAGCTGCATACGACTGGCAACCCTTCCTACAGAACTTTTTCAACTGCATTGCCGAAACCTGCCTTACTGATATTACCTTTGGAATACCTTTCACAACTATTGGGTTTCCTTCTTCATCCATGCATTCAAAAGTCCTGTTATAACAGTCAAGCTTTACCCTGTTAGTTTCTAACCAATCCATTCCAATGAGAACATCATAGGAACCAAGTGGTAGAACATTCAGATTTACACAAGTGATCAATCCATTCATAACCAAAGGACATTTCTCTACCATTTCACTGACCTTTCTCTTAGTCCCAATGGCTAGTGAACTAACCAAGATTTCCTATGCCTTACTTTCTCAAAAGCACAAATCTCCACAACTCCAGGAATAATGTAACTGTGAGTAGAACCAGGGTCAATCAAAATAGAAACAGATTGTTCAACAATCTTACCTGCAACTTCAACCACAGTTGACTGGTGATCTGCCTGGCGGTCCTCCAATGCTGCATAAATTCTAGGCGCTGCCCTTGCTACTTGACCCACCGTTTTTGCTTCTTGAATGTTGTAAGCTGGTCTTGCATTCTCATTCTCGAGTGGACAATATCTGCGCAAGTGGGGTCCTTCACATTTCCAACATTTGAGTGGTCATTTATTCTGTTGTGGATCTTTAGGCTTTTCTCCTGTTACTCCAACTGGATTACTCGCAGCTTGGGATGGCTGCTTCTGCTGATTCTTGAATCTAGAAGGTTTGAAACCTTTCTTTCTTTGGTCAAACTTCTCATTCTTCTTGTCCTTCCATGTCTTATGGTAATCAGGTTTACCTCTGCTTTGCTCATAGCAATACTTAGCCTTCTTATTGCTTCTTCAAGAGTTCTAGGTTCATAAAACTCAATTCTGTCTTTGTAAGACTGAGGCAACCCACTCAGAAACCGTTGGACCTTCCACTTTTTCATCCCTGATGTACCGAACATACCTCAACAGCTCCAAAAAACTTATTTGCATACTCTTCCATGGTCTGTTGTCCCAATCTCAGCTCATGGAATTCTTTGATCTTGTCGTCATAATACCTGTTAGAGAGGTATTTCTACTTGAAATACTTCTTGAACTGTTTCCACTTCAGTCTCCTTTCACTGATCCTCTTTACTTGCTTGAAGTGTTCCCACCAAATGGATGCTCTTCCATTCAGATTGAATATGGCAACTCTTGCCTTCATGTTTCCCGAATAATCCTGCACTTGAAAGTACTTATTTATCCCAAGAAGCCAAGCTTCAGCCTTTTGTCCAGTCTTTATCTCACTATCAAATGTTCCCTATGGTGTCTCCTTCTTTTCCTTTTACAAGAAGATGAACTCGTATCCCTGCTGGATTCTTCATAGTCAGATGATCCACTAGAAGTCCTTCTCCTTCTCCTAGTACTGCTCTTACTGCCTTCTGGTCGTGTTGTACCTCGTCCAGAGTCTATCTTTCTTTGCAAGTCTGTCAAACTCTGCAACATGGCAGCATTCAACTGATGCTGCTCTTTTTGGACTTTAATCAAGCTTCTAATGGTGGTTGTAACATCTGACGATGTCTCTTGGAATCTCCTTCCATTAGATTCTATGTCATCATTTCCATTACGAACATTTTCTCCCATGGCATCTCCCGCACGCTCGTAAGAATCTCTAGCATCATATCCATCAAGGGTTCTCATAACTGAATCACCACTTACCTACCAACTACAATTTCTGAAATACTGCCCTTGAAGGGGACTATGATTCTGCAAACGTGTTACATAGAAAAACTGTTAGATGCATACCTTGATAATAAAAAAAACAGAACTACTTACCTTCTCCTGGAAAAATCATAAAATAACCATTTTGCTTAAACATAAAATCTTCTTCCTTTTTAGTCCTGTAATCCACTGACAATCTGCTGAAAGCCCACTAAAAGACAGTCGAAAAACTGCTTGAAAATCGCTAAGAATTCCCTTGAAAAACCCAAATTTCCATTGGCCCAATCGGACCTCTTCCCAACTATATTTCCGACACTTCGACGGTCAAAACACCTAGTTTTCTCCGCTACTCATCGGCAGTCTGTTCATCTATTTCTCTCCGGCGTGTCGGATCCGTAGTTGTCCAGGATTCCGAACTTTATCAGCAATGCCAAGGACTGTTCATCAGGTCTCTTCCCCACTAAAACTCCGACGTTTCGGCGATCCCAACAACAAGTTTCCTCTGACGCTCATCGTCAGCCATAACAACTAACCCTTTTCACTGTATCGACGGTTTCAACAACTATAGTTTTCCGCAGTATTGGCAATCGGATGCGTTATTCATCGGGTGCTCAGTCCCTTAGGCAGCCGCAACGGCGGATGCACGAACAACTAAATTTTTTCGATGTCATTCATCGACGACCAAAACAACTAATACTTTTCGACGTCAGCCGCCGCATCAGTGGCTCCATCCTCTAAATTTCGTTGATGGTTTCGACTAGGTGAGCCGACGTTTCGGCGGTTCTGTCAACTAACTTCCGCCGATCGGTGCTCCAATCTTCTAACTTTCGTCAATCGCCGATGGGTTCCTCACTTAGATAAATTTTTGAAAATTTTCTCCTTTGCATCGGCTCCTCAAAGAACCAAGTTTCGTTGACGTTTCGGCGGTCTTCGGGAGATCTCTGCCGAAACTGCGGCTCCGCCTTCAACTATTTTCCGCCGAAACTCTTTGGTTCTGTCTTCGTCATCGGCACCCTCATCCTCTAATTGTCGCCGATCCAATCAACTAGAGTTCGTCGATGCCCGACGAGCACTTAAAAATTTTGCAGCGAAAATTACTTCAAGAACTTGCCACTGTATTGGCTATTTCATTGGCTAGTTTCCGTCGATGTTGCGGCTACGCCATCATCTAATCATCAGCGATCCAATCAACTAATTATCGCCAATCCCCGATGGTCTTAACACTTAGAAAAATTTCTTCTTCCTTCGCGGCGGCGCTCTCGTCCACTAATTCTCACCAACATTTCGGCGGTCTTCAGGGGATCTCCGTCGACGTTTCGGCTGGTCAATCAACTAAATTCCGCCGAACCTCTTTTCTCCGCCGACATATCATCGACAACTTCATCATCTAATTGTCAGTGACCCCGTTGTCTAATCATCGGCGATCTTGTCATCTATCCTTCGCCGATTGCCGACGGTCTGCGTCAGGTGGTCCTTCCACTGTTCTCCGCCGCCGGCCGACAAACACTTGGAGAGATTTCCTCAAATTTCTTCCTGCTATCTTCTGTCGGGTGGCATTCCGACTAGGTGATCCGCTGCATCGAAAGAGTTTCCTACTTAGTCTTCCGATGAGCCGACGGTTCAGGCACTTAAGCAATTTTTGTGGAAGTTTTTTTATCTTTGCTGGGCAGAAGGTAACCTGCCTCTGCTAGCTGATCTTTCTTGGCCCATTCAGGCCCATGCTGCAACGTTGGCTCTGATACCACACTGTAACGTCCCCGGCCCTCCGACCGGCGAAGAGGACGCTACTATACACCAAACATCCGGGCAACTAGCCCCATGAACATGTACATACATATAAAGTGAAGGAAAATGCTTAAAACATCAAACATACTAAGATGCATAATCATACATATACTCAGCAAAAGCAAAACATACAATTCAGCATTCGCATGTTCATCAGAATTTATTCACAGTAAATATGATTGTAGAAACAGATTAGTCAAGAATACTTATCTTATAAGAACTGTCCTGCAACCAGCTACGTCACTGCAACGTTCCTCCCAACCATAGGCCAGCGTGCTCCTCAATCTCTCAGCAACGTTGCCACCCCCGAGTCGGGCATGATCCCCCAAGGAATAAGAAACAAGCAGGCTTACATATAGCCAAGGATAAACAAACATGCCAAGCCAACACAGTTGAGTTTGTCAGGCAACCAACAGATCAGCCAAGCCAACACAGTTGGGTTTATCAGGCCATCTAGGAGCTGGAAAGGCTAAATGCTAAGCTGGTGAGCTCATTGAAAAGCTAAGGACACCTACACCAGAACTAGCCCGACTTCTAGGACACCCACACACACCCAACACAAGGAAATCAGTCCTTTCTTTGCTACACAGTCCCTCAGGCCCTGACCTCCCTTCCAGTGCTATTTAGGGGTTGTGGAGAAGAAAGCCAGCCCTCTAGCTCTGTCTGTGTGGTTCCCAAACCCACCAGGTTTTTCAAGCAAATCAAGCCCGCATCACCACCCCAATACAATCCGAAGACCAACCGCTGCTTTCCTGCAACCCAAACAAGCACTTCACAACTTGGACAGGGGAAGACAATCCCTGAGTCGTTCTTGGCCCTATCGTGGCCAACACTACCCCACCACAACCTACAGCAGATACCACTACAGTCTGATAATGGAAAAGGAACAGCCTCTCTGCGTGAACAGAAGGGAAAACCGCATACTCAGACCAACAATCTGTGAGAGAAAAGAGAGCGAACCCCCACACATAGAATTGTGAATCCTTTTATCTCAGCTCTGCGTGAGGAAAACCGGGTGTCTCTGCATGAGATGGGCAGTGAAGAATTCTTGTGCGTGAGGAATGAACAGCCAACGATGGAGAGAGTGAGCAAAACGATCGGGCATCCCAAACGGCGCGTGAGGAAAACCACTCCCAGCCCATGCATGCAACTGAACCAGCTGGTGGAGAGTGCGTGGGGGCAAGCCTGCCACCCACCACTACCCAGCATTAACTGCCCTCAACTAACATAGGAGCTTAAGTGGTTGATCGACACATGGCTTTTCCCCATGGGTTCCAGGTTTAACAATCCCCCCCCTTATCCTTAGGAAATCATGCCCTTTTCAATATAGTTGCATCGACATAGCTGGTTGGGGTTCTTTTAATTAAAATGCATAGTTACATCATGCCACAACTTAATATGTGTCGTATATCCCGATATACTATCGGCAACAATTCCAAACGCCGAAACATAACACAACCAAATCGATGGTGGGGCCTTTGCCTTTAGCTCTGCACCATGATTATTTACAATATATATGTATCATGTATATTTAATGCATCGGGGTCAAAACCGGGGTGTTACAAGGCTCATCTTCATACTCCTCCTGGAAAATAGGACAAGAAGCACGTCCAATAGTGGATTGTTGAGTGGAAGAAGAAGGGCCAACTCCACTTCTAGGATCCTCAATATTTAGGGCAGCAAGAGAGATGTCCAAGTCAAAGGATTCTGGATCCACATCCCAGTCTTTAGAAGGACCACTGCTATATTCGAGACCCCTACGAGATGCAAGGCGAAGGTTGGAGTGCACATAAACAAGATCCTCATCCTTCTGTGAACCCAACCTATTGTGCTTCACAGAATGGATAAAACCATAGGTGCTCCAATTCCTTTCTGCCGATGAAGAGCTTGCCACCTGTGAAAGTACACGAATGGAAAGTGTTTGCAAATGAACACCATTTGCTCCATGACAAACCCACCATCTAACTGGACTCATGGTGCTTCTCTCATCCAAAGCTGATATATCTAAATAATCATCCAATCCTGCAGCAAAACTAGCAAATTCTTCCTTCACCTCCCTGTGTAGATGTGCTGGAAATATTCTCATAAGGGCCTTTTTCACTCCATTAGCCACCTCTCTATCCTGATGGGGTGCCTTTCTCTTCCCATTGCTTTGAGCAATGAGTTGTTAATCATAAAATCTTGGGTTTAAGGCATGTGCTAAAGTGTGCAATAGAGTGTTGAAGCTGTTCCACCTGTCAACAATGATTTTCTGTACCAAATCAGCAAAACCAACATCAACAAATAAAAGTGGAGGAGACTCCTGTGAAATGATATCCATAGTCTTCTCAACCATGGTATCCATGCCATCATATACCTCTCCCAAGAAAGGTTGGTCTGTGTCAGTGCTTCGAAGAAGCTCAAAAGCAAGGGTGGTGAACTTGAGCAAGAAATCTATCTTGCTCCACCGCTCCTCATCAAGGCACAATCTACGTACAATAGCTCCTCGATCTGAATCTGCTTGTCTCCACTCAACCCAAAGTTGACTCGCCACCATAAAAACTAACGGTTGCTTCACCTCAACAAGGCGGCGCAACATGATGAAGTTGGAGACAACTTCATATAGCTCCTCAATCTGAATCTGCTCGTCTCCACTCAACCCAAAGTTGACTCACCACCATAAAAACTAACGGTTGCTTCACCTCAACAAAGCGCAACATGATGAAGTTGGAGGCAAATCTTGTTTCAGCAACTTTCAACAACTCCAATCTAGAGTACTCTCGAAATATGGCTTGTGATTGGTGGTGGTTGGTGATGAATTTAACTATCTCCCTTGCTTGCCCTGTGAGTTCCTTAATCCATGGAACTTTATTATCTATCTCTTCTAATATCAAATTTAGATTATGGACAATGCATGGTGTCCAAAAAATGTGATCAAACCTGCTCTCAACAATTAAACTTGCAGCGTTGCAAACTGGTGCATTATCTGTGATAACTTGCACAACTTTCTTAGGCCCTATTTGCTCAATTGATTTAATTAAAATATTAGCAATGAATTGAGCATCTTTCACCTCCCCTGAACAGTCTTCATCCTTTAGAAACATTGCTCCTTTTGGAGAAGTGGCAATGATGTTTATCAATGGCCTGCACCTGGTATCTATCCATCCATCCGAGACTATGGTAACTCCAGAGCTACCCCATGAAGCACGAATCGGTGCTAAGATATCCTCCACAAGGTCCTTCTCCTTTTTTAGGAGATCAGTTCGGACTTTTTCATAGTTTGGCCCCTTGTACCCAACAGGAGCTGTGTTAATTGCCCACACAAGATCATGCCAATAAGGAGACCGAACCACATTAGACCAAACCACATTAAAAGGTATCCCACAAGCATAGATGGCCCTGGCCACCCTTGTGTCAGCTTCTTCTCTCCCTTGAACATTCACCATTTTCGTTATTCTGCTCTCTTGCATTGAAGAAGTCCCTTTGGTATGTTTTGATGGTTGTACCTGTTGTTGAGTTGCTTTCCTCTTCCTTGCTTCAAGCACAATCCTCGGCTCGATGTTTGAAGGTTGAACGGAAGAATTAGCAAGCTGGTCATGTCTTCTTTTAAGCC
>LPNX010466250.1:539487-553494 GCA_001517045.1 Pseudotsuga menziesii | reverse complement strand
TCAATACCCTTTCCTGTTTCATGCAAGAAATGTGATCTGACTCTTGGGTAGGAGCCCTTATACGGCAATTTGCACAGAGTACATCGCCATTCCCATGAGCCACCACCTCCACATTTTGCAATCTTTTGAACATGAGCCCAGAGAGGATAGTATTCAGCCCTCTTATTGGACTTAGGGGTTGAAGCAGGAGCTTGGTTGGAAGCCATGGCTACTACACCTGAAAACAAAAAAAAACCATAAAAATCTTAAAACTATGAATAGTGAAGCATAAAAATAAAAAAAACAATAAGAAATAAGTTGCATGGAGAATGTTTCTCACCACGTAGTATTTCCTGTAGGTGAAGCTGCTCCAGAGCACTGCCAAAACCACCAAAATGAAGTTGTAGCTGCTCCAAAAAAACCACTGAATACTCTTGTCCTTGAATCTGCAAATGCCAAAAATTAAAAATATAAACCAACGTAAGTGTGAGAGGGTGAGGATGTAGTCTGCAAATGCAAAAATAAATAAAAGATACACCAGCGTGAGAGGAGTCTGCAAATGCCAAAAAAAAAATTAAAAAATACACCAGCATGGACTCTGCAAATGCCAAAAAAAATAAAAATTACACCAGCGTGAGAGAGTCCACCATGAGCTGCCGTGAGAGTTGGGAGGTCAAACTCCAAAGCATGTCGTGGCCCGTGAGAGATAAGTCCACCGTGACTGCTGTGAGAGAGTATGCCCGTGAGAGATGATGCCCGTGACTGCTGTGTGAGAGAGGAGAGGATGCCATGAGAGAGTATGCTCGTGAGAGATGAGTGAGAGTATGCCTGTGAGTGACCGTGAGAGATAAATGGCCAGATGTTGAGGATGATGCCAACTCCTTAACACTGAAGACCACCGTGAGGATGCTAAAGACCACCGATGCCGGATGCTGAGGACCACCATGAGGATGCTGAAGACTAAAGACCACACTGAGCTGTTGTGTGCTCCAAAAAACCCACACTTAAAAAAACTACAGCGAATGGATAAACGAATGATGAATGACAATGGTTTATGCATATTTATAATTATTTAAAACATTCTAGAACAATAAATCCTAAGAAATTACCTAATTACTAAAAAAAACAATTAAAAAACGATTTTTTCATGCAAAAAAACGAAAAGGTGACAGAAAAGTCAAAATTGAATTGGAAACGAGTTTCCATCAGAAGGAAACGAGTTTTTGTACCGGGAAACGTTTCCACCCAACTGGAAACGAGTTTCCTAGCCGTACCGTACACGTTTCCTCGTTTCCGTATGGAAACGAGTTGGGGACGGCAAGGGGGCCCACGTTTCCTGCAACGTAGTTTTCTCATAAATAAAATTCTTTCTCTGGGTTTTCCTCTAGTGAGGTTTTTCCCTGGGCTTGGCCCTAAATTTCAGTGTTATCACATTTTGTTTAGTTTGAAGTTGAATGCATTGGTGTTTATACTTGAGACTTTCAGATAAATTCATCTCATGAGTTTTTAAGTTCAAACAAGTTATAAATCAGATTTGCATTCAAGTGTTTGATAAAAGCCCTATATGAGATTTTGTGATTGTTTATCAAATTTCTTCATGGTATCAAAGCGTGATTGTTGAAGAAGGTGTGTTAAGTTGTGTGATACAGAACAAAAGAGATTCAAGTCAGGGTCAGTTAAAGTTTTATCAGTTGAAGTCATGACCTCAGCAGGATTGCGGTATGAAGACAGACTGGATGGGTTTAATAATTTCAGCCCTTGGAAAGAGCACATAACCATATTGTTCAAAGAGTTGGAGCTATGGGATATTGTTGGTGCTTATGAGACCATCACAATTCCCACAGATGTTGCTTTGAAGACTGCTATTGACAAGAACGATATCAAAGCATAGAGAATCTTTTTGGACTCTATAAAAGATCATGTGATACCTTAAGTCACAAGTAAGACACATGCTTTTGATATTTGGAAAGCTTTATGTACTCTTTATCAAAGTAAGAATCATAATAGAAAGATGGTTCTCAGAGAAAAACTAAGGAATACCAAAATGACTGATGTTGATACAGTAACCACTTATCTCACAAAAATTTCTCAAGTTAGAGATGAACTTGGTGCTGCTGGTGAGAAAGGGGAAGATGAAGAGCTTGTTAGATATGCTCTTAATGGGTTCACTGCAAAATGGCACTAATTTGTGCAAGGAGTAGTTGCCAGAGAGAAACTTCCTGATTGGACAAGGTTATGGGATGACTTTGTTCAAGAAGATGAAGATGAAGAGCTTGTTAGATATGCTCTTAATGGGTTCACTACAAAATGGCACTAATTTGTGCAAGGAGTCGTTGCAAGAGAGAAACTTCCTGATTGCACAAGGTTATGGGATGACTTTGTTCAAGAAGAGACTCAAGAGGGGACTTTCCAGAATGGCACTCAGAGCAGTGAAGAAAATGTAGCTCTTCTTACCAAAGGAAAAGGTAAAGGGGGGAAGAAAAGGGAGACAGACCTTAACAAGTTTGGCCACTATGCTAGTCAATGTCCTAAGAAGAAGGATGAAGACAAAGAGGGAGCAGCATCAGCAGAAGTGTTAGATTTTGCTGCCAAATTTGAAAAGGAATTTTCTTTGGCATCAGTTGAGACTAGCATAGATAGTTTAGTAGATTACCATGACACATGGATAGTTAACAGCGGGTCAACTAGCCATATGACCAGAAAGTATGGATTTTTTCAGAGGATAGAAGAAATTACTCCAGGACACTTTGTTGAAACATATATTGGAAATCCTCGGGCATAAATAAGAGGAGTTGGAACTGTGAACTTCCAACTAGATCTGGGAAATGTTCTTGAAGTAAACAGGGGCATTGTTTGTTCCAGGCATGAAAGTTAGCAGATTTTCTATGTCATCATTGGAGGATGATGGGTATGGATTGTTTGTCAATTCAGGACAAATGTTTCTATATCAGGTAGATAACCCAGTTGGTACCACAATTTTACTTGATAATAGAAGAGACAGACTTTATTTTCTGCAAGGAGAAGTGATGTTTCCAGGGTTAGGTGGATGGTTATCTGAGACTGAATCTGAAGATGAGGCAGCAGAAGCACATATGATACCTTCAGATGAGGAGAGTTGTACTGGCAGGAGACTCAACCAGTATGAAGGTTGTGAGCAAAGGCAGGACAATTCTCAGTTTAGAGTTGTTTTTCGACATGGATCTCCAGGTCACATTCCAGAGCAAGAGGGAGCTTCTTCAGAGGACAAAGACCCAGGTGGTGGAGATACAGGCATTGTTAGGACCTCCCTCGTTAAGAGGGAGTGTTAGTTTTTATAACTCAGTTGGTCCTTCCCCATGATTTTGATGTCACATGGGGGGGACATAAGTTGTATTTTTCCTAGTGAACTTTTTTAATGTAAAGTGTGCTTTTATATTATTAAAGTGATTTTTGTACTTTATAAACTTAAAGTGAGTTTAAGTTGTGGGACCCAAAAAGTGCATTTAATGTCTTTAATAAAGTGAATATGTGCATTAAATGAGAGCCCTCCGATAAAGCTAATCTCATCCTTTGATTAAGTTGGTTGATTTAGTTATGGTGGTTTTGGGTGAGATAAAGTATAAAAGAATGTCTAGGGAAAAGAGAAACATCTAATCAAAAGAAGAAGAAAACAAGAGAGAGAAAAAGAAATAAATTTCAAGAAGGAAATTTCTGATTTATGAGAGAGAAACTGATCATCAAACTGAAGGCACGATTCCCAAGACATCTGAAATTCATTGACCGTACAGCCAAATCCATACAGCCATTATTGTTGACCTACATGCACAAAAATCGAGGCAAATTGACAGACACGAATTACGAGATAGAATTTTCCGCAATTAATGCTAGCAAAATCCGTACAGTCCGTACTTGACACGAATTTCGAGAAATCTATTGTACAGTTCACACGTGTGGGTTGGATGTGAGTATTCTGGCACAATTATCAATGTAGTTTTTTCAGATAAGGGTTTCTGAAATTATTTTGGTGCTATAGAAATTCTAAGTTGTTGAATTTTTAATTTCTCTCATAAAAAAAATTATTTCTCTGGGTTTTCCTCTGGTGAGGTTTTGCCCTGGGCTTGGCCCTAAATTTATGTGTTATCACATTTTGTTCATTTTGAAGTTGAATGCATTTGTGTTTATACTTAAGACTTTCAGATAAATTCATCTCATGAATTTTTAAGTTCAGACAAGTTATAAATCAGATTTGCATTCAAGTGTTTGATGAAAGTCCTATATGAGATTTTGTGATTGTTTATCAAATTTCTTCATAGGAGTCTGCACCGTGCCTTGGGGTACAAAACTCCAGAGGAGATGTTCACCAGGAAGAAGGCTGAGAGAGGCCACTTCTGCATTTTCAGATGCCTTACATATTCACATGTCCCTTCTGAGAAGAGAACAAAGTTGGAGGCTACTGGAAAGAGAGGTATCTTTGTTGGATATGATGACATTTCAAAGGCTTATCACATATACCTTCCTACACAGGAAAGTTGTGGTGAGAAGGAAGGTGAGATTTGAGAAGGAGCAAGCCTTTAGAAAGTCTCGGGAGTCAGAGGAGGAGCAGCAGCAGATTACTACTCCATGGGTGACAGTATCAAAGTTCAGTGAGTCGGGGCAGAAAGTCGCAGGTCTCAGGGGTGGTTGGGTCACAGATTACAGGTTCATCAATTTCAGGGACTTCTGGTATAGGGACAAGTTCACAAGTATCACCTTCATGTGATTCGAGTACACATGGTTCAGGTTCAGATTCACCAGGTATAGGATCTCAAACCACAAGTACTTCTTCAAGGAGAGTCGTCAGATGAATGTAGAAGAGGGTCTGCCACAAGATGCTACTTCCAAGAAGACACTTGCAGCAGCATTGATAGATCAGGGGCAGATCCATTGAAGACAGAAACCTAGAGTTTATATATAGGGTTTGATGGGTACACTTCATTATGGCCATGCAGTTGAGAGTCTAGGATAGACTCTAGGGGGCTCAAAACTTTCCTACATGGAAAGAAAGGATCACAAGGATCCTGGATGACAGTGATGTAGAGGAGCACATTGAGTCCACGAAGGTTGTGCCCACTGATCCGGCAGAGTTGGTAGCTTGGAAGAAGATAGATTCCAGAGCCACATTTATCATCTTGGATGGAGTGAAGGACCACATAGTCCCTCATCTTTCCAGGAAGAAGACCGCATCAAAGATGTGGAAGGCCTTGGAAAGTCTGTACCAGAGCAAGAATGAAAACCTGAAGATGGTGTTGAAAGAGAGGATGCGCAGCACCAAGATGGCCAAGGGTGAAGGTGTGATGCCTTATCTCACAAGGCTCACACAGATCAGAGACGAACTTGGAGCAGTTGCCTCTAAGACCGAGGATGAGGAGCTAGTTCGGATAGCCCTCAATGGCTTTTCTAAGACATGGGACACCTTTATCAAAGGTGTTGTGGCTACGGAGAAGCTCCCTGATTGGTAGAGGTTGTGGGATGATTCTGAGCAAGATGAAAACTGCATGGGTCGAGGATTAGGTTCATCCAGAAGTGCCCCACAGATTGTGGATGAAGAGGCTCTAGCCCTGACAGGGAAGTGCAAGGGTAAGGCAAAGAAAAAGAAGGGTGGTAAGAAGAACCTTGACATGTCAAAGGTCAAGTGTTTCATCTGCCACAAGCAAGGACACTTTTCCTCTCAGTGCCCAAACAAGAAGAAGAAGAACAATACCCAGATGGCAGGTTCTGCAAAGGTGGAGGAATTCAACAAGAACTTCGATGAATATTTTTGCTTGATTGCTTGCATGGAAAGCACCACAGGCAGCAACGTTTGGTATGTGGACAGTGGAGCATCTTGTCATATGACAGGACAAAAGAGATTCTTATAGGACTTGCAGGAGGGTGGATTAAATCTCCACATAGAGCTTGGTGATGATGGATAGTATCAAGTGTAGGGAGTTGGCACTGTTACATTTTTAGAGGGAGTCTGGCCAACCCCTCAATTTTGTCGATGTATTGTATGTTATGGGGTTGATTAAGAAACTCATATCCATTTCCACCTTGGAGGACAAGGGATTTCAGGTGAAAATTTCAAGACCATAGGATGTACATCAGGACCAAGGGGTCAGATAGGAGTTTGGATCGGGTGATTGGGATCCGAAGCAGGAAGGTGTACAGACTACACTTTGAGCCTACAAAGGCTCTAGTCAGTAGCAACAACAGTTAGGGTGAATTGTGGCATAGGAGGATGGCACACTTACAGCATGGAGCACTGAGGCATTTGAGACAAGCAATCATTGGAGTTCCTCAGGTACATGAGGAGAAACATAACCACTGCAAGGGTTGTGCGCTAGGGAAGAACATCATGATACCTTTTCCACAGAGTGAGCACAAGTCTAAGGGGACCTTGGACTTAGTGCATTCGAATGTTTGCGAACCTGTCAATACCCAATCTTTCAGTGGTTACAATCACTGCATCACTTTCATTGGCGACTATTCTAGGAAGACCTGGATCTATTTCTTGAAGACCAAGTCAAAGGTCTTTGATCGGTTTCGGGAATTCAATACTCTTGAGGAAAACCACACAGGGAGGAAGATCCGAGTATTGAGGACAAACAATGGGGGAGAGTACACGGCGTTATAAAGGAGGAGGTATTCATTGAGCAAACAGAAGGGTTTGATGTGGAGAACAAGGAGACACATTTATGCAGACTACAGAGAGCTCTTTATGGGCTCAAGCAGGCACCTCAGGCATGGTACTCAAGAATAGACAGTTATCTACGGGAGATGGGATTCCAATGGAGTGAGGCAGACCACAACCTATACTTCTTAACAGGTGAGGTGCCTCTCATACTGGTACTATATGTAGATGACCCCTTTCTTACAGGAGATGAGAGGTTAATTAGCGGCTGCAAGTCCAACCTTGCAGTTGAGTTTAAGATGAAAGACCTTGGGCTGATGCATTACTTCCTAAGCTTGGAGGTTTGGTGGAGAGATGGGTGCTTCTTCATTGGACAGGGGAAGTATGCAGTGGAGATCTTGAAGAGATTCAGGATGGTGGATTGCAAGCTTATGGCCATAACTCTAGTTTCCAATTGGAGGAAGATTGATGCATCAGAGTCAGACGAATTTGATCGTACCTTGTATCGCCAGCTTATCGGATCACTCATGTATTTGGTCAACACACGGCCAGACATTAGCTTTGTGGTCAACTCTTTGAGTGAGTTCATGGTGGACCCTCAAAGAGTGCATTGGACGGTTGTGAAGCACATACTTCGCTACATCAAAGGTACAGTGGAGTATGGGTTGGTTTATGAGCGCAGGGGGAGTGTACACTTAGCAGGCTTCATAGATGCTGATTGGACAGGATGTGTAGAGGACCGAAAGAGAACTTCAGGTTGTTGCTTCAGCATTGGATCAGGGGTTGTCTCGTGGTTCAGCGGGAAGCAGAAGTCGGTTGCATTGAGCTCGGCAACCAGTTTGGCTGCTTGTGAAGGAATGTGGCTGAGGAATTTGCTTTCAGGGTTGTTTGAGTGTGAGCTAGAGGCTACAGTAGTTCACTATGACAATCTGAGTGGCATCAGGCTATCTGAAAATCCAGTGTTCCATGACCGAAGCAAACACATAGACATTTGGTACCACTTCCTTAGAGATTGTGTACAGAGTGGAACCATTCGGTTGGAGTACATCTAGACAGATGAGCAGGTGGCAGACATTTTCACCAAGGCACTTTGTAGACACAGTTTTGTGAAGTTCAGAGACAAGTTTGGGTTGCTACCGAATCTCTTCCTCGTTGAGCCATCAAGTTAAAAGGAGATTTGGTGGAGAGGACACATACACAGGAGACACTGACAGAGAGAAGTCAGATGGAGGAATTTGCTGAGAAGACGGAGGAGCACTCACCCGACATACAGAGGAGAGACAGACAGAGAGAATGCAAACGGAGAAATTTGCTAAGAAGACGAAGGAGCACTCACCTGACAGAGTCCTCAAGCTTCCAAGTTAAGCTAGAGGTCGTATAGGCTCACGCAGAGGGCAGTCATACTATTCAGCAGGGGCAGTCGTACAACCGTACGAAATCCGTAGGACGCTGACAGTCATTCTATTCAACAGGGGCAGTCGTACAACCATACGAAATTCGTACAAGCTAACGTCAGCGTCGTACGGATCCATACAGCTACGCAAAGGAGGTTGTACTGCTGACGCAGGGGTCGTACAGCTACACAAGGGTCATGCTAGGTTGTTGGGTTTGTCCAATGTGCCTGCAGAGGTTCTATTTTGCCATGTTAGGTGAATTTATCTGTTGGTTATAATTGTTCCATATCTTAATAAAATTTCATATCTCACTGTTGCACCGGTTTTCCCATCTTGGGTTTTATCTAGGGGTTTCCATACCCAAAATACTGTGTCTATGTTTATGTGATGTTGTGGATGTTTCTTAGTATTTACTTTCCGCTACAATACTAGTAAAAGAAATTCATGTGTGGTTTCCAGTAACAAATTAAATATATTGTTTAGCCCTAGTTTGAATTTTGGAAGGAAAATTTACAGATTATAATGAGACCTTTGCGTCAGTTGCTAGATTTTCTTCGATCAAAGCAATGATCTCCATTGTTGCAGAGTTGCGTTGGAGGATTCATCAGATAGATGTGAAGACCGCTTTCCTCAACGATCTTCTACAGGAGGAGGTATATTTGGAGCAACCACAGGGCTTTGAGATTCATGATAGGGACTCTCATGTGTGCAAGTTGAAAAAGGCCTTGTATGGTCTAAAGCAAGCCGCTCAAGCTTGGTACTTGAGGATTGATTTGTATTTGCTTTCGATTGGGTTTCAGAAGAGTGAGGTTGATCCCAACCTATACTTCATTGTGATTGGAGGTGATTCGCTCATTCTTCTACTATATGTTGATGATTTGTTCATTATAGGTGGAGAGCACCTGATTGAGGCATGCAAGAAAGATCTTGCTTCAAAGTTTGAGATGACTGACCTTGGGTTGATGCATTACTACTTGGGCATGGAGGTGTGGCAGGAGGATGGACATGTTTTCTTGGGGTCAGGAAAATATGTTGCAGATGTTTTGAAGAGATTTCAAATGGAGGAGTGCAGGCCCATGTCCACACCCATGATCACCAACTGGAAGAAGCTTCATGCTTCTAAGAAAGAGTTAGTGGATCCTACTTTCTATCGTCAGCTTATTGGTTCATTGATGTATCTAGTCGACACCAGACAAAATATGAGTTTTGCGGTGAACACTCTTAGTCAATTCATGGTGGGTCCCAGGAGAGTGCACTAGACAGTCGCAAAACACATTTTGAGATACCTTGCTATGACAATAGACTATGGTCTAGACTACAGGAGGTCAGGTGGAATGGGCTTGGTTGGTTTCACTGACTCGGATTGGGAAGGCAGTGCTTTGGACCGGAAGAGCACTTTCGGTTGTTGTTTCAGTTTGGGCTCAACGGTTGTGTCGTGGTTCAGTCGAAAGCAAAAATCCGTTGCTTTGAGTTCTGCTGAGGCTAAATACATGGCAGCCAGTCAGGCATTGTAGCTTCGCAAGTTGATGGTAGACTTGTTCGGTTAGGAGCTGAGGCCTACAGTTATATATTGTGACAATCAAAGATGCATCAAGCTCTCTGAGAATCCGGTGTTTCATGACAAGTCAAAGCATATTGAGATCATATATCACTTCATTAAAGACTATGTTCAGAGAGGAGTTGTGGAGTTACAGTACATTTCTACTGATAAGCAGGTAGCAGACATTCTCACAAAGTCTTTGGGAAGAGGGAAGCATATTCATTTCAGAGAGAAGATGGGGGTGGTGAAGAACACTTTCCTCTGTAAAAGGGAGTGTTGAAATTTTACCTAGGAAGTGTTTGTCCATCCATGCCTTGGGGTAGAGAAGTACACTTTAAATGTGGTCCCTTGCACTTTTTTAAAGTGAGAATGACTTCATTTAATAAAGTGAGTTTGAGTCTTTAATTATTTAAAAGGTGACTTTATGAGAATTAAAAAGGTGGGTCAGTAATAAATTCTCATTTAATATTTAAAAGTAATTTAAATGTTTTTTATAAGAAAAGTGAGATTTAACATGAGTCCTAAATCTAATTTAGTTTTCTTTTAATCTTGACCATTGGATTTGAGATGTGGTTGCTCAAACAAAAAGGCTAGGGAAAGGCTCAACCTAATTCATTGTTCACATTCCAAAGACAGAATTTTGAAGAAAATAAATGACTAACATGAAAATTCCATTCACATATTCTGTCAAACACTTGAATATCTAAAGTTTTTGATTAAAAACTTACTCATGAATTTAAAATAAAAACCACCACTTCAAGATCTTCTCAAACACTGAAGTATCAATCATACACATGAGACAGATATTTTTGGTCAAAGACCGAGCAAAACCCCAACTCCAGGGAAAACCCTAGAAGAAGAAAATTTTATTAAAAAGAATACTTAGAAAGTTTTCATCAACACTGAATTAAACTTCTTCAACCCTCATTGACAAAATTAACCCAAACTAGAGCAGCAAACAAAATACCTCGAAATTCATGCAAATTAACAGTTGTACGACCCCACACGTGTTGTATGGTTGTACTTTTCGGATGTACTTTATTGCCTTGAAAATCATGCCACGTGCCAAAATTTAATGTTGTTGTACGACCTGTCAATCTGCAAAACAGCGCTGCCTTGGGAAATGTGCCCACACGTGTTGTTGTACCGCTGTCAGTATGTTGTTGTACAATCCTTCTAGTTACCTTGGAAAGCGTGCTGCTCATTGCCTTGGGAATCGTGCCACTGCTCTAGGGTATCTCTTCTCTCTCTTCACTTATCTTCTTCCTCACTCTTCATTGATGGTGTGTACAATTTGTCCTTTCTTTGTTTTATACTTTAAAAATTGCAACTACCTATCTTAACCACCTAATCTAGGGTTGAGACATTTACAAAATCAAGGGCTATAATTTAATGCACTCACGTTTAATAATTAATTCACTTTAATCATTAAATAAACACTTAAGTGAGACCCATTCTATAAAGTATGAAATATCAATTTATTTATATAACATTCACTTATTACATAAATATACAAGAACAAAGTCGAAGTCCTCCTCATCACATCCACATCAAAAATATGAGTGAGGACCTTCAAAGTTATCTTTCAACACTCCCTCTTAACTAGGAAGGTCCACAGCACCATCTCCATCTCTGACTCCTGAAACAGCTCCCTCCTACTCTGGAATCACTCTCGAATACAAGTGCTCAACTCCATACTGGAACACTGAAGCATGAGACTCGACTTGAGCCTCATCCACCTACTCATTTAGACAATCACTAGACTGGCTGAGTCTCCTGCCAATGCTATGGAGAGAATCACTCTCCTCATCATAACCATGCACATCAGATACAACTCTCGCCTCATCCTCCGACTTTGACAACCACCCACTTGCTCCTGGACGTACAATGTGCCCTCTCAAAACATAGAGCATGTCCCTGCGATCTACTAACAAAATGGTAGTACCAACTAGCTCATCTCTCCGATACCAGAAAACATGGCCAGACCTCACCATCATCCCATAACCTTCATCCTCAAAGGAAGACACTGAGAGTTTACTAACTCTCATCCCATGAACAAAAAGCACTCGGTGTATTTCCAAGATCTCACCAAGGTCTAGTTGGAACATGATTGTTCCAACCCCTCGTATTGCCACTTGTGGACTGTCAATACCTGTCTGAATATAGTGTCCTGGCCCCAACTCCGTGATAATCTGAAAAATATCATAGATTCTAGTCATGTGTCTGGTTGCACCACTATCAACAACCCAGGCATTCTAAAAAACAGAGCTCCCAATATTGGAATCAATGGGGACAAGAGAAAATTCTTGTTCAAACTTCATTGCATAGTCTTCTACTGCTGCAGACGCTGCCATGTCTCTCTTTGTCTTCTCTTTCTTCTTCTCAGGACACTTAGAGGCATAATGCCCCATCTGATCACACTGGTAACACCTAACCTAACTGATGTCTTTCTTATTCTTGTTAGCTTTTGGTGTAAGTGCCACATTCTGCTCCACTTCTTCACTGACCTAACTACCTAGAGACCCTTCTCGAATCTCCTCCTGAGGAAGGTCATCCCACGATCTGGACCAATTGGGAAGCTTTTCTCTACCTACAATGCACTTCACAAATACGTCCCATTTTTTGGTGAAACCCTTCAAGGCTATCCTCACCAATTCTAAGTCAAAGACAATATCTCCTACAGCTGCCAACTCATCCTTGACTTGCGCCACACGAGTTAAGTAGGAGGTCGCACCCTCATCCTTGTTCATCTTGACATTGTGTAGTTTGTCCTTCAGTGCCATTTTGTGATTGTCATTCTTGGCTTCAAATAACTGGTTCAGTGTATCCCACATGTATTTAGCAGTTTTCTTTTCTACTAAATGTGGAATGAGATGATCTTTCACTCCATCTAAGATCACTCTCTCGGCTCTGGCTTCAAGGGCTTCAAACTCATCTAATGCATCCTGGTATGTAGGCTTGGTCATCTTGGTGTTAGTAAAACTCCATATCTTCCATTCTTTTAATACAACAATAATCTTTACTTTCCATAGAAGATAGTTGGATACACCATCCAATCTATCCTCATATCGTATGCTCATCATAGGAATTTACATACAATAGATCTTAACTGAAAGACAACACAACTTCTAACTATGAATCACAATCTTGAACCCTACTTCAATTAAGCTTTGATACCATGAAGAAAATAAATGACATTAACATGAAAATTTCATTCACATATTCTGTCAAACACATGAATATCTAGGGTTTTTTATTAAAAATTTACTCATGAATTCAAAATAAAAACCACCACTTCAAGTTCTTCTCAAACACTGAAGTATCAATCTTACACATGGGACAAAGATATTTTTGGTCAAAAGACCGAGCAAAACCCCAAATCCGAGGAAAACCTTAGAGGAAGAAAATTTTATTAAGAAAAATACTTGGAAATTTTTCATCAACACTGAATTTAATTTCTTCAACCCTCGCTGACATAATCAACACAAACTAGAGCAGCAAACAAAATACCTCGAAATTTGTGCCAATTAACAGTTGTACGGTATGTTGTATGGCCCCCCACGTGTTGTACGGCTGTACTTTTCTGTTGTACGTTACTGCCTCGAACATTGTGCCACTCGTATCAGAATTTAATGTTGTTGTACGGCCTGTCAGTCTGGAAAACAGCACTGCCTTGGGAAATGTGTCCACACATGCTGCTGTACAGCTGTCAGTATGATGTTGTACGGTCCTTCTGGCTGCCTTGGAAAGTGTGCTGCTCCTTGCCTTGGGAATCATGCCACTGCTCTAGGGTATCTCTTCTCTCTCTTCACTTCTCTTCTTCCTCTCTCTACATTGATGGTGTGTTCAATTTGTCCTCTCTCTCTTTGTTTTATACTTTAAAAATTGTACCTCTCTTAACCATCTAATCTAGAGTTGAGATACATTTACAAAATCAAGGACATCATTTAATGCACTCACATTTAATAATTAATCCACTTTAATTATTAAATAAACATTTAAGTGAGACCTATGAAACTGGATTCGCTGTTACCCCCCTTCGTGTCCCGTGGGGAACGAATCGGACATGATTCGTGTCCGACACGAAGGGGATTCGACCTTCGGTCGAATCCGAAATCGGGACACGACCTGTTCATCGAATCGGACACGATTTTGGAGCGAATCGCGATTTTCGGACACGAACCCCCCAAACAGGACACGTAACGGCCCGAAAAAGACAGTCCGGTTCACTTAAAATCGACTTTTTGTGTTTTTACTTGTCATTTGGAAGGAAGCAAAGCATTGAGAGTGAGTTTTATGTGCAGGTGAAGGAGATTTGAAGAGGATTTGAAGGCTATCCATTGTTTCCAAGCGGTTCCAAGTGCATTCCGGCGGATTTGTGGAGAGGATTGCAAGCTCAACCATCACACAAGAAAAGGAATGTCTCAATCAACTAGGGGAGGAGGTAGGGGTCAAAGGAAAGAGAG
>LPNX010466250.1:493729-522527 GCA_001517045.1 Pseudotsuga menziesii | reverse complement strand
GACCCAATGGTGATATAATATTGATGCCCTAGATCTTCTATATATGGCATCAGTCTTCGGCTGATTCCTTGACTGTCAGTACCCACTCGAACCTATAGGTATCACATAGGTTAGCGGGTTGGTCCTCAATGCCTAAGCAGAAGAGGACATTACATCAGATTCCACTTTTGATCCCAACAACTACAAAACGATCATGGTAGGCCAGACATTCTCAAAGATATATGCCATTGTCTTCAATAGGAAGCTATCCAGTGATCTTGAGCAGAGAAATCTTCGAGCCCAGGGCCAGGCAGGGTTCAGGCCAGCACATCAAACTATTGACCATATTTTTACTCTCTAGACCCTGATTGAGGAGGCACACCACCGTTCCTCAAAAGTCTACTGCTGCTTCGTAGACTTCCGAAAAGCCTTTGACTCGGTTTCGAGAGAAGATTCATTGCAACAGCTCAGAGACATCGGCATCTCGATGAACCTACTGACAGCTATTATGGGCCTTTATGAGTATGTCTTTGGTCGCCTTCACACAGCTCGAGGATTGCCTAAGTTCATCCAAAGCACTATTGGAGTGAAACAGGGTTTCCCACTATCTCCCACCCTGTTTGGAATCTACATCGATGAGTTGGAAGCCTTTCTCCATGAGCATATCCATGACATAGATGGGTGCCTCCTCCACCAAGTCTTGATCTCTATTCTACTCTTCGTCGATGACGTAGTACTCTTTCCTTCCTCCCCGGAAGGTTTGTAGAGATAGATAAATGCCTTAGCCTTGTTTCGTGATCTTCGGAAGCCGACAATGAATTTGAGCAAAACAAAGGTTGTGATCTTCAATGGGGTGAAGAAAACCACAGACTTTCGTTTCCTATTCAAGGGGGGAGGAAATCGAGATCACCAGTACTTACACTTACTTGGGAGTGAACTTCTCAAGTCCTCGCTTCAGTCTACGACCAGCTCTCCAGCCTCAAATCAACAAGGGGTACGGGTCCTTAGCCCTTCTTGAGAGACAGTGTTTTCTCCATCACTTCCAGGATATCTCATCCAAGATGAACCTGTTGGACACCTTGATCCGTCCCACTGTTTTATACGGATCATAAATTTGGGGACCCTCTCTACTCGAGTCGAATTGGGCCTCAGCTAAGAGAGTCCAAATCCTTCTTCTTCATCGTATCATCAGATGTAAGTAGACAGTGGCGCAGCACATCATCCTAGCTGAGTTTGGGGCCTAGCCCTTCCGCCTTGAGACGATCTTCAGATTGGTTTCTTTCTTACATCGGATCCGAGGGTTTGTCGACTCGTCAAAAGGTTGGGACAAGTAATCCTTATTTAGCCTATTGCGCTTCTGAGACCATTGCCCGCGCCACTCACTCAGGCAGAGCCAAATGTTGGTTCATAGCGGTTTCGGACCTTCTTACATCAGCAGGGATCCAATTAGATCGTCTCCCCCCGTTTCGGTATTCTCTAGATGTTCCCGACCACCTTCTACCTATCCGATAGGAGTTAAATAAGATCATCAGGGGGGATATTTACAAGCAGTTTGTTCAGATTACATGGGTCAATCTTCTGGGAGGGTTGCGCCCAAAGATGGCCCTTTTATGTTGAACACTTCCTGGAGATCAGAGACGAGCTCATTGTCCGACCCCAGTACACGTTCCACCATTAAATGCATGCTCTTCGGATCCCTCTCGGGCAGCTCAGAGTAGAATCCCATCGACTCCGGGTAGAGACAGACCACCAGATTGATAGATCGAACAAGATCTACCAGCTATGCCATCTACAAGAAGTGGAAACCGAATCACACTTTTTCTTCAGATGTCCTATATACTACGAAATCAAAGGACGCTTCCACTGCTTATTTAGAGGCCCTCAAACTCTAGCCGCCTTTTTCAAATACACCGATCAGATATATTTAGCACTTCATATTCAGGAGGCTCTCAGATTTCAAGCATAGGTCCTTCAGCCCCCCACCAAACTTGATACCACACAGAGGATCACGACATTCTTCAACGTGTTGCCACCTTCCAGGGGCACCAACAGATCTACCGACTTAGATACCGATCCAACTTCCAAATCAATAAAGATTTGTGGACCTCAACCCACGAGATTCCAGCGACAGCCTCATACCAAACCTCCCTCTGAGAGACATACAAGGCCCTCCAAACCTCACTGACAGCGCTTCAAAGGACGCCCCGCGCCCACCAGCTCCCATTTGGGCCAGCAAACACTATTGCACTTCCCTAAATTTTCCTCCTTCAGCCTCGGATGTTAGGAGTAGTAGACCTTCCTCAGTCGAGTTGGCTCTGGAATCCTGTCCACCTGAGCTTCTCCATCCCAATGCAGGGTTATGGCGTTGAGACTGGGCGAGAGCTCTCCCATACTTCAGCTCAACTCGCAATGTACACTTATAATTCTATTCTATTTTACTTCTTGCATTGTATTTCTTTTAAAGGGGGATCGTTTGGTCCTCCCGCATGCACGAACATATTGTAACCGACGGTCCCGTTGACCTACTTTGTGGTCATTAGTGGACATAAATAAAATTATCTTATCTTATCTTATCTCCTTTGCTAGCCAAATATGACAATTGATTTCCTACTCCAATTTCAATCATAGGAAATAAGGTTGCAACAATTATTTACCTATCTTACTAAATGCAAAGTAAAAAATCAAAGGTTACCTAAGACCCTTGTAAAGAGCCTCCTTCCACCAAGAGATGAGCTAACAAGACATACACCAACAAGAAAAGCCTAACAAACTAGAGCAAATATTCCAGCAGAATATAGATTTCGTTCCAAAAATTTCAACCTCTACCAATGAGTTCAAGCTTCTCTTTTATAGCTTAAGAGAGCAAATTGGCTCAAGATGTGATCAAAAAGTACTTACAAATGAGTAATGATCTCAAGATGAGGTTGTGCTAGATCAATAGTCTAGATCACACCTTTACAACAAGAAATAATGCCAACGAGCCACGTTGTTTTGCCTTAGTGGTGCGAATTCATCTCTTGACTTGTCAATAGTGGTAAAATAATCAAAACCATGGGTCTTCTCCGAAATCACAAGCAAAAACCACGGGAGGAGTTGAAACAATGTACCAATACCATGGGTTGCCTTTCTTGATCCAAGCATTAATCAAACAAGCCAAAATGAGCAAATCGTTGGAGCCACATGATTTGAGCAAGTGAAATGTAGTAATGAATGGATGAGATCTTTTCATGAGGTGTGATAGAGGTGAGATGATCCCAATGTGCTTTAACATATGTGCCAATGTGCCACATCATCAAATTGCCTCCACATGTGTGCCCAAGTGCCACTTAGGAAAATCAACACCCTTTGAAAAATGTAGTATTTCCAATACAAAATATAGTAAAGTGCAATCTCAATGAAGAAATAGAACAAAAGTGCACTTTTTCCACCTCAATGACTAATTAGAACCAACTTAGGCTTTTTTTAAATAAAAACCTTACCGGTGCCATGAATTAATCTGCCATACATTAAAATAAGCCTGTAAAACCCCTCTATGCCTAGAAATCACCAAAATTGGACAACACTATGGCATCTGAGACCTAGGATGGATAGAAGGGCCAAATGGGTGCGCAAAAGTGCCAAGTAGTTGTGGAAAAAGTGACTGAATCACTGCCATGCACGTTGATGAAGTTTTCAGGCTACTCATTGACACTGCACAGAATGGCCCCTGAGATTTAACCAAACTGAGTTAGCATTCTAACATGCAAGCATGGGAGATGAAAGTAGAGCCAAATGGGTATCCAAATCTATCATCAGATATGGAAAACACTAAGTATACCAATCCTATGCACGATCATGAAAATCAAGGCTAGGGAACATTAGGGAAAGGCCCACCACCTTTCTGGAGGAGACTGATCTTAGACAATACTGATTAATTTGATGTCATTTACCTGAGTAAATGGCCAAATGGGTATCCAAATATGTGCTCATAATCAATGGATCCCATGTACAACAAAAGATACACAACAGGCCCCTCCTGGCCATTATCAACACTAGCAAACTGACACTGAACACAACTCTAAAGAAGACCTGATGACAACTCAGTAGCTATGTAATGAAGTTGCACTATGATCATAGGAGTCCCTAGTGGACCAACAGCAAAGGATGTCCACGTGGACAAGTACATATAGATGTAAATGATCATCAAAATGAGTCATCATATAGTTAGTCATGGCATACATGATAATATACGAACACCACAAATATCTTCAAAGAGGTTTTTTGAGAAAGGTGATTGACAAATTAACCAGTACCATGGCAATATCTAAAGCATTCACAAAGACAATGTTCTTCTTCGAGGTGGATTATATGGAATAGATCAAGTTGGACAATTGAAGTTTTTGGCAAAGGTGATTCGACTAACTCAAGATGTAGGATAAGGAAAAGCTCTGTGATCTTCACCAATAGGGAAAGTGTCTCACATTACCACTTCATACTTTGGTCTACATCCTTTGGCTAGAGATTTACAGATTAACACTTGACCTCCCCTTTGTGACCCCTTCACCATGAAGGCTTCCCTGTTATCCCATGTGTCTTGGGCATGTTTGTGTTGCAACAACTGTTGTGACAGGTCAGGAGGCTTCCTAGTAATCCTTTGTATTAATTGCTTAAATTCATTGGGTTAATTCTTCCTCATCCAAATCCCTTTCTATTTGGATAACCTGTAAATCCAAACTTTTATTTTACCATCCTCTGCCTCAAATCATAAACCTATCTCTACTCATGCAAGAGGAAGATAATATGACTCGATACCATTTAAATTCAACCGATTGTGGCATCAACATCTGTAGAGATGGGAAACCATTCAGCAGGCTTAAAGCACCCTAGTACAAGGATCTTTGTCCTATGTATGGAAAAGGAAAATCAAAGAAGTAAATCTCTAGCTCAAAGCCTAAGTCAAGAAGTCTTACATCTCCCTGTCCAAAGAGAGAGGACTATAAATCCCAACTAGAGGATCTCCAAGTGCATATGGAGTCTTCTAAGATTACAAGCAAAAAGCCTAGCAAGGAGAAGGCTCTAGCTGACAAAATCCATAAGGCCAATCATTACAAGAGCACTAGAGATTAAAATCTCAAATTTTATGGTTAAAGTCAAGAGATAGGAACACCAAATTCATTCAAACACAAGCAACGGCCTGAAAAAATAAAAATTCCATCCAAGAAATTACTCTAGATGATGGCAACAAGGTCTCTCACTTTGCAGACCTAATTTAATCAACCCACAACCACTTCCAATTCCTACTCTCAAAGGTCCCCTTTCCATCCCCCACTTCTTAAGACAATATGCTTCAAGACAGTCCTCGACTAGTCTCTTAGGAAAACAACGAAAAGATATCTCAACAATATCAATCAATATATGAGGATGGAGTAACTGAAGTTGTTTAGACTCTTGAGCTAGACAAAGTGCCTAGGTCAGGTGGATTCACAATCCACTTCTATGGGGTCTCATTGGCCAGCCAATAATTAAAGAATAACTTTACAAAATGCTAAACAACATCAAAAGGAAGTTGTGGTGCTAAACCCCTATTCTTTAGAAGATGAAATCCAAAATGGCTAACTAAGGATCCCAATGGCTATCTCTCTCGAGAAAGGTAGTTTTCATCAAGTTCATCCTATCATCTATGCCCATCTTTGTTCAACGCTCTTAACCCCTATCAGTGTTATACAGTGAATGGGGGAAGTGGCAAGTGTTAGTTTTTACAAGATTATAGCAGTATATCTTATTTGCAAATAAGCAATACGATCTCTAGAAGAAAGACAAGCACAAAATCAAAGAACACAAGAATTTATCCTGGGAAACCCAATCAGGAAAAACCCAGCAAATCTTCGTATAGAGATAATGACTCCTAAGAATAGAGAGAAGAGAGAAAGAAAATGTCTCTCTAAGATATAACCCCAGAAAAATACTCTCCTAAACTGCAATAGCGTACCTTTTCTGTCTAAGTGACTTGTTGTGAATGTGTGTAATAATGAGGAGGGGCGCCTCCTAATTATACTGATTTTCCAAGTGGAAAATTATTGGGGCCAACCTACCTTAGGGAAAATACAAAAATAATTTTATTTTTATTCTTTTCTTGTTTATTCTTTCCCCAAGGTTTACATTGATTCTTCCTAGGGTTTACATGAGTTACATCAATATGAACTCTCGTAGGAGGTACAAGGAGATACAATACAAGTACAATAAGAATAATTTCTGAAGTTGCACAATTTTCAACACTCCCTCTCAACAAGGAAGGTATTCTTCAGATATGGTCATCATCAGCATCACGAACATTTGGGTCTCTTCTGTACATCTCATCTGTTTCGATCATCTCTATACATACCGAAGGTGGTCAACATTGTCTGTCGAGAGGTGTCATCAAAAAATCTGATCCACTCGGTCTGTCAGTAGATCTATCAGCTCTTCAACTTTACACAGTCCATTGAGGAGTACAGCAGTCAGCATCTTCATCTGTTACGAGTCTGTCTCTACCTTAGAACCTGGACATGCTTTACACGAACATCTACTATCAGTTCATCTCAAGTGATGGTGGGAATTCTCCTACACCAAGTTGAGAACCTGGGCCAATAGAGGTCACTAGTGTACACGACCATCTACAAGTTGTTCATCTCAAGAGCTGGTGGGAATACTCCAAAGAACACCAGATTGAGAATCTGAACGTGTAGTGGTCATCAGTGCACACGACCGTCTATGTCCTGCCCATCTCAAGATGCTGATGGGATTTATCCCATACGTGGCTAAGAACCAGGGCGAGCAAAAGCCACCTATGTACACGACCATCTACAACCTGTTCATCTCAAGAGCTAGTGGGAATACTCCAAAGAACATCAAATTGAGAATCCGAATGTATAGTGGTCATCTGTGTACACAGCCATCTGCTACCCCTTCCTGTCTCACAATGCCAATGGGATTTCTCCCAATCCTAGCTAAGATTCAGAACAAGTAGAGGCACTTGTGTGAAAGCATCATAGATATCAGTCTCAACTTTCCCTCTCCACGAGGGATATGTTTTCTTCTACTCCAAGTCTTCTGCGAAAGTATTCAAACTTTGTCCTGAGAAGAGGCTTGGTAAGAATCAGTGTTACAAACATCATTGATATATCGACAACATCGCGATATATCGCAATGTTAACTCACTTGCGATATATTGGCAATAGATAGCCCCAATTTTTTCCTAATTTTATCGTGATATTTGTAGATATTTTTTAATATATTGCGATATTTGTCGATTTTATGGCGATACTTGCCGATTTTTTCGAATATATTGTGATTTTTAGCATTTTTGTATTTTTTAATATTATTTATTTTTTATTTTGCCGATATATTGCCTATGTTTGCCGACATTTTCGTCGATATATTCACTGACACGATATTTGTAACATTGGTAAGAATATCTGCAGTCTGGTCATCTATCGAAACATACTGTAATTCGATCACACCTTTCTGCACCATATCATGAATGTAGTGATATTGGATCTCTATATGCTTCGTCTTATCATGAAATACAGGATTCACTGACATCTGTATACAACTTTGATTATCACAGTGAATCACAGTTGGTCCTGGATTTTGACCAAACAATCCTGCAAGGAGTTTTTGAAGCCATAATGCTTCTTGAGCTGATGTACTAGCAGTCATATAATCGGCCTTTGTGGTGCTAAGTGCTTATAAGGTCTGCTTCCTACTACACCGGGAAATCACTACAGGGCCCAAACTGAAGCAACATCCGAAAGTACTCTTCCTATCTGCAACACACCCAACCCAATCTGAGTCAGAAAATCCTTGCAATAACATATCACATCCTGAAGCATATATTAGACCATATCCCACAGTGCCACGTAAGTATCTGAGAACATGTTTTGCAAAAACCCAGTGAATCTGCCTCGGATCACTCATAAACTGGCCAAGAGTATTTACAGCAAAATATATATCTAGTCTGGTGTTTGTCAGATACATCAGAGAGCCAATCAACTAGCAATACATGGTAGGATCGATCGTATCAGAATTTGAAGTAGACTTCTTCAGCTTCTTGAAATTTGCATCCATGGGGGTTGCCATGGACTTGTTGTCCAACATCCCGGATCTCTTCAAAATATCAATGGTGTATTTTCCTTGACTTAGGAAAATTTCCTCCTTCCTCTACCACACTTCTAATCCCAAGAAGTAATGCATCAATCTGACGTCCTTCATTTCAAACTCAGAGACAAGCTTCTTCTTACACCATCCAATTAGTTTATCATTTCCTATGAGAAGGCATCCACGTACAAGACCAAAATCAGTGGCTCGTATCCTCAATCTTGTAGTAAAGATTGGGATCTGCATCACTCTTGGTGAATCCCAAGTTTACCAGGTATCCGTCAATTCGTCCATACCAAGCACGAGGTGCTTGCTTGAGCCCATATAATGCCTTTCTCAGTTTACATACATGAGAATCTTTCTCATGGACAATAAACCCTTCTGGTTGTTCAAGGTAAACTTCTTCCTTGGTAATACTTGAATACCATTGAGGAAGGCGATCTTAACATCCATCTAATGCAACTTCCATCATCGTTGAAGCAATAGCAATGATGGTTCTGATGGAAGTATATCGAGCCACAGGAGCAAATGTTTCATCATAGTCAATTCCCTCTTTCTGAGAGAATCCTCTAGCAACAAATCTAGCCTTGTGTTTTTACATGCTACCATCTGCTCCGTGTTTAATCTTGAAAAGCCATTTGGAGGTCACTACTGACTTCCCCTCAAGTCTCGGTACAACCTCCCATACATCATTCTTCATGATGGACTAGAACTCCTCCATCATGGCATCCTTCCAAACTTGGTGTCTGGAAGCTTCTTTGCACATGGTAGGTTCTCAGTTAATGATGTGACTCATCAGTGCTACATAAGCCGAGAACCTATGAGGTCTTTTGCTTTCTCAATGGGTTCCGTGTGGAGCTTCATGCCCTTCTACATCCAGCAATGTCTGTTGTGCCCATCTAGGTCTTTTCCAGCTTATTGTCATATCTATGGGAGCATCAACTGGCTCAATGGGATTGATCGGTTCATTCTTTTCTTCAGACTCCCTCTTAACTTCAGGAGGGGGAGATGATCTCATCTCTTGATCATCATCGATCTCCGTATCAGATCCTCTTCCTTTTCGTATAGCCATTTCTTCTTCAAAGGTTACATCCCTACTAACTTCAATCTGCCTTGATCCTGGGATGTATATTCTGTAAGCCTTTGAAGACTTCACTGTATCCCACGAATGTTCCCTTCTTGCCTGAAGGTTCTAATTTCGTCCTTTTATCCTTGGACACATAAATGTAGACTGGGCATCCAAAGATACGAAGGTGGCCCACTTCTGGCTTCACTCCTGTGAAGGCTTCTTTCGGAGTCATGTCCTTCAATATTTTATGAGGGCATCTGTTTTGAACATAGACAGTTGTTATGGATGCTTCTGCTCATAAGAACATCAATAGACTCTGGTCATGTATCATGGATTTGGCTACCTCCACAATTGTTCAGTTCTTCATTTCCGCAGCCCCATTTTGTTGGGGGTTGTAGGGAACTATGAGCTCCCTCTTAATTCATGCTTCCTTGGAGAAATCATTGAATTCTGTAGAGGTATATTCTCCACCATTGTCTGATCTCAGGATCTTAATTCCTCTTCCTGACAGATTCTCAACTTGTGCTTTAAACTCCTTGAATTTGCTAAGTACTTCCTCGAATTCCTTGGTCTTGAGGAAGTATATCCACGTCTTTCATGAGTGGTCATCATTGATTAATATATGTTACATAGTAACTGTAGCCACCCAGTGAAGTTACTATCATGGGTCTGCACAAGTTAGAGTGGATTAGATCCAATATTCCCTTGGATCTGTTTTCACTTTTTGGAAACCCTTGGTATTCTTACCAAGTGCACATCCTTTACATACACCATCATTGTCTACATGAAGCATTGGTAAACCTGTCACCATGTTCCTTAATGTTGGGAGAGCTTGATAGTTTAGACGAGCTAGTCTTCTGTGCCATAGCTTATTGATGTTAGTGGAATCATGGACTAAGGCTTGAGCTGGTAGAGAGGTTAGACGATACAAAGTTTCCTCCCTCACACCAATTACTTTTGTTGTGTTCATGCTAGAATCCTTGTGCCATGCGAGCACCTTTCCATCTGCAAATGTCACTCTATATTCCTTGTCCTCTAAGGCGGAGATGGAGGCAGGGTTTCTTTTCATACCAGGTACATATAACACATCATTCAAATGTAGTAAGTCATTGGATTCTAATTGAAGAGAGGTAGATCCAAATCCTTTCACAGTGTAGTTGGCATCATCTCCAAGTACAACACGAAGATGGGATTCTTTCTCAACAAATTCTGAGAGGTTTTCTTTATAGCCAGTCATATGCTTGGAGGCACCACTATCTATGAGCCATTTATCATTAGTGGTGGGAACCGTACCTGACAAAGCAAATATGAAGAAGAATTATGTACGATCTTCATTTCTTTGTTTCTTGTGATGATGACCATCTTCCACATCAGTTGTTAAAGCTTCATGCTTTCTCTTGTTGAACTAAAACATTGGCTTGCATAATGACCATATTTTTTACACTTTTAGCATTGTTTGCGTGATAGATCCTTCTTTTCCCTACGATCGGGAGAAGAACTTGGTCTCCTAGCTTGATGCTTATGTTTGTGAAACTTCCTTCCTTTTCCCTTGCCTTTCTTGGCATGAGTGATGAAGGCTTGATTCTCCTCGACTTGAGGACCATGGAGTCTTTGCCTTGCTGCAAACCTGGTTTCTTCCTAAGTGCAGTCTGCCCATAACATGTCAAATTTGGGCAACTTGGTTCGACCACTTATAATTTGGATGAAGGACTCCCAATATGGTGGAAGACCATTTAAAGTGGTCATGACAAGATCCTTTTCTTCAATGTTGTCTCCACTAGACCTTAGCTTGTCCCGAAGTTCAGTGATCCTCATGAAATATGAGGCAATAGATTCAAACTTAGTCATCTTCATATTTGACAATTTGTTCCTCAATGTGGGAGTCGCATTGATGCTACTGTGTTCAAATAACTTCTTCAAGGTCTTGAACATCTTCCTAGTTGTCTTCTTTTCTGAGATTTGCGGAACCAAGTGATCTTTGACTGAGTCCACCAAAATCCTTTTTGCTTTTGCATCACACTTCCTCCACTGGGACTTGGCTTCTTCCACTTCTAGCTCGAGAACTTTATCATTGACAAACTTCAAGAGATCATTTTCTTCTAGAATGAGAAGAACCCCAGGCTTCCAGGATATGAAGTTTGTAGCCCCATCAAGATGATCTTCAACCTTCATTCCATTCATTCCAATCATCTTGTCTGCAGATCTAAACCAGAAACCCTAGCAGGAGTTAGGTCAAAAATGAACTTTTGAATTTGAAGAAACTAACCACGCAGATAGATGCACCCTATCAAGGCAAGTTGAGGGAAGGTGAGGTCGAGCCAAAATAATGGAGGGAAACCTCTGAAACTTGATGCCCTAGTTTCTTCCCGCATTATCCCGCAGTGTCTCACAGTCAAAAATTGAAACTTCTCGAAATTTGGTTTTTCTTTCACCAAAAGATGTGCCTCCCCTAGAGCGAAGTTTCCACAACCCTTTTTCTGCTGAAGAGATGAGGGAAGGCCTTGGAAGGTCAAACCCTAGCTTCCAGCAATGGCCTCTTCTAGAACTGCTCCGATACCATGTTAGTTTTTACAAGATTATAGCAGTGTAACTTATTTGCAAATAGACAATAGGATCTCTAGAAGAAAGACAAAGCACAAAAACAAAGAACACAAGAATTTATCCTGGGAAACCCAATCGGGAAAAACCCAGCAAACCTTCGTATAGAGATAATGACTCCTGAGAATAGAGAGAAGAAGAGAGAGAGAGAGAGAGAGAGAGAGAGAGAAAATGTCTCTCTAAGATATAACCCCAGAAAAATACTCTCCTAGACTGCATTAACGCACCTTTTTTGTCTAAGTGACTTGCTATGAATCTGTGTAATAATGAGGAGGGGCGCCTCCTATTTATACTGATTTTCCAAGTGGAAAATTACTGGGGCCAGCCTACCTAGGGGAAAATACAAAAACAATTTTATTTTTATTATTTTCTTGTTTATTCTTTTCCCAAGGTTTACATTGATTCTTTCTAGGGTTTACATGAGTAGTTACACCAATATGAACTCCCGTAGGAGGTACAAGGAGATACAATACAAGTACATTAAGAATAACTTTTGAAGTTGCACAATTTTCAACAATAGGGAGGGAAGGCCACAAAAAAAGTATTATCTAGTCAATTGGAAAAAAGTGAGACCCCCATTCGACAAAGGAGAACTGGACATTCAAGACCCATCTCTCATAAATTAGGCTCTTGGGGTGAAGAATAAATATACAGTGGAGACTCACCTGGAGGAAGCAAGAATGGTGGAAAATAATAATTTAAAAAAATATATTTGAGCAAAAACAAAGTCCAATGCCTAGATGATCCCATGCCGACTACAAAATGATCACCTATCAAGCATCTATGCAAGGATTCAATGCGGGTTATCCAATTTTCCATCTCATGGGTACCTAACATGGTAAGACAATTCGCCTCTAGGAAGATAGGATGATAGGATACCATCCCCTTTATCGTAACTTAGATCTAGAGAGAATCCATCATTGGTTGTCCGCTCAAGGTATCAACACTCTATACAACCTCTCTAACTAAAAGCAAGGAAAGGAAGGCTAATAGAATGGATGGCCAAGGTTGCACCCTTTGAATGAGCTCAAAGAACCCTTGGCCATACTGTACAGACTTCTTCAAGGGACATCCCCCTACCAACCAACTTCCAACAACACAAAAGGATGGGGGACAAATGGGGAATCATACATAGTCGAAAAAAGGCTAGGTCCATTCTAGAAAGTAAAGCCTCCCTCCTACACCAAACTTCTACATAAATTTTTGGGGAGAAGAATACCTCCTATAATTAGATTTTATTGTTTTTGCTAGCTTATGGTGCAGAAAAGGTCTTCACAACAGAGAATCAGGGGCCCACCAAATACACTTTATGTCAATCAAAGGAAGAAACTACACCATGTCTCTTTTTAGTTTGCCTCTTTACCCAACATGTTTGGAACTTACCCTTAAGGATCTCAACATTCAAATAGACATTAACAAGGACAGGTCCAACTAATCCTCTTGTGGAAAAAAAATCTATGGTCAAAGCCTAAACAACAAACCACTGATAGAAAGAGCATGGAAGGCCATTTGAAAATACATCTCATGGAAAGTATAGATAGCAAGAATCATGCTCTGATTCGAAATAAGGCCCCCACCCCCAAGAAAGTGGCAACTCGATCAAGAGCTCTTCTATATAAGACAATACTCTCCAATAAAATTGGAAATATACAACCCTCAACTTATGGAGCAAAAGAGAAACTGGCTAAGATTGTTTCTCTCATGACCTTCTTCCAAAACCCTAATCCCCAACAAGAGGCAGCAAAGGGATCAATCGTGGCAAATATGAATGGGTGCTATAGAATTTAACAAATCAAGGGTCAACCAAAAGCAATGCATTTTATTCTACAATGGAGTTTCAAAGGGGTAGCCCAAGGGAGAAAGGTGTCGTGGTAGTCTACAAACTTCTTGAACAAAAAATCTTAAGAGTTCATGTGGGAGCTACAAATAGCCACTAATAATGAAGCAAAAGTATTAGTTGTCTTATAAGAACTCAATGCACTCAAAAAATAAAGGGCTTCGAAGAGCAACAGTGATTGCCAACTCAATGATGATCATTTATGCCCCCCGATTTAGAAAGCCACTTCCAAACGCAAATCTAAAGGTAAATATCCAACGAGCCATGTCTATAGGGCTAGATCTTGAACACACAACCTTTTTCCAAGGGTTAAGCAGGATTAATGCCTAAGCATATCTAAACGTAAATCGCAAGGTTAAAATCAAGGATGTTGGAAGCAGGGAGCGAGAAGCGCAAATTTCAAAAGCTTATGGGAGTGAACTGTTTTGGGAGTCTTTTTTATATAATACATATTTTAATATATTTTGATGCATATATATATTAAAACAAACATAAAAAATGTTGAATTAGCTACAAAAAACATGAAAGCATAGATCTAACTATTGGATTAATGATGATCATTAAATCATCAAACATTTAGTCCACATATAACATCAATCATCTAGCAGCTATAACTTAGAACATTATCATCAAATGATCAATCATCAACTACAACATCAACCTTCAAGTTTCAATATATTACATTTGCCATCAACAAACTCTAACAGATAACATCAACCACGAAATGAAACAGAGCATTATATTCATTACCTAAGAGTTGTAAGATGCAATCAACAATTCAAACTTCAAAGGTAGGTTCAAACTTCAAACTGACCATCAAGAACAATGCCCCCCACCTCCTGAAGTTCATATCTATTAGATGCAGATGCAGCCGTATCTTTCAAACCCTAAGATGAATCACTTGAGACCATACTAGCCAATGCCTCTTTTACCTTCCGTACCCTGCATCTGTACCCAGTGCACCTTTAGATGTGCCCCAGGGAGAGAGCCATTCTTTCGATTATGAGGGGTGTTATTCAGCAGTGGTGGTTGTGACCGGGCCCTTTAGTCTTTCCTTTAGGAGTACTTTGGCTTAATGGCACTGCTGATTGGCTTTTGTTGGGGTTTTTAACCCCAAGGTTGGTGTCTAGGACTCCTAAGGGTTGATCACTGGGTCACATGACCACACACCTTGTTTGCTTGTTCTGGTGGCCTTTGCTTCAGCCATGGTCTCCCCTCACAACCACCTCAAACACCCTCCTGGCCCTTCAGCTAGTTGGCGCTCCCTCTCCTTGGGCTCCTTCCTCAGAGGACGTCATCATTCCTCCCAGACCATACTGCTACTTTGAGGAGGGTGATGAGCGATTTTACAGCATTCTCGAGGTTAGATGGAGTATAACACCCTCCCTCCAGCTCACTCCAGCTTTTCATTCGGAGTGATTCACTTATTTTAGCAGTTTTTGGCACCTAAGGGGGAAAATAGTAAATACGCCAGATAGCCTACTATAATCCTACTTTAGGCTATTTTTACATTATTTTATGTTATAATTTTAAGTTGACATTTTATATTTTCAAATTGACTTTCTAAGGCATGTAGACCTAGATATTTTTGTAAAGTGAGTGTGAGAGGCTATTTATAGGCCTCTCCTCACTTCATTTTAACATAAGACAAGTGGGACAAAAATACTATGCACTTATTCTACCCAACTAGGGCTCTTTGGAAGTGAGGCGCCTCTCTAGAGGAAGATGTTTTCTAGGTTTTAATGGCAAATCTCTTGAAGTCTTCTTGGTTCAATGCTCTTGAGAAGGTGATGCTATGCTTTGTTGGTTAAACACTTGCACAAGGAGGTATCTAGGGTTTTCTTGATCTCTCTTTGTTAAATGTTGATGAATGATTTTTGTTTTTGGATTGAATGGTAGCATTAGGGCTGCATTTTCTCTGGACTAAGTCTTTGTCAACTTTTAGTCACCTTGGTTGTAGAAGTACGTCTTTATAGGAGTCCTTCTAGGGTTAGAGCCTTAAGTCTTTAGGGTTGTTGTGAGACCTAGGATAAGCTTCTCAAGGGAGGGCTACTCACCTCCTTAGATGCCCTAAGTTAGGGTAGGGTTTTCTCCCTTTGTCCCAAAACCTTTCTTCTCTTCAAAACCTAGCATCTAGGGTTAGTTCCTTGCATTAGTGTTAAATTAAGGTTAGTTTTTAGGTTAGTTTAGGGTTTTTTTAAGCTACATAAAACCCTAAACAGACCTAGTTTTACCCTATCAACCCCTCCTTTTGGCTTCAAAACACCAAGCGCCTTCCCTTCTTTCCCTCTTTCTTCCCCTCAGCCCTCTCTTTTTCCTTCATGTTCCCACCTCGGCCTGCTACCCTATTCTACAGCAGCCCTTCTCCACCCAGCTTCTAAACTCCCTCGACCTATTCAAACAGCCTTCTAGGGATTACCCTAAGCCTCCACCTTCACCATTGGACCTCTATTGGGTTGTTTACTCACCCCAAACTACTTGTTAGCAGCCTAGGTCTTGTCCTTTGGTCCTTTTATACTTGTTCTCAGTAGTGCTTAGGGTTGTTGCAGTTTTCCTTTAACTTATGAGCAGTCTACAATTTCATTTGCAGACTGCCTTTACTCCTTAATCTTTGTCCCCATCTGCATCAGACAAGCAGTTGTTAGTTAACAAATATGTATGTATCGCATGTTATGGTATTGTTTACACTAGCAGACTTATATTGAACTTCATATTTGGGAGACCTGTCACTAACTAATAAACACCTTCACTAAATTACATATTACTATTGTACTTCGGATGCATTGCATACATGTAATGAGTGATACTTCAAGTTTGTTGTATGATATGTGCATGAAATTGGTTATTTGCTTACCCTAGATGAATGCACTTATGAAGTGGATGTACTAACCACACTTACACAATTCATATTCATATCTATTGCATGTCTTCTTCATTTCTTCATTTCTAAATTGAATCCAGTAAGGTGTGTATCGCATGTTATGGTATTGTTTACACTAGCAGACTTATATTGAACTTCATATTTGAGAGACCTGTCACTAACTGATAAACACCTTCACTGAATTACATATTACTGTTGTACTTTGGATGCATTGCATACATGTAATGAGTGATACTTCAAGTTTGTTGTATGATATGTGCATGAAATTGGTTATTTGCTTACCCTAGATGAATGCACTTATGAAGTGGATGTACTAACCGCACTTACACGATTCGTATTCATATATATAGTATGTCTTCTTCATTTCTTCATTTCTAAATTGACTCCATTAAGGAACTGGTCACTAACCTCTCTTCAAAGAAGATTTCCTTTAGTGTCTTAGTGTCCTTACAGACTTGCATTAGGGCTCTCCCCTAGGAGGTTTCGACTTCCAAAGCAATTTAGAGGAAGTGACTAAGGTGACTGTGGTCACTTACTCCTTCATATGTTTATCGGTGACTAGCCCTACTAGTTCATCTAGTAACACCCTCAAAAGGTGTCTGGAGGTGAGGTAGTAGCTAGCAAATTTGGTCTTTGCAATCTTAAGTAGCTCCAAACTAAAGTGATTGTGAAAAATGTGGTGGCCATGCTATGATTGGTAATAAATTTTACCATTTTCTTCCCTCTCTTGTCAATGCAACATTCCATTTATAATTAGGGTCCTTCATCTTAATAATATCGTCAAAAGGTTCAGTGTGTGAACCAAACATCCTAACCAAAATCTATTAGGGTACATATCCTCAACGATTTCTCTTGTTGCCTTACAATCAGAAGCATTATCAGTGATGACTTGAATGACATTGTACAACCCAATCTCTTGGATGGTTTTAATTAAGGTTATGCAATATTAATACCAATCTTGTAACGTAGTAGCCATGGGTTGAAAGGAAGACCACACCACTAGGAGACACACCAAGAGTATTTATCAATGGCCTACCTTTACATTTGTCCAACCATCAAATACAATGTGAATGGATACCCCAATATTCAGTCCAATCATTTGTAAAATGTCCTAGAGCATTATGTATTTTGGCTCTTTCCCTGTCAAGCCCTATGTTTCTGGCTTTGTCATACTCGGGGCTCCGGGATCAACCCACCATACATTGTATGTGAGTCTGAGGTCTCAGATTCAACCCTTGATTGTTTGGATTTGCTTTGTACGACCTCCTCTTCCTTCTTGTATTTGTTTCCCTCTTTCACTGGCATTAGGTCATAGGTTTTGACTCCTATAATATTAGCTTCATCCCATGGCATAATCCCACATAGATGCTTTCTCACACAGGTATATGAACCTGTGTAGGTTTTATTGCAATGAGGGCATATAAACTTTAGTGTTCCGCCCTCTTTCCCTCACCCAATCCTTGTTACATACTTCCATAATGGTGTTGAAGTCTCTGTGTGTTTTTGTCCATCATCATTGTTAGCTTCATTATCATCCATCCCTTTCCATTTCTTCCTCCTCTCCACGGTATGTGCCACTGCTTACGTATGCTTCCTCACCACTAGTATTTTAGTTTCCCAACATCACCATCATAATAAAAAATGGAACCAAAAGGAAAAACTAGATAGCTATCATGCTTCTTAACTCAAGATGAGCATTGAGAACAACTTGTTGTCTACAATAGAATGATGAAGGAGGAAAAATGGGAAAGAATAGGAGAAGAGAACATTCTAGACTCAACATAGTGGAAATTTTTTTTAAACAAACAAAGAGTGGGCGTTAGAGCCTATCTCTTTAGCTCGCCAATGGTGATTGAATGTTACTATGGCAGCTTTCAATCTCCCTTCCAAGCTCTCACGAACAACAACCTTCAATCTCCCTTCCAAGCTCTCACAAATTTGCTCATTAACAACTAGCAAACAACCCACTCAAAACCCTAGCAAAGAGGAATGAAATGAGTGAAATGAGAAATAGAATGAGAGAAAATGGAGTGAGTGAGTGTTTTAATCCACTAAAGGAACCCTAGCCATGCCTAAACCAATTATTGGAACCTTGTCTTTGTTCCCACAAACAAGAGAAAAAAAAGTGTCTCTAGCCAATAGGAGCTAAGGGGGAGCACTAACGGAGCATTTTGCGAATCCTAGGATAGTTGAGGGAGCACTAAAGAAGCAACCTATGAGTGACTCGGGAACGTTGAGGGAGTGTTGACGGAGTAATGCTCCTTGTTTTGGCAAGAAGTGTTTTTTTCTCCAGGGAGTGTTCCCAGAAGGGTGCTTCTTGGTCGCTCCCTCTAAGAGTGCACTTCAAAAGCAAAGCATTGAGGGGGGAGCACTCCCCCATAGTATATGTTAAAATGAGTTAACGAAACCTTTGGTTACGTTACATGGTCTAAGCATGGGAACTCCCCCATGGTATAATGGTCTAATCTTGAAGGCAACGTGGAGAAGACACTTTAACTTGTCTCATCTTCCCCAGTGCACTAGCACATATCCTCATCACTCACTTTGAATAACCATACTTTGATGGCCATGGCTCATGCATATGGGATTAATTGATTTGTTCAAGACTTACTGCTTGCCCTGCGTGGCTTTGAAGGTGACCTTGGTGAAAGGGATAATAAAATAAGGGATTGACCTCAATGGCATCATTTGCACTCCTCCTTAGCAGAAGCTCTGCCCACACAATTTTTGGGGAGAAACTAGTCTATCCATCGAGCATTGGTAAGAGTTATGGAGCATTGCCACTGTTACTACAGTAGTTGCATCCTTTGTGAGATTAAACGTTTAAGGAAGGGTCTCCGCCAATGTAAGAAAGCCGTCGCAAAGATGCAATCCAATGGGCAAGATGACAAGACAGGTTTGAGGAGAAGAACACAGAACAACAGGGTAAGAGACAATTTCGCCTTGGAAACAAGAAGCCAACTCCTTAGTTTGCTTCTGAGTTCCCTGCCTCCATGACTATACTCTGAGGACGACAGCTGGAAATGGCCTCTTTCCTGGCCTGATTGCAAACTCTGGTTGGGCACATAGGCCCAGCTCTTCCCCTCTCTGGACTTTCACGACAGTTCCTCAGACTCCACCTATCAAGGCCCGCTGGAAACCTCCACACCACTGCCTGTGGATTTATCTAGCAATACAATGGACCTGGTCGGTGATGGTGCAGGAATTTCAACATTGCTACTACTATCGATTTTTGACCCCGTGGCCATCGACACTAAAGACCTGATGATCCAGGTGGACTCAGTTTCTGAAGCGCTTAATGAGCGTTAATCTTATGTTTTTTCCGTTTATTGGTATGTTTTGTCTGATAGTGTCGTTACTAACTTAGTTTCATAGGGTACCGTTACTAATTCAGTTTCTTAAGCAGTATACCTGCAGAATCTTAAGTCTGTGGCACTGGACAATAGCTCATAGTGATTTTTTGGAAAATTTGTACCCATCTGTGGACTTCAGGTCCCAGGATGGAAGCCCAGAAACTTTTCTTTTGTACCTCTATGCTGTACGGTCCAGCCTTTTTAAATATAAAATCTTACCGGTTACTGTGAAAACAAACTTCTCTGTGAATATAAATGAGCACAAGGGTCTTTTAATTGCATTTTGTCAATTGATCCAAATAAAAGGCCAATTTACCAACAATAGCCGCTACGGCTTTTTCCTGCCGTAATCTAACGATATACAATTCTCTGTAAAGCAAAGAGAAAGATGATTTTCCACTCCAATAAAAAATTTAATAACCTTTTCAAATTATAGATGTCATATTTACAGTAAAATCTGCAAAGAGGCACCTTAATTCTAAATGGGGAAAAAACCTCACAAGATGTATGTAATTTATCATGAAAATCAGATAACAAAGGAGGAAGCACAAAAATAAGTGCCAACCTGTTCGTCCATGTGAGGGAAAACCCATTTGAGATGAGACAGGTGGGTATTTTCCAATGGCTGTGAACTGGGATTCCATGCTGAATTATTCCCTCCACGGCGCAGCTTCTTTGAAGCAGGCAAAGGTGAATGAGCATCGTCAAACAGAGACCTTTTGCCATACGCCACCAGTGACATAGTGTCTTATTATTATACTCTGTGATGTGTATCCCGTTCAATCAAATAACCTATCCTATAAGTAAAACACCATCAGAAGCAAAAGCCCACTTTGCATAATGAATTTGCCCCTGAATATATAAATGGGAGCCTTCAAAACAAGGATTGATGAGATATCATAGAGACCAGAGGGTTCAATACCTTGGTAGTTAATCGGATTGAATTGCAAATAACGACAAGATGGGGAGTCAGAGAATGGGGTTCCCTATGGAAAATTGGAGGTGAGAGAGGTGGAGCCTTTCTTCGTATTGGAAATCGCGAAGACGAGCACTGCAGTACCTGGCGCCGCAGAGGATTGAAATGTAATCCAAGATATCAAGCATTAAATAACTAGGTAATAACAAACCGCTAATTGTCCTTTGAAAATAAAGGATCGTTCTCTAGATTGAGGAGGGATATGATGTCACTATTGCATCAAACAATGGTAAGGGCTGCACAGCGGTAGTGGGGAAACGGTTGCTTATTAGATCACTCAACCCACGAACGATGTAAGGAGAGTACTCACCGAACGCAGGATTTTGAGACGTTCATTTTTCTTAACAAAAGTTTGAAGGCATCGCATTGTCATCGCCATTCTTGTTATTGTTGTGTTGTCTCGCCATTTTGTTATTGGCTCTTTTGGTTTTGATGATAGTTAAGTTAAGCTTACATAGTTTTTATCATAAGTTTATATAGTTTTTATCATCAGACATAGTTGTGGGGTTAAAGGCAGAGCGAGTGGTGGGGTCTTATGGTTGTTTCGATGGAAGACCAGGTTCAATTCCCTTTGGGGTAGGAGGTAGATCTCATCCTTAAAGTCCTCGTCCGACTGCGATGGTGACCGTACTCCCATTGATTATGTCATGTTCAACATTAAGCCTGGCCCAGGCCATGAGTGTGGTATCCAGGTGGCACAGTTGACGACTGCGATGGTGACCGTATTCCCATTGATTGTGTCATGTTCAACATTAAGCCTCGCCTGGGCCATGAGTGTGGTATCCAGGTGGCACAGTTGGCAATGCTCGTTGGGTGGTTCGGAGAGGCTCTCGCGAATATAAAAATTAAAAAATATATGTATGTGAATTGTATTAAATAATTATCACTATATAACATTGGTTTAGTTTTATAAGTTATAAACAAGGTAAAAATAGAGTATTCATTATTTGGTGGTACTTTAATATAAATTGTAGCTTTGTTAATATAGATCCACTTAATTATTCCACACATAACCCTTGTAGGCAGAAGTGGATCACCTAATCCATAGATCAGAACTGAAATCCGCCATAACGCTCTAACTAAGTCATGGATTATTTATTTCACTTTATAACCTATCAGTAGTAAGAATATTGGTATTGGAAGGATACAACGATAAAGCCTAGTTCTGGCCCCAATACTCGAGGAAGGATATTGGTATTGATAGGTACTTTAATTTAAAATGTAACTCTATTTATACATATATATTAGTTAAATGTCCAACATCAGTGTTGGTAATTGGTTGAGTTAATTTCTAAAATTTCAATACATTATACTTATTATGATAGGTTTGGTTGTATCCATTTGTAACTTTATTCTATTGATATCTGTGAAAGATGTGCTTTTACAAAACCCAGGACATAAGGTTTGATAGCAAACATAATTGTGATATGGTATGAGCCTCATAGCAAAGGTTTTGGTAAGTAGTGGTAGTGACCTAGTAAGTGGGGTGATTGTGATTGCTTGTTTCTTGTTCAATCAACACGTGAATAGAGACAGCTGGTTAACAAGTAAAATCTATAGAGATAATCTATGTATCAACATTTTATCATTTGGTGCATTAATGTTGCTCTATATCAATGTCATTCATGCCATGCCTTATAGGAAATCAACATAGGTTATTAACAAGTAACATCTATATTTTGCATCTCAAAGTCATCGTCGTCATCATCATCACTATTATTATTATTATTATTATTAGGTAATAAGGAAATATTTTATTTTAGTGTTAATCGGTGTCTTAGCATCCATTTATACTATTTGGTGTCTTATTGTTCATTTATATCTGGCAATTAGAAACACCATGCCGAAGCTAAAATAATTATCAATGCATAACTTTTGTAACTATATGAATATGCATAAATGGTGCATTCTAGTGTTATATATCTTGTATATTGTTTTTATTGTTGAGCAAATATAATTTTTGCAGCCAACCCTACTTGCAGCATTGCACATTAAAAGGTATAAATATGGGTTGTATAACATAATTTTCAAGCATCTATGATCTCAAGCACATGAGTTTATGTGCCTTCTAGGTGGAGTTTCATTCCAAGCCAAGGAAATGATTGGCTTCCCCTTGTACCCCGGTGATTTGGTGTTTGAATTGGTAACCAACGAGCTGAAAAAAAATTGTAATCACTCTTTGGTTCTACTTGGTGTGAATGCAATTAATGTATAGTTTCATTTGTTTATAATATTTATATATTTTATTTAATGTTTGTTGTCTCAAGCTTGCTTTTCACTACCAATATGGGGACCACAAGAATAAATTTGCTATTTAGTGCAAGTCTAGAGCCCCTAAGAAATCCAAGGCCTGATCCATATATTAAAAGATTGGACAAAGCACATATCAACGTGATTGGATTATAAGTCTGCATTCTCATGATAGTTTTAAGACCTTGTTTTGTACAGAAACTAAGACAAGAAGTGGAGGATAATAAATAGCATAAGGTCATAATTAACAGAGGATAGAAAGTAGCATGGCAGATAATAATAACAGCAGAATATAATTAAATAACAAAGGGAGACATAGTCAAAGTGAACCGTCACCTCATTTTGTATCTGATAAACCTATAAAAGTAGGCTACTCTATGTAAAACATATGCTTAAATATTAGAATACAAGTTATGTTCTACTAATTTTCTATTCCATTCTATATCAATTGGTATCAAAGCTTGTGGTCCCAACTTCCATGGCTAAGGGAAGTAGAGGGCATGACACCCTTTATATCTTCCACCAATATAGTCAAGATTCAACAAAGACCAACTTTCTTTAGGACTTGCACTAACTCAAGCAACATTGAATTCATAAATTTGTTAACTTTTTCTCTACTAGACCAAGTATTCCACATGGCACCACATAAAACTTCTCACCATGAGTATGTTTCACTTGCAAATATACAAGCACAAGTCTCACATCAACACAAACAATATTTACAATAATATACACAGGTGATCGAATGACATAATCGAGCAATACTTGAATCAACTAAGCAAATTTGTGGTACCGCATTAGTTCCCTCCTCTTGCCTACATTGGGACCTTTAAATAAATCTACACTACTTTGTTAATGCATTTGATGGGGAACAAGAGGATGTGTGGATAAGATCTTTCTCCTTGTATTCTAAACATAATATTGAACTACCAAAGTGGCATAATATCACTTTAGCAACATGTCACCTTTGGGGCCTGGTGTCTCAATGGTGGGAAGATACCTATCATGCTTGGATCGCATACACCTCCTTTTGTGTAGAAGTAAGGACTAGACAAGGGCCCATGCTTCTCGTGCCATGACATATTGGAATTATTTCTACATAACTCTTCATGAGTGTTTCTATCATGTTAGGTATAGTTAAGAATTATAGGCAAAGTGGATTCAGCTGCTACAATTTTCCATCTAGGCAACGCATCAACACATTGAGCTTTTCTACAAACTAAAGGTGCACTTATCCATCTCAAATCCTAAATACATACTTATTATAAGTTTAAATTTTGTATATTACCACAGTTGTGTAATGAAGTCACCTTAGTCCATAGTACATCTCTTTCCTTGGCTTTACGCAATTCTCTTGCCATTTAAAAGAAAGTGGGCAAGTGCTCTTTTGAATTTCGTTCTTAGTCTCAATTATCTCTTGATCTAATGACCTCCCCCATTGCTTCACCTCCCCCACCCCACACAGGGCAATATTGTATTTTTCACAAAATGACCTCTCACAATATAATATATTGTCACTCTCACACACACACTCTATTGCAAATTTATTCTCCGAGCCAACCACATATACCACACCTAACAATGACGTGATCGATGTGGAGGATCCCACTAAACCAAATTCACAACTAGTACTTATGACAATGATAATCATTGCTCACAATTCCCAAATTGAAAATTGTGTTGCTCAACTTATTATGGACAACAATAATCAAAATAATGTGGTCTTAGTTGCCTTTATCAAAGCACCATCTCTATCGATCACTCCTTGTCCACACCCATACCATGTTGGTTGGTAAAAGAAGATGCTTGGTCCTTATTAGTGGCGCAATAATGTGATATCACCTTTGCTTTTGGCCCTCATTTATGCAATGCAATTCTATGTGATGTAATCCATATTGATTGAGTTGCATTGCTTCTAGGTATTCTTATTTACATGATTCGCCAAGTATGGCTATCGCTCTAATTTTTACACACTCCCTAAAGATAACCGCTCATATTGCTTTCACTCATCGACAACACCTCAAATCTCCCCTCTCTGATAAGGGCATTGTCTCGTAGGTGGCTCTCCATAAGTGATTGCACCTTTGTGTTCTCCCTCAAACCACCTTTGATTCTCCCACACCGCACCCAACCTCCTTACCTTCTATATTGCCCACCACATAGTTAAAATATATCTCGCCTCATCGCCATTCCAAACCCAAATTTGAAGTAGAGGAAGTGTTAGCACTATTTATTTTTGCTAAAAGTTAGTGCTATCATTAAATTGCTTTTAAGATATATTGGTGATTGGGTGGTTTTCAAATTCTTCCCGCTAAGCAATTTATAAAAAAATTTCCATCTCTGCAAGAAGAAAAAGGTTAAAGGTTTTGAGCAAAAAGAAAAGAATTTTATGAATTCAAGGATTTTCTTCATTTCTGAATAAAAATAAAACATGGGTTTTAATGTAAATTTGGCGGGGATTTTTACAAAAAATTTGGCACAAGACCGCTCAACTCCAAGAGCCTATGGTCACATGGGCCCACGCTTTCAATGCATCAACATACACAACAAGCAAATCTTTCCACCAAAGTCCAAGTGCCAAGCTCTCCAAGACTAATACACACATTGTTCCTTGGTATAGTTTGAAATGATTGGTGTTTATAAACAATTTCCAGGCAAGTGTTCCCTTGCATGTGGGATAATTCCCTCATCAAAAGGAAGCAAAATATAAAAGTGTGAGAATTCTTTGCATCAACGCATATTGGTGGAGAGAATTTAATTAGTTATACGTGGAGATTAATTAAAGTAAACTTTCTGCAATAAATAAATTGAAGAAATTAACACAAAATAATATTTTCATTTCCGGAGACGGAGCAAGTGGTTATGTCATTACTTGAAGATGCAAAGTCTGGTATTCTTTTGAACACACCAAATAGTTCATGCACTTCCAGTTTGAGTGGTTTGTACAAATCTAATGCTTGGCATACCGAGAAATGAGGTGAAGGATGTTGAGTTTTTTATGATGATTGAGATTGATTATATTTTAGCATGTGCACATAATAAGCAACTCTATCCGGCATGCAACGACCAGCAATTACAATTGAAGTTAAGAAGTTTGTTAATGCATACATTTGCCGATCACAAGAGAGCATCTACAGGCAAAATATGTAGCAAGTTTTGATTCAACATGAAATTTAGAGCGAAAATGTTTTTGAAATATAACGAATGTCTCCATCAGAATTTTCCGGAGCGACAATGCCAGCACTGTATGTTCTCTGTCGAAGGTTTATGTTTAAAATTCTGCAAATCAACTGGGGTCAACGGTTCAGATAAATGCTTGAAATCATCCAACGGTTCACATTTATTCCACTACAGGAACAAGCACAGGTCAATTAAAATTTCAAATTTGTGGAATGATGTTAAACAATGGATGGGATGGATGGTTAGACCAGCAGGTGGAAGAGATCTGCGGCTCAGGTGAATTTTGCGATACCAACCTGCACGGAGAAACTACATTTTCAAATACACGAAATAAACCTGCTCGTGGTCAAATTGAAAACGCGTGTCCAACATCCGTCACCCAGCTAATCAAATCCACGGAGGAGGAAAATTTCGCGTTGTGAACTTGCATGAGGTAAGTCAATTTTTCAATGAGCGAAATTTTAAATGGTGGGCAGCTTAGGGCACGTGTTGAATTGGAAAAGAAGATTGATGGCTGTAAAACTCTCCGCTGGATGAAAGTGTTGTTTAGTTAATGTTTCAAGATTGGACAGAATGAGCAAATAAAATCATGTGTTTTATCCCATTCTTTGAGAACGAGATCACTGATCCTACATGTTTCCGTTCAGAGAAAATGAAGTGTGTTTAGAGTTGCATGGTTCTACACTTTGTTTGAGTGTGGTGATGACAATTTTCAGACATAATATTTATCATAAAGAGCATTTACATGCATCTCTTGAAGCGACTGATGAGTTTTTTCCCTATAAATGACTATTTGAGCCATCAACTTCAAACAACTGTTCCCTCCAAATGAAGAAATTTTTTTAGAAACTAAAAGAGGTTTTTCCTTAAAACATGTCATTCTACAATAAAATCCTTCAGTATTTACACAGGTCCTATGGTTTAGGAGAAACAAAGTGAGTTCTACAGGCCATTTTTCAGGTTTTCCAAAGGACTGTTTCAAACATCAAATTCAAATAATTTTTTTGGCCAAATGGAGTTAAATTTAAGGAAACTGAGAGAGGTTTTTCTCCATCACAGGCCTACCTTCAAAAACCTCCTTTAGTTTTTACACAGGTATCACAGGTTGGGAGAATTTAAAATATATTCACAGGGTATTTTTCCAGAAATTTACAGGTTTACTATCTGAGTCATCAGTTTCAAAATCATATCATGAGGAGTTGGAGTTGAATAAGAGGAAACAAATACATGGGTTTTATTGGGAACATGGCCAATTACAAAAACCTCTTTCGGTTTTCACACAACTATCACCATCTGGGATATGCAGGAGGGGATTTTTTAACCTGTTTTTCTAGTAGTCCGCATTTTATTTTTGTCTTATGTAAACCGTGACAAATACGCCACATTAGAGTTTGTTAGAAGATGTTCTTCAGTTGTAACAAATTTTGATTCCCAAATGTCGGTTTGGGAGGTCCAAAAAATACTATAAATGTACCTCTTAAAGAAGGAGAAAGGGTTGGAACCGATGTAATTTTGCAGTGTATGCTTTCAAGAGTTCCTTAATAAAATTGCAGAACCGAAGCTGGTGTTTTTCCAGAGATTCATGCGTTGTTTTATGTTGCAGCCTATTACTTTCTTTCCCATGTGAATGTTTTCTAGTTTGTCTTCCCCATTATGTTTTCTTTTATGTCTGAAATAAGTGTATAGCAATTTGGAATTCATATATCTTATGCTCCGTCTGTTGTTTTCAGATATCCACTGAAGATTTCTTCTAAAGTTAACATAGAATTCATTCTCTAATGCTCTATGTTACTGGTCTGTCCATGTTCCTCTTTTCCACCAGACAATTATGATTTGACTGTGACTGAATGGCTATCTTGCCTCTTTTTAAAATCACCCTGCAAAAGTTCTGCCATCTATTATTTCACATCTTGACTCCATAGCCCAATGGTCCTATATTCTATTCCAACCAATCTTACAAACAATTTATATTTTCACTTGTACATATCTGGCATTGTTAATATTTGCTAAGAGATCCCTCTCGGAAGAGTAGAAGGCCAGTTCTCTTTTCGAAAGTGGTTCTGCTGTTACCTGGGAACGGACCTTCACAACCTCTGGTTCTTTACCAGTGCTAACAAACTGGCGCCGTTGCCAGGGACGAGATTGAAGATCATCCCTGGGAAGAACGACAAAAACACAAATGATAAAGGGTTTATGTGGGCAAACAAAGATTCTTACATGTGAAAAAGGTTGTATCATTTGCCGTGGCGACTCCACTGAAAGATTCTAGAAGGTGACTCCACTGAGGAGACCAATGGTCAGACATCAAGAATGTCATGTCTCTTTTCACCTGGTGACTCCATCTGCGAAGGATCCATTCTTCTTAATGTTCTATGACAGATCCACTATCAAATGGGCTTGCAAAGTTTGAGGAGTTGATTTAGTTTCTCCACCATCAAGATGACTTCTCGGGCTGCAAGGTATGCTCCTATGAATCTTGCTGCCATCCCTGGTTATCCCAATAAAATACCTCTGGTAGATTGGCAAACATATATTCAAAGATTCAATGATGAAAAGGGTG
>LPNX010466250.1:463641-489969 GCA_001517045.1 Pseudotsuga menziesii | reverse complement strand
TGTGTTTAGAGTTGCATGGTTCTACACTTTGTTTGAGTGTGGTGATGACAATTTTCAGACATAATATTTATCATAAAGAGCATTTACATGCATCTCTTGAAGCAACCGACGAGTTTTTTCCCTATAAATGATTGTTTGAGCCATCAACTTCAAACAACTGTTCCCTCCAAATGAAGAAACATTTTTAGAAACTAAAAGAGGTTTTTCCTTAAAACATGTCATTCTACAATAACCTCCTTCAGTGTTTACACAGGTCCTATGGTTTAGGAGAAACAAAGTGAGTTCTACAGGCCATTTTTCAGGTTTTCCAAAGGACTGTTTCAGACATCAAATTCAAAGAATTGTTTTGGCCAAATGGAGTTTAATTTCAGGAAACTGAGAGAGGTTTTTCTTCATCACAGGCCTGCCGTCAAAGACCTCCTTCAGTTTTTACACGGGTATCACAAGTTGGGATAATTTAAAATATCTTCACAGGGTATTTTTCCAGAAATTTACAGGTTTACTGTATGAGTCATCAACTTCAAAATCAGATTCTGAGGAGCTGGAGTTGAATCAAAGGAAACGAAGACATGCGTTTTGTTGGGCACATGGACAACTACAAAAACCTCTTTCGGTTTTCATGCAGCTGTCACCATTTGGGATATGCAGGAGGGGCGTTTTTAGCCTGTTTTTCTAGTAGTCTGCATTTTATTTTTGTCTCATGTAAATCGTGGCAGATACGCCACATTAGAGTTTGTTAGAAGATGTTCTTTAGCTGTAACAAATTTTGATTCCCGAATATCGGTTTGAGAGATCTAAAAAATATTATAAATGTACCTCCTGAAGAAGGAGAAAGGATTGGAACTGATGTAATTTTGCAGTGTATGCTTTCAAGAGTTCCTTAATAAAATTGCAGAACCGAAGCTGGTGTTTTTCCAGAGATTCATGTGTTGTTTTATGTTGCAGTTTATTACTTTCTTTCACACGCGAATGTTTTCTAGTTTGTCTTCCCCATTATGTTTTCTTTCATGTCTGAAATAAGTGTATAGCAGTTTGGAATTCATATATCTTATGCTCCGTTTTTTGTTTTCAGATATCCACTAAAGCTTTCTTCTAAAGTTAACATAAAATTCATTCTCTAATGCTCTATGTTAGTAGTCTGTCCATGTTCCTCTTTTCCACCAGATAATTATGATTTGACTGTGACTAAATGGCTATCTTGTCTCTGTGTTAAAATCACCTTGCAAAAGTTCTGCCATCTATTATTTCACATCTTGACTCCATAGCCCAATGGTCCTATATTTTGTTCCAACCAATATTACAAACAATTTATATTTTCACTTGTACATATATGGCATTGTTAATATTTGGTGAGAGATCCCTCTCAGAAGAACAGAAGGCCAGTTCTCTCTTCGAAAGTGGTTCTGTTGTTACCTGGGAATGAGCCTTCACAACCTCTGGTTCTTTTCTAGTGCTAACAGGAAGCAATGTGGAAGAGATCAAAAGACGAAAGACCAATACACACTCCAACTATAGAAACGAATACCTTGAAAGGATGAAGTTCACAGACTGGGATTTGCTAATTTTCATATTAGAAAAAAGGTTAACAAAATGCATAAATCTTAAGAATGTCTTTACTTAAAGCACTAATAATTAACAACCCAAATACTTGTTACATTTTTCTTGGATAAATACTTGTTTTCCAATTAATTTGGTACCTTTCCTAAAACGAGAAAACAATGGGACACTATCCACTTAAACTAGGAGGAACTCATACAAAAACCAAAACACTGAGGAAATGAAGGATAATAAATAACATAGCATAGAAATAGTTAGTAATAATAGTATAATATAATTAAATAGAAGAAAAAGACATAATCAAATTCGAATCATTACCCGGTTTGTATCTTAAAAAAAAGGTTATATAAAACATATACTTGAATATTATAATAGAAATTTTATTTTAGTAATTATCTATTTCATTTTGTATCATTGTTAATTTTAAACTGAATGTAAGTAACCAAAATTTCATTTCATCTTCAATCATGCATCTCTGTAAGCAAATTACATGACACAAACCCAAAAAAAAACCTAAAGCGTATGACTATTGGAGCGGTTGTAGTTTGACACTTCATCTCTGCACAGTAGGTATCTTGTTGTATAAAATAATTTGCAAAATAGATATTGCTCAGCGAAAAATGTGTGGATTCATAAAAAGGAACGCTCAACAAACGCTTTGACTTTTGTTCAGTACAACTATTAAAAAATACTTAGAAAGGTTGAAAGGACTTGCTTTGTAAAAGCTATGATTGTATCTTTCTCATGTTTTTCAAGGTGGTGAAATATTAAACAAATATTGAAAGGACATACTTTATCCAAAATGACAGTTTTTTTTGTGTTTCTGGGGTTTGTCTATATTCAACAATGTGGATGTGGATATTCTGGGCGATATTGCTAGACTTTTGCCTTATAAAATGGAATCCATTGTCTTTGGTTTCAAATACCTGGGGTATTTCCTTAAGCCCCTGGGGTACAAAGTCAGTGATTGGAATTGGTTAGTGCAAAAATATGAAAAACAAATCCATAATTTGACACATAAGTTTTTGTCTCTGGGTGCACGTCTGATACTAGTCCAAGCTGTTCTGTCTAGTCTCCCTGTATACTGGCTAGGATTGGCTCCTATCCCAGTCTTTGTCTTGAACAAACTCAGAAGCATCACTTTTGCTTTTCTTTGGGGATCAACTGGGAATCATCACAGGTATCATTTATCCCACTGACAACATTTATCCTGGCCGAAGGAATATGGTGGATGGGGCATTAAAAATCTACATTGGTTCAGTGTAGCTCTGAGATTAAAAAATCTGTGGATGGTTCTTCATAGTAATGGATTGTGGCATAAGGTACTATGCGCGAAGTATTTAAAGAACCTCTCGGTGGTCGACTGGCTCAAAGGCAATAATTTTAAATTCCGTGGTGTTTCTATGATCTGGAGAGGATTCCTGCAAACTATGCCTTGGCTGGGGAGTTGTTTATCTTGGCTTGTCGGTAATGGGCATGATATCGTCCTGGGTATCGAGCCTATTGTTGGTACACAAGCTCCTTATACTCTTCCTGTGGAGCTCAGAGAGTACTTAGAGGATATGGGTATTGTTACTCTTGCACAAGCTCATAATTCTCAGCCCAGTGCTCAACATTATTGGTTCTCGGCCAAGGACCTACACCTTGCAGGTGACTAGAAGCTTGCATGGGATGGTTTTACGCGGGGTTTGGATTTGGGGAGAATAAGGCTACATGCACAGTTTGATACTCTTGTATGGAACCATAACAGGGCTGTAGGTTCTGCTTCAGCTAAAATTGTTTATGATTATATTGTTCTTTCCTCACAGCCTCCGGTTGTTAACAGTTTGCATGCTCTGATTTATATGGTTGGTGCTGGAAAACAAAATATTAATGTGGGATAACCTCCAGAGAAAAGGGTGGATTGGGCCTGGCATCTGTACACTCTGTGGTGCTGGAGAAGATTATGTTCAACATATATTCTCATCATGCTCTGTTTGGATTGAGGTTATTAGTCATCTCAACGATAAATATCAATTCATACCACCTAAGCAGAGTGATAATCTTCACAACTTTTTGAGGAGTTGGACACACAGGTTCTCCAAGTATTTGATTTTCTACTTCCTCATTTTCTTTGCTATGTGGATCATATGGAAAGCAAGAAATTCTTCCATCTTTGAAGGAAAAAAGCCTACAGTTTTGAACATTATTTTTCAGATTGACAAGTTACTCCTATTATATCATCCTCCTTGTAAAAAGACTAAAAAGCCTCGAGTTATTGGTTCAGGCCCTTCACTTGTCTTTCCCTGTGGTTTTTTTGATGGGGCTTCAACTAACGGTTCTGGAGGAGCAGGCATCTGTATTTACCTGAATATGACTCATTCCTTCGAGTTTGCTCTAGGGGTAGGAACATGCACCAATACAAAAGCTAAACTGATTGGACTATGGGCACTTTTGCAAATTGCCCAGGTCATGGGGCTCCCCACATTGAACATCTTCGGGGACTCATCAGTCATTATAAACTCGGTTAAAGGTTCTGATGCCCTATCACCCCCCCGAGCTCAGTCATTGGTGCAAGGATATCAGAAATTTATGCATTAGATTCTCCAACTTGTCCTTCAGTCATATCTATTGTGAACATAATCAGCATGCAGACTGTCAATCGAAGGTTGCCCTAATTTTGGCTCCAGGTTCTTGTATCTTTTCTGAATTTTTAGAAGGCCTTTTGGTCTTACATGACACTCTTATGCTCTTCTGAAATTGGTGCTGAAGTTTTTACTCCTTTTTTCTTGTATTGCACCCTTTTTATTGTTTGGGAGCGGGCACCTTCAGATTGTGGATCTGCACTATTATGTCCACGATAGTGATGGGGTATGAAGGACAGGTTTACTTTGTTGTCTTAGACTGGATGTATTTGGTGAATGTTTTTTATGGGCATGTTCCTAGTTATCCCCCGGGCAGCTTGTTGAGTTGAGTATTATTTCAGGAGTTTTATATCAGATACTCCCCCATTGCTCCTTTTTATGATTGTAACCCTCTATCAGGGATGGCACGTTAGATGCCCTTTGATTCTTTAATGAATAACAAGGACGTGTTTTTTTCTTTCTGGAAAAAGGGTTAAATGAATATGCACTGCAATGATTGTATAGCGAATGTATGGCTTGCAAACCATAGGGAAATAATGCAATGTGTTATCTTAAGGAATATTTAAAAGTATTTGGCTATGGTGTAATTTTTATGTTGATTTTCTGTTTGAAAAAAAAGTATATTTATTTATTTCAACGTTGTTCTTTTATTATTATAAATTATATATATTTAATATGGGTAACTAAGTTTTGGGGGTGGAGTTGTTGAGCGTGAGGTGAGGTGAGGTGAGTGTGAGGCTGCTGCGTAGGGCTTCGTGTTGCGTGAGGTGTGAGGATCGCAACCCCTTTTGAGGCTCACCTTCTCTGGGGTGTGACCGACCTTTTGGAAGCAGGTTGTTGGCTACGTTTGCAACTTGGGGCTTTCTTCATCGTTTTTGCAGCTTGAAGATTCAGTGTTTGAGGGCAGACCCGACGGTGGCTTGACTAGATCAGATACGCAAGGATATGATCTTATCTTGTGTTTATGGATCCTTCGGATCCCTCTCCAGAGGAGAGAAAATGACTCTTAGAATATGCTTTCAGGGCCCTGGTTGACTCCTCTCCGCCTTCAATATCCGAAATTTAGGCCTCAAGCTTTGTGTGACAGGCGGCAGCCCCTTGCATTCAGATCATGTTGACTGCTTCAAGAATGAAGGCTCTTGCCCTGAGTGAGAAGGGTCTAATAGGCCAATTCACTGGGATCTGGCCTTCCCCAAAATCCATGGAATTCTGGATCTCGAAGAAGTGGATGCCTTTGATCTCTGGTGGCTTGCAGCACTGCTTCTGTGGAAAAGGGTATTTTGTTTTCTTGTTCAAGAACAAAGACAACAAGGATCTCATCGTCACGAGCGAGCCCTACTTCATGGGGCCAAGAGGCCTGTATCTAAATCATTGGACCTTATCGTTTGACCCCGAAAAGTATGTCCCCTAAGCTGTGCCGGTGTGGATACGACTTCCTCATCTCCCTCTGCACTGTTGGAATGATGAGGCCCTTCAAGCCATTGGAAATGCCCTTGGTAAATACATTGACAAGGCTGAGCCAAAGGGGCCTTTATTCTCATGTGCAAGGATATGTGTGGAAGTCGATTTAGAGAAAGGCTTGCCGGAAGAAGTGAACTTGTTCATGGATGGCTGGGAATATCTACAGAAGGTTGATTATGAACATCTTCCATTCAAGTGCAAAAAATGCCATGAATAAGGTCATTTTGTCAAAAGATGCCCTAAAGATGTCATAGAGGTTCCGGGGAAAAACCAAGAAGGAGGTTGGCAACCGGTAAACAAAGGAAAGAAGGCGTCGATTGATCCTCCCAATGATTCAGGAAAATCTAAGGAGAATGTCACAAGCGCCAAGGGGATGAGTAATAACAATCCATTCATGGATCTACAAACATTATAGGGAGAAATCCCAGCAGAAGATAGCACCCCAGATGGTGAAGAACCAAAAGAAGGTGGAGACCCAAAACCAAGAGTGCCTCCAAATGTTGGTGAAGATGGGACAAAGCATACCCTTGCAGATGGGGCAGAGCATAGCCTTGTAGGATCTTCCTCCCCAGGTGGATCTTGGGTAGCTATGGTTAAGAAAAGAAGACCTAATCCAAGGGTTGAGTCCCTAGGCCATTCCTCTTCGTTTAGATCACAAGAAATTCTAGATCAAGCCCCACCTCCATCCACGTAGGGAAGGAAAACACACAGGCATCATAGGGAATAGAAAGCAGAAAGAGAACTTGAGCTCGGAAGACAAATGAGTATCGAGGAAACCAAGCTACTACAAAATACCCGAAGTGTCGGAGGATCAAGGGCGAATAGCAGGTCTCGAGCAGGACCTCAATCGTCAAAGCAATAATGATATTTGTCTCTTGGAACTACAAAGGCCCGGGGAGCTCAATTAAAGTGGAAGCAATTAAAAACATGATCAGATCTGAGAAACTAGATGGTCAGATGATCCAAGAGACTAAGTTGGCCGAAGACGGGGTAATAGCCCTATCTCGGCTACACTCGCAAAATTATCAAGGGAAAGTAATAAGCTCCAAGGGATCTTTTGGAGGAATTGCCATCTTCTATAATTCTAGAAAATGTGATATGATTCTAGTCTTGGAAACCAATCATTGGCTTCTCATTGAGTTGGTTTGCAGAGAAAAACTTGAGTCAATCATTGTTTGCAATGTATACGGGCCAACGCATTGTAGGGATAAGCTGGATTTTTGGGACTCTCTCAATTCATTGAGAGAGATCTTGCAAGGGAAAGACTTTATTCTTGCTGGGGACTTCAACGCCATCAAGTCCTAGTCGGAGAAAAGGGGTGGATCGATCATTAGGGAACCCTTTGGAGAAAAAATGGAAGATCTGATAGCTGATCTAGATCTTTTGGATCTCCCACTCAAGAATGGGAAATATACCCAGAGCAATAAAAGAGTGGGCCCTAGACATGTTGCTGCCAGACTTGATAGGTTTTTGTTTAGCTCCTCCTTCTTGGACAAGGACCTGATCCCGACCTCTCTTGCCCTCCCTTTAGCTTCTTCTGATCACAAGCCAATTTACTGAGTCCCTGACTCTCTCTGAAAATCTGGGCCCTATCCCCTTTCATTTTAATCCACTCTGGTTGCAAGATTCTAAGGCTCTAGAAATCATTCAAGAGGCTTGGAACACTAAGATCCTTGGATCTGCTAGCTATATCTGGGAGTCCAAGTTAAGAGCAACTCATCTTGTTCTTAAAAACTGGGCTAAACTTTCTTTCAAAGGGCCTACTTTCCAAAAAAACAAATCCAAGATGATCTCATTTCTTTCCAAGGTAGAATGGAGGATGAAGAAGTGACTTTGCTAGCTCTAAATCGAGAAAAAGAGCTGAATATGAGAATGCTAAGGGATGCCAGGTAGGAAGAGGAAGAATTGAGGCTAAAATCCAAACAATTGTGGCTAAAAGGGGGAGTTAGTAATATAGGCTACTTTCATAAGCAATCTAAAGCAAGATTAAACTATAACACTATAAAAGAGTTGTATGACAACAATGGAGATAAAGTTGAAGGGAAAGAGGCAATCAAGAAGCACATTGTTCAGTGTTTCAGAAACCTCTACAAAGACAGATGAGACGGAGCCCATCTCTCAAGCTGAGCTTCTGTCGGCTATCCCATCTAAAATCACGGATAATGAGAATGAGGAACTTGTGAGGCCAATCTCGGAGCAGGAGATCAGTGATTCATTTGGTCTTTGCAGCTTGACAAAGCACCTGGCCCCTATGGGTTCACAATCAACTTTTACTGTGTTGCATGGGAAATCGTTAAGGCTGAGCTAAGAAGGAATCTCAACTGGACGAGGAAAAAAGACAAAATTGGTGGGGCAACCATCTCATCTTTCCTGTCCTTGATTCCAAAGGAAAAAAACCTTAATTTGGTGGACGGATTCAGACCAATCTCTCTTTGCAACACTTCATACAAGATTCTCACTAAAGTTCTAGCTACTAGAATGAAGAATCTCATGAAGGATATTATCTCGGAGTCTCAAGGGGGATCTTTTGCTGGGCGACATATTATAGACAACATAATCATTGTCCAAGAAGCCATCCAATCTAGCATGGAAAGGAAACAACAAAGTATGGCAATCAAGCTTGATATGGATAATGCATTTGATATGGTTAACTACTTTTTTCTTTTTGGAGTTATGTCCAGGTTTGGCTTCTCCAATCAGTTTATTAGATGGATCAAAGACTATATTAAAAGTCCGTGGATTGCCTTGCTAATAAATGGTAGACCATCTGAATTCTTCCAAGCCTCTCAGGGCCTCAAGAAAGGCTGCCCGTTGTCTCCTTTTCTTTTTATTTTAGTTGCTGAGTCTCTGAGCAGAAAAATCCAAGCACTTCAGGATGATGGGAAGCTAAGAGGCTTAAAGATTTCCACGGGAACCAAAGCAGCAACGCACGCCCAGTTCGCAGATGATACAATCCTGCTTGGTGGGGCTTCCACAGTGATTGTAGTAAGATTCAATGAGGCTCTGTCCTCCTTAAAAGCTTCAGACGACAAGGTTAATCTAATCAAATCCAAGTTTTATGCTTGGAACTGCCCTCCTAGGACAATGTCAAGGATATCTAGAACTCTTGGCTTCGAAGGAAAGATCAATTGGAATTCTTTCAGCTATCTCGGGACCCCTATCTTCAAAAAGTAAAAAAACTTCAGCTGACTGGCAGAGTACCATTGAGAAGATAAAAAAAAATCTCCTCGTGGGGAGTAAGGTGGCTCAACCCTGCTGAACCCTACTGGTAAGCTTGTCCTCATAAATTCTATTCTCGCTGCCTATCTAATCTATTCATGTGCGATCTCTTTAGATCCAATTAAAGTTATGCAGGATATCACAAAGGAAATTAGAAAATTTCTTTGGCAAGGGGGAAAGTCTAAGGGAACAAGAAAATTTCACCTTGTTAACTGGGACGTGGTTTGCAGCCCGAAGATATGTGGTGGGACTGGTATTAGAGATCCAACAAGGATGAATCTCGCTTTAGGCGCAAAAATCCTGTGGAGGATTGTCTCTGGTGAGAGTGGTTGGTGGAAGGAGATTCTCAGAATATATATATATATATGAAAGGAGCAAGGAAAAGATGCGTGGATGATCTCCCTCTGTCAGGAAAAAGGTCTCCAATCTAGACCCTTTGCAAGAAAGCGATTTATATCATCAAAAATCAACTGCATTGGAGCCTTGGCAATGGTAAGCAGATCAGACTTTGCCAGGATCGTGTGGGGTCGATCTCTCTAGTAAACCATTTGGTGGCCTTCTCTGATCTCAAGCAATGGCTAGATCATCTTCACATTATCACCCTCTATGATATGTCTTCCTGGAAAGACAACGGGAGATGGGATGGTTGGAAAGCTTTAGAAGTGCTCGAGCACCTTAAGCCCGACTTTAATGCTCTCTGCTCTATTCTCCAAGGCTCTGCGCCTGTTCACAACCAGCTCTTGGATAGTAGAGGATGGGGTAAATCAGGGATTTATACAGTAAAAGAAGGCTACCGATTAAACTCCAATATTGAAGACAGTAGCAAAGCAGACAACAAGTGGAACAAGGTCTAGTGCAAGGATGGTCCGCCAAAAATTTATGTATTTTTTCTGGATTTTAGCACACTGTAAAATCCCGACTACTGAGAATTTGGAAAAAAGAGGGATCCAAGGGCCTTCGTGTTGTGTTCTATGTAAAGAGGAAGAAGAGGCAATTGACCATCTTTTCCTGGAATGTAAATTTTCCACTGAAGTTTGGTCACTGACTGTTCATGAGCTGCAAACGAACTTGATCCTTCCAACAAACTGGAATGATCTCTTTGCTTGCTGGAAAGACTATTACCATGGTTCTCTTCTCCACAAGCCGGATCTCAGAAGAGCCTAGGTTGCCCTTCCTAAATACCTCTGTTGAAAGATTTGGGTTACCAGAAACAAAGAACTGTTTGAAGGGACAGTCTCATGCCCAAGGAAAGTAATGCTTGCTGCAAAATCTCTGTGGGTGGAAGCCTTAGCAACGAGAAGGATGAAGAACATTAGTAATGAGCCATTGGATTATGAGGAAAGAGTGTAGGTAGTTGATCTCCTTCAACCTGTTGCCAATAGATGGCATACGGTAGCCAAAAGACCTAACTATTTAAATTGGAAACTACGGATGAGTGAAGAAGGACGTTTTGCTCAATGGAGACTAAACCTGGGCTGTAACTCCCTTCTTTTTGATGGGGCCTCTAAATGCAACCCGGGGTTGGCTGGCGCAGGAGGTGTTATTTTTTATCTTGGTGGAAACAAGCTGAAAGACTACGCCTGGAGCTTGGGCAAGAAATCCAACAATGGGGCTGAGTGGATTTCTCTTTTCAAAGGGTTGGAGATTACAAGCAGTTGTGGAATGGAGGAGATAACAGTCTATGGCAACTCACTCATGGTCATTAGGAAAGCAACAATGTTGTATAAGAAGATCAAGAACCTGACAAGCAAATTGCGCCATATCCTTGTCTGTCTAGGAAGGGAGTTCAGATCTATTAGGTTTTTTCATATATTGAGAACCAACAATAAACAGGCAGATTTAATGGCGAATAGAGGAGTCTTGCTAGATTATGGAGAGCTTGTCTGCAATGAAGAAAGGAAAGATATAAGCTGAATTCCATGAATCGGTTATTTCCCTTATAAAGGATTAGTCTATATGCTTCATTCGACAGGTATGTTTCACGCAAGAGTTAAAAGGCTTGCTCAAAGTATCAATTTTCACAGTAAAAACAGTCTTATCAGAGAAATTCCCTTGATTGTTCTGAGGATTAGTTTATTCACCACTGGTTATCAGCAGCCAACAATTCCGAATTGGTACAGCTCTTTTGCCTCCCATGCGTAGTGGTCTTCTGACCGTCTCTTTGTTGTTGGCAGTTGCCATGTGTTGCAATTGCAACGTTGTTCTCTGGCAACTGCAACGGTGTTCTCTGGCAATTGCAATGCTGTTCTCTGGCTTTCTTAGCCACTCCCACGCAGAGGAAGAATTTAGGTCCAGCTTACCCAATCATTCTCAACAAATCGGATTTCTCAGCGTGCGTAGCCTATCTCGATTCTCCTATATTCGACAGGCAATGTGTCAAGCAAAATGATAATCAGTTTTGTAGTGGGGCGCGTGGAGAGTGGAAGTGGAACTGCGGTTGGCAATCTCCCAATTCTCATTTTCTCCATCATACAGCAGGTGGCAATTAGCTATGGTCAGTTTGGTTATTGGATTTCTCTAGGATATAAGTGGGCATTTTGATTGGGTTTTTGGACCACAATAGACGAGGTTTTGGAGAAGAAGGTGCTATGGAGTATAAGAGAGATAAATGAAATGCAAAAATGGAAGAGGGAAGATGCTCTCAGACTGCAGAGGCAACTTTTAAAATTTGGATGGAGTCTAGCAGAAGGTGCTTTAGCTTAAGCTTACTTATAAGGCTTTTTTATGTCTTGTTTTTGTATTTTGTTTCTTGGTTAAGCAACTTTTAAAATTTGGATGGAGTCTAGCAGAAGGTGCTTTAGCTTAAGCTTACTTATAAGGCTTTTTTATGTCTTGTTTTTGTATTTTGTTTCTTGGTCAATTTGTAAGGAGGTATAGCTTTCATAGATTAGGGTTCTTTAAAGATAGCTTCAAATTCAAGAAAGATGAGCAAGGAGTCATCGATGCTGCCCTCCTGTGGGAGTATTCTACCTCCGGTGTGTTGTAACCTCAATTCCTCTTTTTTTTATATAAAATCTCTCAACCGTTTTTGTCAAAAAAAAAAAATTGGGGGTGAAAAGTGGGTTATTTTTTTTATTTAATTTATTGGGGGTGACAAGTGCCGTTATTATTATTATTTTTTAAAGAAATTAAGAAGCTTTCTATCTAGGGGATTAGGGGGAATTACAAATAATTAAGGAGAAGCTTATTTTTTTATTTAATTTATTGGGGGTGACAAGTGTGGTTATTTTTTATTTTTTTTAAAGAAATTAAGAAGCTTTCTATCTATGGGATTAGGGGGAATTACAAATAATCAAGGAGAAGTTTTTTTTTTATTTAATTTCTTGGGGGTGACAAGTGCGGTTATTTTTTTTAATATTTTTTTAAAGGAATTAAGAAGCTTTCTATCTAGGGTATTAGGGGGAATTACAAATAATCAAGGAGAAGCTTTAGTGTTATGGCAATTAGTTATGATTTTATTAAGTTGGTAGGTGATTTTATTATTATTACGTTGGTAGGTGATTTTATTATTATTTATTATTATATGGTTTTTAACACTCTTCTACATGACTGATATTTGAAGAGGATTCTTATCATTTTGCAAAATCAATGGAATGTTTTGATTCAATTGAATTTTTTTTGAATATTAAACACAACACTCAATTCATTAACCAACAAAGCATGCAACTTAAAACTAGGCATGTTGTGGAGATGAGGGGGGAATCGATGCATTGTCATTTTTTGTAATTTTTATATATCTAAATACATTCTTAATGAAGCATCTAATCAACCGAGACAAGTATCACAATAAGGAACACGTGCAATGATGAATTAATGGGAGGGACATACATCATGCTTCACATCTCTTTCTCTACAATGACTTCAATTTGAATTAGGAAAGGATGTGATTGTCCAATGTGTGTGTGGGTTAATGGAGGCTATGTTAAGTTCATGGCTTGTCATTTGGCCTCCCCTCCTACTAGTCTATAATAGGAAGCATCTAGACTAGTGGCATGGGATATTTCGATTGATTTTCATCTCTTTGATGGTTAATTAGACTAGCCTTATGGAATAGGAAGTGAGTTTTAATTCCTCTCGAATTTTTCCACTAGCATTCAAGTATCATGTTTTGGTTAAGAACATTACATTTGGCACGATGATCACCCCAATTGTTGCACTTTTTGTGAGCACTCAAGGGTTCATAGGTTGATTTATCATTGTGAAAGACACTATGACAATAATCAAGGGAGTATTGTTATGGTTATGAGGAGATGGGAAACCTCAAGCAAGGATTGGGAAAAAAAATTATCCCAGGGACCTAAAAGCTATGAGAAGGAAAATTATAAAGATGAAATCCTAGCTAGAGAAGCACATGGCAAGATGATTCTTTTCGAAGTGGGAGAAGAAAGCAATATGCATAAGCTTGAGGAAATGAAGGACAAAATTAAAGAGTTGCATGGGAAGGTGTTGTATATGGAATTAGAGTGAAGACCTAGGTTTGAGGAGCTAAGAAATTTTGCATCCGTAGTTGTCTCAATGCGTTCTCCTAGACATGACCAGGTGGTAGCTATGGAATAAGACATAGTGGAAGCATGGCCCTTCGTTTATCTCATATGTGGTAGGAAGGAAGAAAAGTGCTCATAGTGGGTATGATGGAAATAAAAACTTGAATCAGTTTGTGCTTTTCAACACACACACACACACATTAAAAAAAAATTTAATGGCCAGGGTCTATGGATAGGGTTGACAATTGACAATTCACCCCGTTTACCATCCATTAATCATGGGGAAGTACTCAGAGTGTTTCTTGCAATTTATTCCGCCATTTTATTTATTTTTGCAGGAAATCATGTAGTTAAAAATAGCACTACTAGCAATTTCTCCAAAAGGTGCAAAGATATGCCAATATTATGGAATTTTTGTAAAAATTCAAATTGAAATAAATATGCAGACATAGAATGAAGTTTTGTGGTATTTGTGCAATTGCTTTTTTAATTCAATAAATAATAAATTGCAAAACCTTGTAGAGAACCATCAAATGATTAGAAAAGTTGAAGAAACAAAACATATACAACATTGATAGGCAAACATTGTAACATACGACAATTATACTATGCTTGCACCTCATTGCATGCAAATATAACCTACAACAATTATACTATGCTTGCACCTCATTGCATGTTTTATACATTACTTGGAGATACAAGTCTCACCTTTACCTCCAACTTAGTTAGTAGAAAACCACAACGTTTGTCTAGAGGACCTAAGCATAAAGCTAAATCCTTTAACTTCTTGTAAATAGAAATATCAAGATTATAAAGAACATTTATAATTTTATGGAACATGAATTTTTGACGGGGTATGTGAAACTTTGTACATTCCATGAATATACTTTCATTGTGAACTTTTTATGTGGTACCACATCATCTCTTCAATTTTGCATTTGATGGGATACCATAAAGGTCATATGGGGCATCAAAAGGGTTTAGAGAGTTCACTTCCTATATTTTAGGTGGGAGGAAGTCATTCAAAATCATGTTTTTTGGTGTCTTCTGAGGATCTTCAATACCATGGTTTGAAGGAGGAACATTAAATCATGAGGGTGGAGACTAGGCCCAATTTCCCTTGTCCCCCCTAGGGTAGTGAGTTAGGAGATACCAAGGGAGTTTCTAACCATCATAAAGATTGAAGGTTTAATTTGAGCAAGATTAGTTTTTTTTTAAAGACAAATTAGAGCTTCTAAACTCGGGGAGCCAACTAAGATTATCGAGTCTATAGAGTTTTCCCTTTAATACCACCCATTTCCAACATTCAATTTCTATTTGGGGCAAGGCCTAAGGGGTTTAAACCATTGTTTTAGTCGTTTTGGAAGAAAAATCACAATTTTTCATTAGCAGTGGGTTAATATTCAATTTTAGGGTGTGGGCTTTGACAACCACAATAGGTCTTGGGGAGATTTGGTGGGATACACCCCACAAAATACTTTAGCAATGCATGATTTTTTAGATTTTTACATATTAAAACATATTCTTATGATTGAATATCAATGGAAAATTCATCAAAATGAAATTCATTATCATGTGTATCTCTTTTGTGATGAGCATTTATAGGTTCGTGGGAGGAACCATGTTGGAAAAATATGTAATCATTATCTCCTTGCATGATTTCCCAAATAACATTATCATATAGTGATGTGACCATTTAAATAACCTTACGTAGCATTATGACAAGCATGAAAGGCCACAACCTCTAGCCCCATGCAAACTCCATGCTTCCCAAAAATAGTAAATGACATAGAGTAGGAAATATTGTATAAGAGGGAATTGATTATCTCGTGTACCACTTTCATGATGGGTTAATCCTTGATTATTAAATCCTTGCATGGTTATGAGTTATCGCTTGTAGAGATATGAATCGATTTATAATAGATAAAATATTCACATGTAAAATATCATAAACATCAATTTGTTTTCTTATATACTATGGATGAAAGATCCACACATGTTATTGCTACACATGCATAGTAATGTTAATGCTTCACACCTTTGGTCAAGCAACTCAAATTCCTCTCTTTTATCAAAGAATCAAACACTCTGTGTTGCTTGTATTATTTAAGAAACAAATAGAAATATAAAAACATGTAATGACTATTTACTAATACCCTTTCCTTATTGTGGAGCAACTAAATTTCTTCTCCTTTTGTTAAAAAACCTAAAATCTCTCCTTATGACCGAGTATCAAAAACACAGAGGTGAAACCATATATATCAACATATTAAGACTCCACACACATAGTATTATCTAGAATATCCATATAAATTCACATAATTGACATAGATAACTAAAGAAATGCAACATTATTACATGCAACTCATGCTTTATGGGACGTTTAATCATGTAACTTACGCTTTACCATTCTTTGATGCTCTTTCCCTTCCAAATTTCTGCGCTTCTCTTTCTAATTAAGAAGTTAAAATTAATGCCCATTCTCCTTCTCTAATATCTAATTCTACTTTGTGGCAATCTTCGATCCAGTTATGAGAGCAATGCCAAAGAGAAGCCACACATCCAATCTCCATCACTGCTTTCCATGAGCAATGCAAGACAAAAATAATGTTTGGATAAAATTTGTGAGTGTGTAAGGTATCTTTTATTTTTTAAATCAATAGGTAGATGATTAAATTTTATGAGCATGTAATGTGGTTTATTGTGGATGTTATCGCCGAATTGTTGCGTTTGGTATGATTATATTAATTGCTCTGCAACGTTTTTAGTTTATTTAACTTTTAAATCATACTTATCTCTTTATTCCTGATTTGTCATGTTGTGTTGTTCTCTCAAAGCCGTTTTAAAGGCAAATCTTTAATATATATATGTGTTTGTAAAATTGTATCGATTTTTTGGTGTGAACATATTGAGTGGCTATGTTAATTATAATAAAACAACAAAGTATATACAAACATATATGGAAATCTTCCTCGTGTAGCCACATAAAACTGCAACTAAAACATTAGAAGATTCATGTTAGGAACTTCAATATAAATTGGTGTAGAAGATTCATGTTAGGGACTTCGATGTAAATTGGTGTAATAATGCTTCTAGAGGAAACATAACATTAGGTAAGTCGTTAAAGTAACTTTTTAACTTAATGGTAACCTTTGACCTATGGATCATGGTAGCTCCTCCAGTGTTTGCATACAACAATTAATTTTGCAGATATGTAACCGTCATCACAAGGCATTCTTAGGCTTGATGACCAAATGAAATGATTTCTATGTAGTTCAATCTTGTAAACGTATCGACATACTTTTGACTATGAAAAATGTACAAATATTTAAACTATAAATATTCTTTAAAATGGGATATGAATATGTGTTTATTCAAGTTTATGTTATATAGAAATTTAATGTTTGTTTTGAATTTTAGTAAAATTTCATAATTTTTTTTACAAATATGCATGTTCATGTTTTAGAAAAGTCAAGACTTAACAACAACAACAACAATTGGGGACGTGGCTGGTACTCCCGTGACACGGGGTCTAGGGATCCCATTCCATACCACTATATCCCTAGGTGCATCTATAGGGCCTGAACCATGACACATGGGTATGTTTAAGGTGGATTTGAACATGAGACCTTCCTCTTACAACCAATTACAACATTTCAACTTTACCACTTGCTCTGTCCCCACCACATGAAAATACTTTTATATATTAATAAGTTTAATTTATACCGATTAAAACTTTGTTTTAAAAAAAATATAATTATAAATATTTATTTAAATTGTGTATATAAATGTTTTATTTAAGGTATAAAATCATATTATAAATTATTAAGATGATACCAACATAGATCTATCTTAAACCCATATTTATCAAGCATCGAGGGGATCCAATTTCTTAAGGTGAATTTTTTTAATTACCTTTTTATTTTTTGTTGTGCGTTATTTTGACTAGAATATGAAGCAATCTTAGGAAATGATAATCAAACACTTTACACTAGAACATGTATAAAATTACAATCATCCCAATCAACATTTCTGAACATTATTTTCATTATTAAAGTTATACTATATAAACCTTTTTTCATCTTTGTTTTATCTTTTGTAAATGATTTCCCTTTGATAAAGACTTTTCAAATTTGATTCATGTATCATACTTTACCCTCTCAACTACGTCCTTTTTTTTAAGGTTTGAAATCTATTAAAACATAATAAAATGTTGCATGTAGTTGTGGTTAGTCGACCGCTATGGAAGTTAGATCATTCATTTATCCCAAGTTTAAAAACTAGTTTCTAGTCTGAGTTACCAGTAAGGAAAAAATAAAAAACCATAGCTTGAGTTCCAAGCACTTAAAGTTATAAGCAGGGATCCCCATAGTTCGGGGTTAGTAACCAGATTCATAAAAAAATCATTTAAACCAAAAACTAGAGCCTTCGTAGGCAAGCCTAAAGACCAGATAATCCAAAGAGATAATCAAAGAACCTACAGTAGGAGAAAAAGGCGCAACAAAATCAATCATCATCAGAAATTATGATAGGAAGGGCCACTACATTGTCAGTGGAGTCAGGGTATGCCTTTAGACCAAAGGACTCACCCTTCGATTGAACTAAAGGACTCACCCTTCAGTTGAAGATCAAGTTGCCTATGAAAAATAAGACATGTATGGGTTGCTTGATAAGAAGGTTTTCCCAGACCCTGCTAGTTAGTTCATGGGCAAGGACATTCATCTAGGCATTTAGATCCATTTGGGATTTTACCATACAACGAAGCCAACCATCGAGTTGATCCATCCACGCAAAGAGGTTAGTGCCTTGAGTGTCCTTCCATAACTTGCCTTCCATGCTCTTTGTTATTTCCTAACCAAGCAAGGCCTCAGTGTACCAAATAAGTGTGAGGGTATTTATATACCAAGTCTCCCTTGTCTAAGTAGTGCCAAGGCCATCCATAATATTGTCTTCTTAAATCTACAATTAGGCTCTTCTGAAGATGATTTTCCATATCTTGAAGATGATGGCCAACAAGGGGAGATACCATGTCGAAAAAACTAGCTTTTGCTTTCTCCTATTCATTAAGCACCCAAAACTATCTTTTGCTTTCTCCTATTCATTAAGCACCCAAGGCATGTGCAAGCGATGAGCTCCGATTGAGAGCTTGCACTTGGTCCTCTTAACCCACACCATATGCACACCATAAAAAGAGCTCAGCCAAAATGAATTGAGGACCAACACCGAGAGGAATGAGAGCCCAGAACCTAAAACCACTATGATTCTTCGGGTCTGCTTTGGAATTAATTTTACTTTGAATCTCAACAAAGTGATAAGAATGAACCATTCTTCTCCCCATGATAGAAGCTCTAATAACCACCCAAGGTCATAAATGCATTCAGAGGGGGCGTAATAGTTTCCATAATGATCTATCTAGTTTCGAACTGGAACTGACGCAAACGAGATCGCTGGCAATAACTTCCCACGGGGGAAAGGACCTTTCACAATTCACAATGACATGCCAATGTACAACATAATGAGTCTGGAAATACCATGGAGTTGGGCTACTTCCAAATGGAAATGGAATGTAGTTTGTGTCATGAATGTTTTCAACAATCATCGTATAGAACAAGAAGATGATATGTGACACCCTATGTGAAGATCATTTCAACTATGTCTTAATTACATCTAAGTTACTAAATTTGTTTATTTATTTACTATTAAATTAAAGTTTTTTTCTCCTCTCTCATAATATTTATGTTGGCACCTTGATGCATGTACTTTCATAAGGATAGTATATTTAGTTTTGAAAATATTTTCAAATATTAATTTGCTCACTTTCCAAGTTAAATGGTCTCCTTTCTATGATTTTAGGTTTTTTTTTTCTTTCACTTTCACAAGGATATTTAAAATGACTATTAATTTAATGTACATGTGAATATCATTTCTAATTTAACAAGTGGATCTGCATAGCAACAAGTCCTTGCCTTTAGTACTTATTTCTTATTGATTAAAGAAACAAGCCTTTAGCTAGTTGTTTAGCAAGTAGAACCTAGGACTAAGACAACATGCACACATGAATAGTTACTGTTCAAGAGTAAGATTGACTTATTCCCTTTGGCATATTCCTTTGACATGTTTCCAAATGATTATTAAGCTATTGCTTTGAGGTATTGAGACCATGATTTGAAATTATTTGAAGTTATTCGGGCTTATTTTGTCCCTACGTGACTTATTAACTTCACTGAAGGAGATATTGAGCCAGATCTATGAGTCTATAAGATATTATCTACACCCTTAGCTTCTAGCTTATATGTCACTAGATTCACTGATGGATATACTAGTGGTTTGGGTCTACATCTAGATATACTATTTATTTAGGTGGCATGTTTTTTTTTAATAAAGGCATAAGTCATATGAACCAATTAAGTTATAATAAGTTTTTTCGTTATTGAAAAAAAATTTAAAAACCCAAACTAAACACTCAAAAGATTTATTTTTAAAACTTGATTGAGGTAATCATAAAAACAATAAAGACGTGATAAAAGCATAAATGAAGTAGATGACATTTATGGAATAGATGGCACTTTATCTATATAGCTTTATAGTGTTTACTAAATTATGTTGTAATAGGGAGAATACGGAAGCTTCATTTATGTTTACAAGGTAGTAATGCAAATTAAAATATGATTGTGTATCTGATTAGTTATTATAAGGAAAAAATTATAACCAACGAAGGTTACTAACCAAATGAACTTAGATGCAAGCTTGAGTTTTAAAACATTGTATTATGACAATAAATATTCGTTTTACAATGACCATAGAAATAAAAGAGCTATGACAACAACTTGTACAAAAACTTTTTCCAACATAAAAGCCAAACACGAAAACATAAAAAGCAACTTGGAAAATGCTTAAGGGTATTGTTGTGAAACTAAAAAAAAATACTTATAAATTCATTGTCAAAACTAAGCAACGTGTGAATACTTTTGTACATGAGGGCGAGGGTGATCAATATTTAGCAAGCTATAGGCCAATTTGTAACATCTCAAAATTTCATAATTTATTATTATTATAATCATTAAAGGTATAATTGCAAATACATAATGTAAATTCAATCCATACTAACCCCTTCTTATATCATTTATCATTTATCTTGAGTTAGTGCTTTATCTATTGAACATGACTACTTAGTTACAACAACTTTTACAGTGCAACTTACTGTTATATTGAATTAGTTTACTTGTTGTCAAGTCGTGAAAGGAAAGTCATGTTTATTTAGTGTTAGCTATAGTTGGTGTGTTTGCTGGTTATGTTTTAGAATACTTGTTAACCCTATTAAGATGCTATGAGGATGGGTTTACAGGTCTTACTTAGCTCTTTGGCTAACACAAAACCATACGTAATCTTTTTGTAAATGTTAGCAGTGGAGAGCTTACCTTGTGTTGGTAATACACAAACATCCTAGCTAAAACAAAGGCCCTAAGCTAAGGAAAAACAAATTATTCCTAAGAAAAGAACTAAGCACTTGACTAATGAAGGTTCTCTCTTACCATATGATAAAACAAGCATAAGAAAATATATGGTGGCATTAGAGGTGATACCCGCGGGTTTTGAAACTATAGAGTTTGGTTGGAAAAATAAAAACTTGGTGGCATTGATGAGAGCCACATGAAGGCTCTCGGCCTCCAGCTGTTCAAGCATCCATCAGTAGGTACTCCTTCACAGTTCAAGCATCCATCAGTAGATGCCCTTTGGTCCATGTCCATAGTATAATGTGTATCGGAATGATATTAAATAGTTTTAAGGTAATATTCTTCATTCTCATTTGATTTTTCGTCATCTTTTTCAAAGTCACTTGGGAGTGACTTTCGGTCCTCTTGATGTAGTGCTTTTTCTACTTCACCACCCACATAACTTGGTGACTCCTTGGTCTCCTCCTTACTTGTGGATTGCTGATTGTTCCTTAATGACTTCAAATATTCCTGATTGTGTCTAAATACATACAATCAATCATCAAAGTCTTCAAAAATAATTGTCTTATGTGTCTCTCTATGACGTAAACTACTACTACTCCCTGCTGCCATCTTACCCCTAAGTTGGCTAGCCATCAACTTGAAACCTTGCAAAAGTTGCTTGGTCGTATCATTAAAATATGACTTAATTAGTTTATTAAATTAATATATATCATACATAACTTCAATAGGTTCCAAGACCATGCCCTGATACCACTGTAATGTCCCTTTTTTGGAATTTTGGAGAAAATTACAAATTTGGCAAATTCAAGCTTGACAAGTCATGACTCTAGAGGGTTCCAAATTTCTCCAAATGGTCCTGAATTTGAAAGGAACTATTATTGTGAGTATTAAAACATCTCAAGGTGGTTTATGGACACTTTGTATCTGAATTTATACCTCTTCAACCTTGTTTTTGGTTAAGGAGACACAATGTAAATTTACTAGGAAAATGTGGTCAACTAGTCCTCCTTGGTTTGGTCCCAAACAACACTGAACATTTCCAAAATAATTATGGAGGGATCCTATGGGATTTAAAACATTCTAAAAGACCTCAGACACTCAATGGTCGATTCAAAATTTCATTTTCAGATGTTAGTCAAGTTTTCACAACTTTGGCCAATTTCTAGCTTGAGACTAGTGAAACCCAAGTTGACCCAAATGCATCAAAATGACTTCAAATTATATATGGAAGAGATTGAGGGGTATTAGGAATAACTAATGCGTAATATTGATTCTAATACACTTCCCAATTTATTCTGTAACTTTCTTTTTTCCATAGGTAAAGAATGACAAAAACACTAGGAAACCAATGTTAAAACCCCCAAAGGTAGATGGCACTTTTGGCTCTCCAAATGCAGTACAACCCTCCAAAATTTCAGAAAAGAGTATGGGGATGAATATAAGACATCAGGGGGTATAATTAATCATGGGTAATATTTATTCAAACTAGTTATAAAGTACAACATTCGTATGATAACTTTCAGTAAAATTGCTTAGGGGAAAATTACATTGCTGGCTCCATTTTAACTCGTAAAAAGTGGATGAAATAGTTCAGAACATGACATGATGAATGGAGACCATATACACCATATAAATTGCTTCCTCAACAGAATTTAACATTAGATAAATTTCTTAATACATATCATATATATAACTCCTTCGAAATGGTAGCTAAACACATGAAAATTAGTCATTCAAACTCATGGGAATGCAAGTCTTTCACACATGGATTTATGATATTTCGAACTACAGAGAATAGGGACATAAGAGTACAGAGCCAGGAATCATACATTTCTTCCCCATCATCATTAAAGTCATATAAATTTCCTTATACAAATGTCCTCATAAAAATATGTTATGCAACTCTTTCCAAAATGGAAGCCAAATACATGAAAACTAGTCATTCACTAAGCATGGGAATGCAATCCTTTCATACATGTATTTATGATATTTCAACTTACAGAGCATATGGATATGATATTACAGATCCATACATCATATTTCACATCTTGGGCACCAAATATAATCATCAAAGCACAAGCACCACTCCAACAAGTGCACCCTCACCATGAGAGTGTGGGGGGAAGGAGAAGAATGAATGAGAGAATAGGGGAATAGATGCAAATTTGAATGTATGATCCTCAAACATAAAAATAAAAATACTTCATTAACCTCCAATGAGAAGTCTGAATGGCCTCTCCATCATCAAACTTGGAAATGAATCCAACTCCCTCGAAATTGGTTCACAAGCAGGGAGAGAGAACACTCACCGTGCAATGGACAAGCAAAATATCTCCAAAATGCCAAAGGAAAATTAATAAATGATAAAAATATATTCTCCTTCATCATGAAATCCTTTTATTAACTTCATGAGGCCTCCTAAGGTTGAATTTCCCTCCATGGGTGTAAAGCCCCCAACTGGGTCTCCTTTACTAGTTTTTTTTTTTTTTGGTTTTGCCCTGGCCGTAGGCCACTGCGGCTTGGGCGTAGCCCGGCCGGCACGGCTGGCAGGGATTTACAACAGATATTTTCCCGCCTGCTAGTCCAACTTTATTTGATAGGTATCCACTATTACACAATTGTATATGTTGCGCAGTATAAGCCGTGTTCTTAACTCTAGTGTAGAGCAGATGTTCTCTTCTTCAACCGTATTGCTCATGGGTTGAAAATAATTTTTGATAATAAAGGATTGGTTCCTACAAACTTATGGTTTTTACATGCCTACCTGCAGCCTGCTGTACATGCTTATTCTTCCATTGCGCAGTAGATTCGTCATATATTCAAAGGAAGAACTTTTGCATTTGGAAAAATCAGGTAAGATGCTTCCATTAAAAGTTTACTGCGATTAAAGCTTTCTTTTGCAAGGGTTGTGAGTTCAGATCGAAAGCAACTAGGTCAATTAATTAGTAGAGACGAACTCGATCTATGTAGGACTTTTTGTTGCGTTTCATTATATTTCGGAATAATGCTACAATTAATCCTTCTTTCACCGACCCCTTTCTCTTCCTTAAACACTCAACAATTTATGCGTTGATGTGAAGAAACGAATTTTGTCTGCCAGTGTTTTGTTTTGATAGCAATACTGTAACTTGTTGATTAACATGACTACAGTAATGTATGCTGCAACCCAAAACCCTATACCCTAATGCGTGCAGCAACCGTAAAACCCCATCTATTTCTTTTAAACACCTGCTGATACAGACAGAGCCACGATAGATACACGTGTGGTGTGGTCGGCCAGGCTATAGCTAGTGAATTTACCTGTTTATTGGGCTAAGTTTGGTCTCTCTGTGATTTCATGTTAAATTTTAATCTTAGAATCAGAGATTTAATTTATTTTTCGGTACTGACAGAAAAGTATGCTGCTATATTAAACAAAAGGTTTCGTTCAAAGGTGAGGTGGGTTCTAAATCATATCCATAAGAAGTTTATAAAGAAGAAGCCTGAGCGCACAAGAACGGTAAGGGTTTGTCTGGAACCTTGCCTTCCTGTTGGTAAATTTTGAATGCCTTGGGGAGATAGATGGGTATGAGGAAGCAAAAGAGATTGAACGACTAGAACACAAGATTGGCCACTGCCAGTGCCTGGCCGAAGTGGAGCCACAGGTCGGCGGCAGGGAAGGCGGATGCCTTTTTATGCATATACACATTGCTGCGAGTTTGAAAAAGTATACAGCTCGGTAAGTCGGTAAATCCGGATATTTTATCATTTTGCGTTTGTAGGTTGTAATGTTAAAGTCCACAGACTATGCACTGGCGAGGGGAATCCATATACAGTGCGTTTATGACAGATTCGTTCCTCTGTTTCAGTACTTTATGAATAATTTCAGTCCCAATAACGTTATTGGGATGCTCAGTCGGTAGGTGTGGGATTAGACCCCGCTCCACTAGGGATTCCAGAATATTCGAAGCTTTAGTAGTAACACTAATACTACTATTATTGTTAATGCCAGGGATATTCATATTATATTTACTGTCAAGGGGACCCGTAAACCGATCAAAGAAGTTATTGCAGGGAGGCGGAACTGTATATATATTTTTTCATTCCACATATCCAGTGCGAGCCCTCTGGTTCCAGATTTGGAACCATGGCTCTGATACCATATGTAAAGCCCCCAACTGGGTCTCCTTTACTAGTTTTTTTTTTTTTGGCTGTAAAGAAAATAAGTGTTTACATTTACAAAATTGAACAATAAAAATTTTGTTTTAATTTCATGTTTTCATTTCTAACTTTTGCTCATTTACATGCCCGAAAACGATATAAAATCTGCATTTTCATTCGTTTCAGATTGAAAATTTATAAATCTGTTTTATCTACATCTAACAATTTATTGTTGACTGACTAAGTAGAAAGTTTTCTGCCGCTGATCGCTGGAAAAAACTCACGCATGCCTGGCTGCGACTAGCTGTCGTACTGCTGTAGGGTTTGCTGTGCTCGTGTGCCTCCATGGCTGCGCCTGGGGGAGGGCTCTCCCCTCCCTCTGTCTCGATCTCTACCGCAGAAGCCTTCAGAAGGTTACTAAAGTCACTAGGCTTCAATCCGGTGGCCCCTTCAATCCCGAAGTTCATCAAAAAACTGGATGAAGTTCCTGAAATCGACCTCCCAAGTGAACAACCCATCAAGATAGCCCTCGCTCTGGCGGAGAGAGGTCTGGTAGGCCAGTTCATGGGCTTATGGCCCTCAACAAGAACCACAGATGATTGGATCCAGAGAAACTGGAGACCGCAGCACAAAAACAGTGTTACCTGCTACCCAGTTGGACGAGGGTTTTTCATTTTTGAATTTATAGCCAAGGAAGATCGGGATCTAATCTTCAGAAACGGCCCATATTTCATGGGATCCCAGGGTTTGTATCTCAATAGATGGACTCCAGATTTCAATACAGAAGTTGATGTGCCGAAAGAGGTTCCAGTGTGGGTAAGGCTACCATATCTCCCAGTTCATTGCTGGAATGTTCAAACCCTTGAAAAAGTAGGAAATGTTCTTGGAAAATACATAGACAAAGCTGAGAATAAGGGCCAATATTCCTGTGCCAGAATCTGTGTAGAGGTAGATCTCGAAGCCAGTCTACCTGAGGCAGTCAAACTAAAAGTTGGAGACTGGCACCATTATCAGAAGCTGGATTATGAACAACTTCCGTTCAAGTGCCGGCAATGCCATGAGCATGGTCACTTCTAGAGAAATTGCCCCAAATCAATTACTTCAGAAGAAGGAGAGGGATGGCAAAAAGCAAAAAAAGGGAGAACAAATCCCAAAAACCAAGGGAAAAAGAACAAGGAAGAAATACAGAAGCAACCGCCAAGCACAAATAATTCCAATCAGGAAAGCACAAAATCTGCCCCAATCATTATCCAAAATGATGAGGAGCCACAGAAAACCAGCGATCTAGAAGGGAAAGACCCAGCTAATGCGAGCATTGAAGGAAATCAAAAGGTAAATCAACCGATCTGTAAAGAGGCAGAATTCCAGATCGCAGATCCTCTGGAA
>LPNX010466250.1:340760-457714 GCA_001517045.1 Pseudotsuga menziesii | reverse complement strand
TAGTTACATTTCAACCCTTAGTCCTGGCTAATTAAACTCATTAACAATCAATCAAGCATTCTAATCAATTGCATTAGTCACTACCTAGGTTAACCATTGATTTGTTTATTATTCAACCATAATTAATTATTAATGGACAATAATTAACCATCAATCAACATTATTAACCCTAATCATCATTATTAACTTTAATCGACATTATTAACATTGATCAACAATAGTTAATTACTAAACGACAGTAATTAATATTAAGCGACACTAATTGACATCATTACTCAACAATATTTCATGTAATTCATAATATGTAGGCGAATTATGTAAGCGTAGCTACTGCTTACATTCCTCACGTAAGTACACTAAAAGTAATAATTCACATACATCAATCATAATCAAGGAAATTATTATTTACCGACACATGTTTTAGCATAGTTTACAAGGTATGATCCATTAGCTTACTGAAATCCATGTTACGACAATTCATACATCACTGATTTACGACACATGCTAACCAAGGGTTTTACACACCTATAGTTAGATCTTGTTTTCACCCCTACTTCACGCTACATCTATCTACCTACATCATTACTAACTTCCACATCCTATCCTGTCCTCTGCTGGACTACCCTGGAATGTCAAGTCATGACCGGTTCCAGCTAGAACCTGTAAGCGGAAGTGTTGACCACATCAACCAAGCTTCCCCAGCAAGCAACCACCAGTCATCATCACACACCTTGGGGAGTGCGCCGTAGCACATCCCTCCCATGACTTTGGGTTTCGGGGATAAACGGTGGGTAAAGCCTCCACCCCCCCTAATGGAACAAGGGACTATGTCTACTCGACATAACAACAGCGTTGCACTTGTACTCGGTCTGTCATCGTATAACCGATCTGGGCAGTTGAGTTTCCTGGAACTCTACCCCACCCATGTCATAACATACATCATAATAAACAGCATAATAACCATACGAAAGTAAATAATGCATCACTCGCATACCATTTTATCTTCCGAAGTCCATGTCCCCGAGGCCCTCCCACCTCGTAGGATCCAGCTATCACTTAGCTGTTTCAACCTGTAAGTCAGTCCTCAACATAAAATATAGGATATCGTGCATAATCCTCGATATGTACACATATATCTCATCATAACATGACAACAATAAACTCATTCATTCGCCATGCACCTAGCATAACATTCATTATTTCAACATATATCTGTAACGGTATTCACGTACCCATCATTCAGTAATTTCCATATATTTGACATAATTAACACATGATACATATCTAAACATGACTACCGACCATGATACTATCATCACACACACACACACATATATCGGCAAAATAATAGAACCATATGTCCACAGTGTCGTCAAACCGACGAGGTCTCACAATCAAACAAATACAACATATAATAGTAGTTCAGGTAGAAATGTCAAAACGGGGTGTTACAATGGGATTCCTCCAACTCATCTTAGTGGTTTAGTAACTCTCATGACACTTGTCTTCCTCTTCATGCTCCCGTTCTTTCCCCAATTCGAATGGTTTCCTATAAACCCCAAATTCAACCTATTGGTGACTATTTTATCCCTTTCATGTCATATTTGTCATATGTCTACAATCAGGTCTGAATTTGTCATACTTGTCATATAATCTTTCATCATTTGTTGTCATAGAATGCATGGAATCTCCTTCCAAGTGACACACCTTGTCTTCTAGTCTCTTCCTATTCCATCGGAGTTACTCTCCTTTACATATTCAAATTCCTTGGCTCATTATATTATATTTTACACCACATCACCCTCCAATAATGTTACATTACCCATGTGTTCGAATTTGGATGAAGATAATGCCAAGTGTGTGGGGAATATAGTCATCCAAAGGATCCACAAGATTCCAAGTGTCGTCATGAACTCATGCCACACTATTTTCTTAGAGTTTATCATTTATGTGACCCATTTAAATGTGAATATGATAAACTAAATTCCTTTTGGGTCACATAGCCACTTATTACAAAATTTATGTCTCCATCTCAACCTATTCTTGCACTAAAATTCCTCCTCATTCATTCTTCTTTCACTGTGAGGTTCAGTCCAACTTGACGATCCTCTGGTATTGCTAATTTTACATGGTATTAGAGCTTGATCATCCATTTTTAATCCTCAGATACTTCCATCGATGCACCAAAAGCAACTGGGTTCTGCATAAATCCTGGTATCTTCGCATTACTGCCTCTGGATTTATCCAAGTAAGTCTAGCCAAGTGTGAAGAACCCTGATAATGTGCTCATGTCAAAGTAGAGAGTGATTAAACTGCTTTACCTTCGAATTGAAAGTTTTATGCAAGTTATTTGAACAATTCAAAAGAATTGTGTTGCTTCTGAAGCTACAAATTGGAGAATTTGACAACCTTGACACCGATGATCCTCACTCCCTTTAATTACTTGGATTGGAGGGGATATATGCAGATTGTGTTGTGAAACAAAGGTCAATGTAGGGTCACAATGGGAAAGGAGGTTGAGCCCTAACAACATTTAGAGAAATCAAAGTACCTGAACAAATTGGATGAACCCTTTGGTTTCATGTGCATTCATATCTCCAGGGAGTTACTATTCCACCTTGATGGATTAAAAAGACTGAGGGAAGTATGGAAGAAGATCAAATCACTATTTGACAAGCAAGATGAATTGAGAGTCCACATTTTGGAGAATGAGTTGATTTCTCTTGAACCCAACAGTTTTGAAACCATCGAACAATTTTTCTCCAAGTTCAAGTCTTTGGTCATGCAGTGCAAGTAGTGTGGAATTGACAAGAAGGATGAGCAATTGGTGCTCTCCATTCTGAGCAATATTGGCTTTGAATTTTTTGTATTTGTGTCCAATTTCCACTCTGGGAGACTGGAAACCCCAAAATGGTGAATTCCCTCAGTTGATGCATTCACTAAATCCCTCATTCGAGAACATATAAGCTAATCCAGATGGGAGACCTAAAAGCCTCCAAAGATCTAACTCTTATGGCTGGGGAGATCAAGAATGCGCAAGCTAAAGGGAAACATAAGGGGAAGGACAAAATATATACTGAATTCGAACCAAAGAAGGAGTTTGATCCATCAGATGGAGCCTCAGGTTCCAAGAAGGACAAACAAAATAGGTTTTAAAAGACCAAGTGTTCCTATTGTAATAAAGGAAACCATTCAAAGAAATATTGTATGAAGAAAATCTCAAGCCTTCCTCATTGATTCTGGAGCCTCCAACCACATGGTTTCCTCCAAAGTATCATTTTCTTCATTTAATCTCAGATCCAAGCTGAAGGGAAGGGTACAATACAATTAGAACATGGAATGTTAAAAAATGTTATGTATGTACCTTCTTTAGAAACAAATTTGTTATCTATTTACGAGATGACACCTATTGGTTCACCAAAGGGAGTTGTTTTTGGACCTGACACAGTTGAGATCTTAGATATCTCTACTGGGAAGCTTATAGCTAAAGGTGTTGCAAACCATGCCTCTAAGGCATATGAGTTCTCACACTTTTTTCCATACTCAGATCTATTGCAAGATTTGCAGCCAGTTAGAATGGAAGGTACATCTATTCTACCTAAACCATTTGCACATGATAATGTTTCTTATGATGACTCAGATCCATAATTTGAAGATGAGGACCAAGTTGAATCAGATCTTGATATTGAGGATGAAGTTTAAACAGATCCATATTCAGATCCAGTCCCTACTCCCAATCCTAGTACTAAATGGGATCATAAAGTCATTGAGGTTGTTGGGAACATGCATATAGATCCATTTGACAAAAGGAGAACCAGATCTCAGTTCAACATGAGAATCTTGCGCTATGTCATACATATCCACTTCTCCCATATAGGAGCTATAAACTCCCAGAGTGGTGCTACATGATGGTGGGGACTAATCAACAATTCTACTAAGTTTATTGCCATGATCCACCAAGGTAGGAAACAATGGATAAGGAATATGAGTCATTGCAGAAAAATGAGACATTGGATCATGTCTCTCTTCCTTGAGAGAGAAGAGACAAAAGTGTTTTTTTGCATGATAAATTGGAAGAAGAGAACTACATGGAACAACCTAAGGGGTACACCGATGATCATTCCTTGGTATGCAAGTTGAGGAAACCATTGTTTGGGCTGAAGCAAGCCCCTAGGGCATGGAACCCAAGTTGAACTCTTCCATACTGTCACAGAGGTTCAAAAGGTACAAGTCTGATTACAAAGAAACAACATTTCTTTTCTTATCTGGCATGCAATTGGAAGAAGGAGGTTCACATGGTTTGCATGCACTGTATTAGGGAACTAGTGCACACAAGGACCACCACACCACATTACTGCTCTACAGTGGTGCAGGCCGCAGAATGTTTTTACAAATTTTTTTACTCAGGAGAAATTTGTCTCTTGGTGTGAAAGCTTGATCGAGTTCCCTACTGTTCATTTTTTTTGGGGGGGGAGGGGTCCCATGAGGTTTTCCCCATTTCCCTAGTTTATTGAGTAGTTAATTTTTTGCATTAGATTGTATAAGTGACCTTTGGCCTTGGTTTCCAAGGCCCAAGTTGTCGAAATTTGGATTAAGGGGGGTGTTAGCATTATTGTAATCCTCCCTTTTCCACCATAGTCTAAATGTCAGTTTCCTAGCTTAGGAATATGTTGCCATTTCATTAATGCAATGCAGAAGTTATCTGGGGCCCACCGACCACTTGATGCACTCTCATGCATGAGTTTAGGAGCTCTAGAGACCAATCCCTAGATATTAGGAGCCCACTTTGAGTCATGGGAGTCCCACCACTAGTTCACCCTGGTCTGTATTGAGTTATGCTCCAATGGGCCACATTCAGTTCACCTTTAGTTAGCCTAGCACCTTTTTTGCATGATTTAAGGAGTTAGGCACCTTTTCTCACCTACCTTGGTCTGTTAACTGAGTGTGAGGTGTTTCAGTTGCCCGAAGTTACACTAGTGAGCTTTCAATGGTGATTTTTCCATAGTTAGTGATGTCTAGAATTAGTCCAAGTCATGGGATTCGAATCACTCCTATAGGATTCAAATTCCCTCTATTGTATTTGGATGTTTTTCATACACTTTAAAGATTATTCAGTTATGGTTATGCTATCAAATTCTTTCCTCTTGTATGAATATTTTCACCATAATTGTTTGGCAATTATTGCATTGAAATTCTTCTTCATTCATTCTTCTTTCACTGTGAGTTTCAATCCATCTTGATGATCCCGTGGTCTTGCTAATTTTACACCATCGTCGCCATCGACCCTTTCTTAGGCTACTTTCACCCTTTCTTTCCCTATTTATTCACAAGGTATATGATACCCTCTTTAGACTCCAAGGGATTTTCCTGAGCAAAGGAAGTACACATCCACCCTAGCGCCACTAGTCCACCACCACTTGCTTAAGGGTACATCTCCACTAGAGAGAGAAGAGATACCTTTGTAATGATTTTTTCCTATAAGGGAGTATATCTCTCCTTTGATTTGTAGAGTTGAATGGCCATAAACATATACAAAGAAATTCCCTCCCTCAATGGATCTCAATACTGAATGGGTTGTTCCTACGGTTGAATGATTTTTCACGCATGTGCATCATGAGAGTAATTTTTTTGTTGTAAGTATTTATTTGCTTTGTCTTGGAAAGGAGTGTAGTTTGATATTGAAGTGAATCAAGGTTATAGTTTTGGTATTCATGAACATATTTTTTAGGTTCACTCCATCTTTTGTATTTATTGATCTTTATGTTCAATGGATATTGTATAGATTATATTCCATTTTCATCCAACCTTGATTTTTCTACTAAAAGTTTTACTACTTGCCAAACGAATCTTGATTGATTATGAATGTTTTTCAATTGATTTATTTAAATCACTAATTTTTTTTTATGTTTCTAAAATTTCCTCTATATTGTTTTTTGGATTATTTAGGTTATACATTACTTATTTTCTTGACTTATTTGAGTTATACATTACTTATTAAAAACCATAAAATAAAATAATGTAAATTTTGTAATTATATTTAAAAATTTGATTACATTTCTTTTAATATACAATAAAATTTTAATATATTATTACACCTCAAACCATTTATTTTAACATGCCATCATTGAAAAGTTAAATATATCCTAACCCTTCAAAGTGAAATAAGACCATACCCTTCAAATTTGATCCTTAAACCTAGCCACAACCTATAAGCTAAAATGGTGCTTGGTTCTTCTACTTTGACAAATGGAATGATAAGGTTGTTTATTAATAAAAAACTACTAACTCGACCTAAAAATAATCTGGTCATTTCAATGTTTTTAATCAATCATACAACAATTTAGAACATGTCAAAATTTATAATAATTTGAACATTTTCTATTTACACTTCGTTATCAATCTAGATTGCTTTATGCCCATTATCATGTTCCACTAACGATAATAAACATCACGAGCATCGGAATTATATATATATTGAAGGGGCAGGTACGTAGCCCAAGGTACTTTTGTAATGTTGTAATGAGGGTGTGATTTGGGTTTTATTTTTTAATCATCTTTTAGTATAGAATAGCAGTGTAGATTGGTAAATGGCACGTAGGTATGTAGTGCATTGTAGGAGCAATGTTATGAGTATTCTCATCTTTTGGGGTTGATAGTCAGAGTTAACAGTGAGGTCTGATGGTTAAGCCTTGTTCAAAAAGATTTAGCCTAACCAAAGGTTGTGAATTTGGTATCCAATAGCAAATAGACAAAGCAAATTGCTAGAGGTTCTGACTCTTTGAAAATATATATATATTTTGAAATGTTGAAAAAAAAATATATATATATATATATTGAAATGTTGGCATTATTAACAGAGTTGTTTAAAGAGAGAGGCCTTTTTGACCTTTGAATCTTTACGGAATTTTCAAAACCTTCAAAAACACTGTTAAATCTTATAGAGCATGAGTGTTTGGGTTCCTGTCACCTGATTTCAATTCTGAGCTTAAAATAGCGCAACAAACAACAGAAATTACAAATTTTGTAAATTAAATTCACCAAATTCCAGAAAAAAAATCAGCATAAAAATAAAAAAGTCCCCTAGTTAGACAGCTCCATTATTAACTACGGGAACTATTTTCCCATGATATTCCATTACATCGGCTGTCTTCTGCGTTTACTTTCGATTCACTGTTTCGAACCCACTAATTTTCTCTGTTCCAAGGCATCATTTCCTTCGCATATAAGAACATGAATGCCTTCGATTCTGATATAATTAATTTTGAGATACGATTTCTGTTAGAAATAGCTAAGGAATATAATTTTCTTCTTACTTTTTTCACAGAAGCCCACGTATCGATCACTTGGATTCCTATTAACAAATTCACATTAATGTACCAAGATGCCGGACTTTAAATTCAATGACAATTGCCACAGACAGTACTGTTTGGTTTATATACGCATCCACCTTCTGATTTTTTTCAGCTGAATTCAGTGCGAGCTTGTGGGAATCATGGCGATCATGAAGAGGAAAATGCAGAAGAATCTGTTCATCTTTTGGGTGTTCGCTATAGTTTTGACAGGCAGCTCTGTGCTATCTGATGAGCCTGCAAGATCTTACGGATCATCAAGGCCTTCACCATCTCACGGAGCTGCTCCCTCAACTGGTCGACAATGCGGCGTCAGGGTTCTTTGCCCGCCAGGTTTTAAATGCTGCAACATAGGCAATCTTGGTATTTGCATTCTCAGTATTAATATCTGTCTTTAGAATGCACCAACGTCGGCGGCCTCATTATAAACGTAACTATGTATATATACATATATAAAATAATATGAGTGCCGTACATATATATAGATATATATATATATATATATATATGATAATAAAATAAAGCTGAGTGCTGTGCATCTATACAGTATATTTTTCTTCCATTCCTTCTTTCTCATTCTCATTCCTTCTTTCTCATGGATGGGTGTGTGAGAAATTCTTTACAAAATAGATGCCTGTTTGGATAATCTCTTTATGATAATAAAACTGATATTCTGTATAGTATCTTTTCTTTCCATTCCTTCTTATGGGTGTGCTCGAAATTATTATAAGATGCCTGTTTTCAGGTCTCTTTAAAATCAATGGATAATCTTTATATGATAATGAAAATGACATGAGCTTCTGTACAGTATATTTTCTTTTCATTCATTTTCATGGATGTGTAAGAATTTTTTTACAAATTATTAGATTCTTGATTATGGTTGAGAATCAGCAGAGGTTTATGGCATTTTGTGGAGATTTTGTAGTATGAAATAGATTGGTGTCTAAGTTTAGAGTTATTTTTGGTTCATCTTCAGGGCAATGTGGATACGTGTGAAAAAGATTATTAAACCTTCAATTCATATAAATATAGAATAGTCCATAAATAATAAACTCTAAAGTTTTTTAGGTTAAAAATTACATTTGTTGCTTTATTATATTTCAATTTTTTTCAAAAGAAAAAATACCAGTCTTTGTTATTCAAATTAGAATCAAAAGACATCTTTTACATAGCATCCTTGACTGATCATTCAACAATCAGCAGAGACAACAGTGAAATCAAAACAACAAAGGCAGAAAAAAACTGAGCATTCTCAATCATCCAAGAAAAAGTCTGATCATCTTCTCCCTAAAAATCCAATCAAAGGCTTATTCATTGCTATAGATCCATTTGACTTTGTATAATTTGATATTTTTAAGTTTATGAATATGAACACGGCGTTGTTAAATTGATTAAATATCTATTGAAGATTTATTTGGACTTTGAAATTAGGGTTTATTTGAATTTTAACATTTGTTTAGGAATTTACAAAAATATTTCTGAATGAGCCGTAGAGTAAGAGTGTAAATTACTTCCCTCAAAAGTTTTGATTTCTGTTAACATGCATGATGCTTATGGCAAAAATATTCACCTTCTCTGTATGGAAAATTTTATACTAGTATATCTTTATGTCGACATGGATGATGATGTCAATGTTTAAACCATGTTATATGTAAGATGAAAAAGTAATTTGTAATTTTTATAGTTAATATCGAGATTAATTATTTAAGCTATTTTTAATTTTAAATTCTGAGTTTAATTTGCAAATCAATTATTTCAAAATTAAAAGTTGTTATTTTTGTCAAATTAGCTCTTTTATGATTACTGTAATATGTTGTAATTTTGTCAAATTAGTTTCTTATGATCATTGCAATTTTAACATGATGTTGTAGTTGAGTGGCATGACCAAGATTTAATATTTTTTAATTTTTTATTATTTTAATTTTTTTAATTTTTTTTCTTGATTAAGTTAAAGTTTATGGAATTTTATTATGACAGAGTTTAATATTTAGAATAAACATTCTATATTTAAAAATAAATTAAAATAAAATTATAAAAAACTATAGTAAAAATCCAAAATTTTTAACACAATGTCTTACCACTCTAAAACCCTCACACTAAAATTTAACTATTATTAAATATTAAAATATAATTATATAATTATTATTCAAAGGTTAACATGTTGATGCATGAGGAGACCCACTCTCATGCTTGACTTTTTAGTCTTCAAAGATCTATGGAAAATCCTAACCATTCAATATTGAAAAACAAATATATATATATTTTTCAACTTTATTATATTTTTATTATTTTAATATGGTTTATGTGATTTGAGAAATATTATAATATATTTTTTTGTTGGCAAGTGGAAAAACTTCCTTTTTTTTTAAACCATGGGAACAACAACCTCCCAAGAGTATATCCAACACCCTGCCCGAGACCTCCCGAAACCCATCGAGGTGAGTCTCTACCCCAGGCGTTGCCTATCCTTCTAGCCTTTTCACAATAAGCCAATGAGCAACTCTACCCCTCGCCTATTTTGAACCTGTGACCTTCGCCTGTTTTGAACCTGTGACCTCCAAGGAGATAACACATGTTCTCAACCATTAGGCCCACTCAAATGCTCTAAGTGGAAAAAGTCCCTTGCCTAATAGGTTTGTTATTGGCTAAGTGACTACCAACTAGGGGCACCAACACCAACCCTTAACATGGTTGGGGACGTCTTAACCATCACCCACTAGCAACTATTTTACATGTTACTAATAAGTTAATTATTATTATTGTATTGACTTATTTATTTAAAAATCTAAAAAAAGATTAAAATGAATTTAAGATAATTATTATTATTGTAAATTGAAACATGTTAAGATAAAATTTTTCATATAATATTATAATTTGAAACATTTTGAGATAATTTTCATATAATAATATAAAATTAAAGTACATCTAAATTAATTATTATAAAAATAAATCAAAATTAGTTTTGATTAAAGTAAATGTAAATTAATTATTATTTAATTTAAATATTTTTAAATAAAAAAATAACTTAATTAATTTTAGTATATAAGTAAAATAAAATATAATTGATGTCAATCATAAATATAAATAAAAGGTAAGTCCAAATACTAATACAAAAAGTGTTTATAATCATTTTTATACACTAATTACAATTATTGCATTTAAAAATAAATATTAGCTACTTCAACTATATTAAATATAAAAGATATCATTAATAAAAAGAGTTCTTATTATATTATAACCTAAAAATTAAAATCAATACACCCTACTCTATTTTCATTATAGAAGTGGGTCTTTCCCATATCGAGAGCCTAGCTCCTGTTATACAAGCACAAAATCAGTAACATGAAAGACCATAGATTTCCTAAGCTAGCTTTAAATTCCAGCCAAAACTACCTAAGGCTCAAATGAGGTTGGTATAAAGATACGAGGGCCTCGTTAAACCTTTGGGAGATCGACGAAAATGATTCATTGCAAAATATTAATAACATTAAAAATATTGTTGGTTCTAAGTTTAAAGAGAAAATGTGGCGTGAGAAAGATTTAGAGGCTATAAGAAAATTAAGATATTATAAGGAGGTCATCAACCCTACTCTAGAAGATCAAAAGTATCTCTCTGTTTTAACCAGTTCAAAGAAAAAACTTAATATAGCCAAGATAAGAACGAACTCTCATGAGCAAGGATCTGCCATCTCTATGAGAATATGAGCATTGAGGATGAAAAACACTTCCTCTTAGAGTGCCCTGCTTACACCCACATTAGATCTCAGTTTCATAATCTTTTTTGCACTACCGACCTTCCTAGCCTTTTAACTTGTCAAAATTATAGTGCGCTCAAGACGCTTCTCTCCAAGCTCTTTGAGCATAAAAATACAATTTTAAAACAAACTAAATAATACCAAAGTTTGGTCTCAGGGGATGCTAACCATCATCATCATCATATTATTTTTATATTTATTTTGAATAATTTATTTTTTTATAATGAATTTAACACATTTAAAAATAATTCACTAATACATCTTTATTAAATATAAATGATATAATTAATAAAAAAATCTTTATTATATTATATTATTTTTATATTTCTTTTAAATAATAAACTTTAGCATTATGATAATATAGAGTTTTATAAAAAACATTAATATAAATTAAAAGTATTTTAATTTTTATATTATTTTTAATTATATTTTCAAACACTTCGTAAAGATTAAAACAATAAATATAATTTTCATATTTTAACTCTAAAAAAAATCTCACATCTCATGATCATTCAAATCCATATCCAAAAATAAATTGCAACTAAACTATTAAGAAAAGGAAAGGGTTTATGGAGTTTTTGAATTTTTTTATAGCATTTCAACTTTTTATTTATGTCTCGTTTTGTTTATAAATTTAGAAAAATTATGAAACTAAGTTATTAAAATTATATATATTAAATATAAATAATATAAATAATATTTTTTTATTATATTATATTATTTTTATATATTTTTCAAATTACGTATTTGTATAATAAACTTTAACATTATGATAATATAAAGTTTTATTGAACAACAGTAATATAAATTAAAAGTATTTTAATTATATTTTCAAACTCTTGGTAAATATTAAAACAATAAATGTAATTTTCATATTTTAACTCTAAAAAAAAATCCCACATCTCATGATCATTCAAATCCATATCCAAAAATAAATTGCAACTAAGCTATTAAGAAAAGGAAAGGGTTTATGGAGTTTTTGATTTTTTTTTTATAAAAAATCATAAGGAGAGGGTTTATGGAGTTTTTGAATTTTTTTATTATTATAAAAAATCATATATTATTGAATTGCATTTTAACTTTTTATTTATGTCTAGTTTTGTTTATAAATTTAGAAAAATTACAAAACTAAGTTATTATTAAAAATTTATAAAAATATTATATTATATTATTATTTTAATGATAAATCTATATATATTAGTGGCTAAAAATATTTAAGAGATGGTTCACCATTTGTTAGTAGATAACTTCACTAAGAAATATGACAAATCAGATTACATAATCTACTTATTTATTACAAATGAGTTCAACAAAAGCAAGCATGTCACTAACAAGAATTGAAATTGAGTAAAAAGAGTAACAATCCTTCCTCTCACCCACCCAAAATACAATCAATAGACAACTACAAAAAAATTTGTATCTGATTAATCAATTATACAAATTTTATAATATGCTTAAAAACACATAGATATAAACACTTTATATCAACATATACTCATTTATATTTTATAACATGGTTGAATAATATGTAACTATACATAATAATTTCATACCTCTCATATCATGCAAACATAAATTCACTATAAACAATATTTATCTTCAATATTCATCTTATCCAAATTCACTATAATCTCATTTTTAATTGCAACGAGAGAAGCTAGGTGCTCTCAGCCTAGTATGGGGGAGATCAGTTAGTCACTTTATGCTAGCCCACATAAAAAAAGCATTATATTAATGGACATAAATAACAAAATAAAAAATAAAATTATATTGTGGATTCATATATTTATATATAGTGTCCACTCAATCCAAAATCAATTCACCAAATAATAAAACTAAATGAAAAGTAATTAAAATATCGGTGTTAAACCCGGATTTATCACTAAAGGGATAAAAATGTTTGAGATGTAATTTTTTATGAACATTTAAAGATTTAAGATAAAAATAACTTACACCTAAAAAAATTGGATCCCTCTCGATGCTTTGTAGATCCAGGTTTAAAATGAATCTATGCTTATATATATATATATAGCACACACTTCTCGCTCAAATATTCTATCCATTTATAAGAAGTCCAATAATGTTAATGAAATGTGACATCTTGGTCTCTGTCGATCGTTTGCCCGTGAGTATCCTTTTGCATCCAATCCATTTGAAATTATTTTTAAATGTTCTATTATGTATCTCTTTAGTGTTATTGTTTTATTTAAATGTTTTGTAAATGTTTTGTGTTTAGATAGTTTTTTCTAGGTAACCCAAACTCAAAACTATATACAAATATCACTAGCATAGATTCATTTAAAAGGGGATTTATCAAGCACTCACACTGATGAAATTTCTCAAGGTGCAATCTTTTTTTCTAAATGGAAATGTTGAGTAAACGTGTATTGCAATGTTTATGATTTTAGTTTATCTAATTTATGTTGTTTTATATATATGGAATTCTAAATAATTTAAATTTAATTTAAGTCGACATGTTATCTTTAATAACATTTTATTATTTTTTATAAATGACACTTGTCAACTCTAGGATGTACCATCTTAAAAAAATGGTTAGGAAGTAGGGTTTGCCAAGCGATGTTCCATCATATATATATAATCATTTCTATATGTATACATATATTTTTTCTTTTTATTATTCTCATGTTCTTTTTTACATCAATTTTTATAAATTTTTTTATTATATTTAATTGTTTTTTCTTATACACAAAACTATCATACAAAAATGATACAAATATGATAAAATTGGAAAAAATAGGAACACACCAAGCTATAAAATGGATAAAAAAACTCAAAAGAACATCAAAATGGGCATAAATGAGGCTTAAAAATTTATCGATGAAAAAACAAGAAAAAAAAGCATAAAAAACTTTCACTTTGTACAGTATGAGTGGGCCTAATGGTTAAGAGCATGTGTTTCTTCTTAGGAGGTCACAGGTTCAAATCCAAAGGGGGAAGTGTATGTATACCTTTGTAGGCTTTAGCAATTAAACTACTGCCTAGATCTTAAAAATAGATTATTATTATTAGTATTGTAAAATTTGAAGAATTGCAAAATATAAAAGTTATCATATAAAAAAAATAGTTGAGATTTATTAACGAGAAACAATAACATTTTAATATTTGATTATTATTATTATTTTTAAATATTTAAAATTTAATTAAATATTGAATTATATATATATATATATATATATATTCCAAAGAAAAAAATTGCTTTATTCACACTGAATAAACATGAACTGCCCTCCACGGGCTTACACAAGGTTTGTCAAAAAGGCCCTTTAAGGGCTTGCATAAAGTACTTCGAAAAAGCCTTTCTGTAGGCTCGAACTTGTCGCATACAGTTTTGTTAGCCTTTTATAGCCTGACATACTGGTTCACCAATTGGTTATCCACATATTCTTTCACCTCCATTAAACTTGGAGGGAGCATTAAAGCTAGTTTTGAGAGCTTGTCTGCTTCAACATTTAATTCTATGTATACATGATGAAAGGAAATTGATTCAAAGTTTTCCATTTGGTTTCTGATTGCTCTCAGTAAATGTTGAAGGCGTGGGGCATTTATTTGCAGCTGACCATTTGCCCAGTCTATAGTCATTTTTGAGTCCCCATAGATCTGAAGTCTTCGAACTTACTTCTCAGAAGCCACCCGGAGAACTGACCATAATGCTGATAACTCTGCCTTATTGTTTGTGCCTTGACCTGGTGCAAAGGTAATCTCTGTCTTTGTAGTTTCATCAAGATAAAGGAGGCCTCTAGCACCTCCCAAAGGGGGCTGCCCTTGGTTTGCTCCATCAAAGAACCCCCACAACATGTTTTTGTTTATGTTTGGTACTTTCTCTCTTCTTGGTTTTTTCTTTGGTTCCACCTGATGTTCCATTACTTTCTGCAAAATCACGTCAACAGTTATTTCTGGGGAAGTCCAAATGTTTTTGAAAATTGCTCTATTTCTTGTTTCCCAAATTGTGTAAACAAACAGGGTTGGCAACGCTTCATATTGACATACCCTTTCATTGTTCCACCACTTTTTTTCTCTATGCTCCAGATATTCCTCTTCTACTGTGGTTGTGGCAGGATCCAACTTCTTGGCGACTTGATTCCATACTATTCCTGCATATGTGCAATGGAGAAAAATATGAGAAGTTGTTTCACTATCAACCCTGCACAATGCCTAGTAGCCTGACCCATTAAAACCTCTTCTCATTAGAACTTCCCATGTCAGTAATTTGTTATTGAATGCCAACCAGAGTGTTATAATTGTTTCTAAAGGAGCTTGGATTTTCCAAATTCGATACCACCACCAACTGTTTGTTTGTGGTTGTTCTAAATGGATTGCTGCTTCATAACCCATCTTTGTTGAAAACTTGCCATCTTTGTTGTTCCATGTATAGCTTAACTTGTCCTGCTCCTCACTGAGATAAATGAAATTTTGCCTGAATTTTTTTATGTATGCGTTCCAAATCCTAGCTTCATCTCCATCTAGCTCCAAATCCTGAGCTGACTTCCAAACCGTTCCTCTTTGGTTTGGGTCTGTGAAAGAGCTTGCATCTACTAAAACTCTCATCTCTCTTTCCTTAAGCTTCGTGATGAGCACTTCTGGAAATCTGTAGCTCTTCCATGAACCTACCCATGGGTCCTGGCCTATTTTGACTTTTCTCCCGTCACCTACCCGCCAGGCAACCCAATTTCCAACTAAAGGGAAAGCTACCACAAAGGCCTTCCAACACAATGATCCTCCTTTGTGTGATTTTTTTGGTTGCCTAAACCATTCTTCTATGGATGCATTCGGACAATGTTTTTTCCTCATAGTTCTTCCCCACAGAGTATCAGGATTTTCCACCATTCTCCATAGAGATTTTTCTGCCAGAGCTTTGCAAAAGAGATTCGGGTTCTTAATTCCCCATCCACCTATGGATTTTGGAAGAGCTATTTTTGTCCACTTAACTAGAGGGATATCATATGCTTTTGTGCTTGTTGTCCACAAGAATGATACGCTTTTTTTCCCGATTTTTGTTAAGATACCCTTTGGTATGTAAGAAATTGATGCCCAATAGATTGGGATGCTTTGTAGCATTGATTTCAATAGGATTAATTGTCCTCCCCTTGAAATGAACCTATTGGTCCACACTGATACTCCGCTCTCAATTTTCTTGTAGAGCCATACCTAGTCTTGTGAAGAGTATGCATCCAGTTTAAGTTGAAAACCCTAGGTATTTGAAACTCTCATTCAAGGGTGAGATGGAAACTGGAATTAGCTCTCTCTCCTGTGTTAAGGATTCCTCATTTATATTGTTTTGAGACATTTTTTATTTTTCCAAATTTATCTCCATCCTTGTTGCCCTTTGATAGCTCTTAAGCACCTTGACCAGGTTCTGTAAGTTGCTGAAAGTTCCATCCCCAAACATGAGTACATCATCCACAAATAACACATGTGTTATCTCAATCTCGTTTGCAACTCTTACCCCTTTTATCATCCTTACCTCGCTTGCATTGTGGAGTGATCTGCTCAGTGCTTCTCCTATTAGTAAAAATAAAAATGGAGAAAGAGGGAAACCTTGTCTCAGACCTATGGAAGGGTGAAAAAAGTTGGAGGGTGCGCCATTTATGAGTACTACAAAGGAGGAAGACTTAATACATCCCATTATCCATTCAACCATCTCCATTGGCAATCCTATCTTGATTAACAACAAATGGATGAAAGTCTAATTTACCCTATCATAGGCTTTAGATAGGTATATTTTCAGTGCAAAGGCCAATTGTTTTTCCTTATTGATTGTATGTATCACTTCCTGTGCTAGTGATACTGCGTCATGAATCTTGTTGTTGAACCAAAATCTAAACCATTCCTCAGTTATAAACTGACTCATGATCGACTTGAGTCTCTGAGCAATGATCTTGGCTATGATCTTATACATCATATTGCAACATGAAATAGGTCTTAAACCTTCAAAGGTTTCTCCTTTTTGTTTTTTCGGAATAAGGGTGATGAATGTGGCATTCATAGCTGCTAATACTTTTCCTGACCTCTGTGACTCCCTGACTAGTATCAGTAGTCATATTTTAGTATGTCATAGAACCATAAGAAAAACTCTAATGTAAATCCATTAGGACCTGGGCTCTTCCCTCGCTGAAAGGAATATATGATTTTGTTAAGCTCTTCCTCTGATACTTCCTCCACTAGAGCTTGTTTCATCTCTTCAGTGATCAATTGAGGGAATAAATTCAGCACCTCTAGAATTTCATAGATAGGGCACTCTGGTGGTGTTGTGAACCTTTTTTGGAAGTGATCTACCGCAACTTTTGCCTTTTCTTTGAACAAAATGGCTGTACCCCCTGCCTCATCCTTAATATCTAAGATGGTATTGATATTTCTCCTATGTGAAGCAAACCTATGGAAGTATTTCTTATTCTTGTCCCATGCTTCCAGCCATAAGGCTCTAATCTTAAGTCTGCTTATTTTTTCCTCCTTGTCTAACAAAACACTTCACTTTTTCTCTTCCATCTTTAATTGGTTTAAGACATCTGTAGAGAAAAAACCTGTTGTGTTTGAACTATGTAGATCCTGTATTTTCTGCTCAATTTCCTTAAGATCCTTCTGTTTGCAAATTCAGTGATTACTTCCCCATTCCTTGGAGAGATTTTTAATTGTAGTTAGGTTTTCCATCTTCTAGAAAATGCCTCCTTCTGTGGACTGAGTTTGTATTGGCTTCCAACGGTTTTTAACCAACTCCCGATACTCCTCATGATCTAGCCAATTCGGATTGAACCTAAAGGGAGCAGGGGGTTTAACTTCAGACCTGGTAATAGAAAGAGTAATTGGTTAGTGATATGATAGTCCTCCTATTTCCATTGCAGCCTTGAATACCAACGTATCCTGTATTAAATATTCTGAAAGTAAGAACCTATCCAATCTTTTGGAAATTGCATTGGCCCCTCCTCTGTTATTTCTCCAAGTGGGTTCTATCCGGATTGGTTGGAGGTCTATTAACATCTTCTGATCAAAGAGGGAGTTGAAATAGCTGGCTAATGTATCCATGCATGCATTTTGTCCCCAAAATTCATCTGCTTTCAAGTTTAGGTTTAGATCCCCAGTTAATACCAGATTGTCATGATCCAATGCTCCACCTTCACTTAGGGTTTCCCAATAACTCCTTTTGTCATAAAAATGGGCATAGACATTCATGAAATAGAATTGTAACCCAGTTTTGGGGTCTTCAAGCTATGTACCTATTGCATCTTTGAAGGTGGCCTTGTTATGGCATAAAATGTCTGGAATCCAAGTTGTTAACATCCCCCTCGAGTGACCTTCTACGTCTAGGGTTTCCATCTGCTAGTCCTTTAATACTGCCTTCAACACCTCTTTTGCTTTTCCCCTTTCCGACATTGTTTATTGGAACGCTACTACTTTTGGCTTAAATAAGTCTACAATCCTACGGAGGGTTCTTATTTTGGAGGCCCCTCCTATCCCCCTTAAGTTGTATGATAAAATTAGCATTAAGTAACCCTACTTGGGGCTTTTCTCACTCTAAGAGCCCTTCCTATCGTTGCTTGTTTCCCTTCCATAATCTCCTTGGTTGCTTGCAGCTGTGCTTTGTTCAAAAATGATTTTCTTCCAGCACTTAACTTCTGTATTTGACTGTGGGCCAAACCCCCCTAGATCTCATGTCGTTCTCTTTTCCTGTTCTGGGATGTAGATCATACCCCTTACTATTTTCTGACAAGGTTTGTTCCATTTTCACGTGTAACACCACAACTTGCGAAGAGTTCTATTCTGTTTCCATGGGTTTTAGCACCTTTGGTGAGGTGTCATTGACTTTAGGTTTTAACCCAATAGTTGTAACTGAACAAACAGAAACAAGAGTAGCGATAGCAATAGTACCTTTGGACAACATCACTTGGCAGGAGTCTTCTAGTTCATCACCTTTCTGAACGTCCAAATCTGTAGTTGCTTCTACCTCCTTCTTCTTGTCTTGAGGCTTCCTAAACTGTTCTTCGGTATTTTTCGGCTCCACATTCCTAGCTTCCATTTCCTTTCATGTGTTTTCAACCCTTGGAGCTAAGGCTTGCCGGTTTTGCTCATTGTCTACCTTTTTTTCCCAAACTTTTTTATGACCCATCATCTGTCTGTCTGTGTTTACTGGGAAATTCCTTTGTATATGTCCAGTATGCTTACAGTTGAAACATCGAAACGATACTTTCCAATAATCAAGTTGCTGAGTCCAGCTACTCCCATGCATCTTTATCACAATTTCCTCATACAGACCGTCTCTCGTGTCTAACTCTATCAGAATTCTTGCACACCTTCAATCTATCTTGTCTACCTAGTCCTCCTCGAGCTTGATAAACTTCCCAATTTTGTTCCCAATCGCTTCAAGTATATGTTGCTACAAGAAAACCATAGGTAAAACTGGAAGAATTTCCTAGATCTATTGCACATTGTGAGGTTCCTTTCGAGCATTAAAATCAATGTGCCATTTTTTCAGAATTAATCCAGATGGTCCCCAGTTCCAGCTTCGCTGCAATAATTGAGTTTTGTCTTCTTCCTTTGTCACCTTGACCAGGAACCAACCTCTTGATAAAACATTAAACTGGGGTGTATAACCCAGCACTGGGTTCCAGTTTCTTTCCATCCACCCTGCTAAGGTTGGGCTCCCTGTTGTTTTTCCACAGAATCTTCCTACTACCACATGGTTCAAGAACTCAAGAATGTCTGTTAATTCTATATCTTTCCCAACCGCAAGCTTCGAAGGTGATTTCCTCGCTCTCATACCCTTGCGTTTTGCTTTCATCGTGGAGCCACAGTTTTTTTTCGAGTGATCTTTACACAGATCGTGGGTTGCCACAGTCTTGTCCATAATCATTTCCATATGCGGGGTGACGGGATCCTTCTCCAGCATTTTATCATCCGATTTGAAGATCAAACCTTAGCTGGGTTCATCTTTGTAGTCTACCTGATCAATATACATCCTTCTGTCTTTGAGGAAAAAATAAAAACAACTCCTTTGTAGAAAACCTTCGCCTCCTAAAAAACCGTCCTTTGCTCCTTCGCTCTTTTTCGCAGACCACAGAGCTACATCATGCCCTTGTATATAATATTAAAAAATATAATATTAAAATTTTTTAATTTTTTCTTACATTAATATCTTAAATTATTAATTTTTTTTTTTAAATATTTTTATTTTCCAAATACTTCAAAATATAAAAATAACTAATAAATTTATGATATTACTTATCTCAAAATGGAAAAGTAAATTTGCCTCTTTAAATTGATGTGAAAGTAAATTTGCCTATATAGATGTTAATAATAAATTAAGAAACTTTTATTATTATTATTATTTTTTATAAGTATTTTAAAATAAAAAAAAATTAAAAAAGAATAATATACATATTATATCTTTTTTTAGATTTGAATTTAAGACTTTTTAAGAGGAAACACATATTCTTAACTATTAAGCACAATCAAATTATGCTACTCTTTGAAAAAAAAAATCTCTACCCAAGTTTGCAAGAGTATTTTACTTCTCTCACTACAATTTAATTGCCTATATATATATTTTTACCATTGCTTAGAAAATGACATTGATAGTATAAGGAATGAAGGAAATATCATTTTAATGTTAGATTTAATGCAAAAATATCTTCCATGTTTTCTATATCTAGGGTTGTTGTCCAAACAACTCCAATGCTGGTGGATCTGATCCACATTTATTGGATCTAGATTAGGTTATCTCTTTTCTATATATGTAACACTTATTTCATTAATTCAATGAGTTGAGTGTTTCTCCTCCTGTGTGTTTGAGCAAGCCTTTGTGCTTTGCTGGTTTCCTCGGTTTCTCTGATTTGGTATCAGAGCCAAGTTGAGGTTGCTGTGAGGAAACCAAAAAATTGCTGAGTGACAGTTTGTGGAGGAGCTCCTTGGTTGAATGCCTGTTTGTGTTGAAGAAGGAAAATTGCTGAATTTTTAATTATGAGCTGCCGTTGTTGATTATTGAAGGGAGAGCTACAGAGGCGTAAATTTATTTTGAAAGTCAGTTGGAGAAAATCATCTCATGCGTGGAGCGTGTAAAGAGCTGAGTGGAGAAAATCATCTCACGTGGAGAATAACATCTCATGCATGGAGCATGTAAATTTATTTTGAAAGTTAGCAGAGGTCGTCGTTGATATCTTGAAGGGAGAGCAGTACGTGAAATGTTTTTGGTTCTTTAATATATTTTTTTCCCTATCTAGTTTGGACGGCGATGCCTTCAGTCCATAAAATTGCGCCTACGGCGCATTATTTGGCAGTCTAAAGAGCGCCGACAGCGCTGAGATAAGGAGCATCGATCGACGCCTGTCATTCGGCATAAATGAGCGTCGAAGAGGGCTGCCTTGCACCGTTTTCTTGCCGGTGCCAAATATCCAAGGTAGTGAGTGCCGAGATATTGCAGTGAAGTTTGTCAAAGAGGTGAGACAATATTTTTTTTCTCCTTGTCTGGGTGAAATTATTTGCCTTTCAAATCTATGAAAATGGCAGATATGTCATTGGCCGATTTATAAATTACTGAAGCATCAAAATTAAATGGGGAAAATTATGTAAATTGAAAATTCAAGCTGATTACAGTGCTTGAATCTCTTAGTTTGTGGTCGATTGTGAAAGGGGATGAACAAAAGCCTACAGATCCGTTGTCTCTCACAGATTGGAACTCTAGGGAAACCTAAGCAAAGGTGTTGATTCACATGTCTGTAAAAGACAACATCATACCTCACATCAGAAATTCCAAGATGTCCAAAGACACATGGGACAAACTGAAAGGTCTGTATGAGACATCTGACTCTAATAGAATTTTGTTTATAAAAACCAAATTATTGTCTATTAAGATGGATGTGAATGAAACTATGAATAAATATCTTTCCCGCATCAAAGACCTTCGAGATAATCTAGGTGACATAGGTGAAGAAGTATCTAGTACTGATATAGTATCTATCACATTAAAGGGTCTGTTGCCAGATTACAAAATATTCATCTCATCACTTGCAGGAAGACAGACCCCTGCTACATTTATAGAGCTCGGCGGAATACTGATACAGGAAGAACAAAAGAATGAAGATGTACGAGCCTGAATCTCAGTCTTCAGATTAGGCATTGATGGCAAGAGGAAGATTCCCACACAGAGGCAATCATTGGAATCCACACAGAGGCAAGTTTCAGGCAAGACATAGAGGTATGTCACACAATGACTCTAGTGCTAATAAAGATGTTGTATGCCATTATTGGGGCAAATTAGGTCACATAGCTAGAGATTGTTTTAAGAAGATAAACAATGATTCCAATAACAAATATATAAAACATAATGGAAATTATGTTAGAAAAGACACCCCGGATGTAAATGGATTTAAAAACCTAAGACTGTTTATATCTGAACATGCTTTGTCTGCTGAGACAAATGATGAAAATACATGGTTCATAGATTCAGGTGCATCTGCCCACATGTCCTGTAAAAAAGATTGGTATGATGAGTATTATGAAAAGTTTGATGGAACACACATATACCTAGGTGATAACAGGACTCACAAAGTCCTAGGTTATGGAGTGATAAGTGTTAACCTACCTGATGGATAGTTCAAATAGATACATAATGTGATGTATGTTCCTGGCATCAAAAAGTACTTAATATCTGTTTCTGCTATCACCGATAATGATATGAAAGTTGAATTTGATAAATAAAAGTGCCATGTTAAAGATGTCCAAGATCATTACAGGGTAATAGCGACAGGATCCGAACTTGGTGGATTGTACAAGCTGGATGCAATCAAGGGAAATCATCAAGCACTAGCAGCATCAACTATTTCAAATGTCGAGTTGTGTCATCAAAGGTATGGACACCTCAATCAGAATGATCTCATATTATTACAAAAAAAAGTCGATGGTTGAGGGTCTTCCTGTTATAAAAAATGATCATATTGAATGTGTTGCTTGTGCACTTGGGAAACAACATCGAAATGAATTTCCTAACCATGAAGAGAAGAGACAGACTGGACACCTTGAGCTAATACACACTGATGTATGTGGACCTATGTAGACCAGATCACTTGGTGGTGCATGGTACTTTCTGATATTTGTTGATGACAGATCCAAGTTCACATGGGCTTACTTCATCAAAAGAAAAAGCGATGAATTCGAATACTTTAAGAAATTCAGAATCAAATTTGAGAAGCAGATAGGTAAATACATTAAAATCCTCAGATCAGACCAAGGTGGTGAGTACACTTCTGTAGCTTTCAGAAGATTTTGTACAGAAAATGGAATCCAACAACAATTCACAGTCATAGATACACCTCAGCAAAATGGTATTGCTGAAAGGAAAAACAGAACATTGGTGGAATGTGCTCGCAACATGCTCCAAGGTAAGAACATTTCAAATGGCTTTTGGGCTGAGGAAATAAACACCGATGTGTACTTAAAGAATTGGAGTCCAACAAAGAAACTAGAAGTTCAAACCCCATTTGAAGTCTTTTATGGCTATAAACCTGTAATTAGTCATTTAAGGATGTTTGGTTCTAGGGCTTTCGCACACATACCTAAAGATGACAGAAGGAAACTGGATGCAAAATCCATAGAATGTATCTTTGTTGGTTACTGTGATGATCAAAAAGCATATAAACTCTTTCATCCTAGTTCGCACAAATTGATTGCTAGTAGAGATGTTGCATTTCATGAAAATACAGATATGTGTAACAGGATGAATAATGCTAATGATGAACTGATCCTAGATGAGCATGTCAGAATAGATAAAATTCTTCAAAAAGTGTAGGATCAACAGCAGGTGCAACAACAACAGCAAGTTCAAGAACATGAATCAAGCATGAGTGATACTGCCTCAGATGATGAAACAAAAGAAGACAAACGAATTATGGATGGAACCCCAACATGTACTGTAGTACCTAGAAGGTCATCTTGTCAAACTCATCCTCCAGTAAAGTTTAGAGATTATGCCTTGATGACTAGTATAATGAATGTCATAGAGCCATTAAATTATGAACAAGCCAAAGAGAAGGAAGAATGGGTAACTGCAATGAATGAAGAATATAATTCTATTATGAGAAACAAAACTTGGGATTTAGTATAATTACCCAAAGATAAAGCACCCATAGGATCAAAATGGCTATTCAAATCTAAACTTAAAGCAGATTGTAGTATTGACAAGTTCAAGGCAATATTAGTTGCAAAGGGTTATTCTCAGCAAGAGGGGATTGACTTTGAAGAGACATATGCACCAGTAGCTAAGTTAAACACTATCAGATTGTTAGTTGCACTAGATACTAAACATAACTGGAGAATACACCAGTTAGATGTCAAATTTTCATTTTCAAATGGTGATTTAAAAGAGGAAGTATACTTAGTGCAGCCTGAAGGTTTTTTTCAGAAAGGACAGGAGCAGCTTGTGTGCAGGTTAAAGAAAGTGATCTATGGACTGAAACACACTCCTAGATCATGGTATATCAAGATTGACACCTTCTTCAAACAACAAGGATTTCTCAAAAGTAAAAATGATTCAAGTTTATATATAAAATCAGATAAACAAGGAAATGTTTTCTTGATATCCCTATATGTGGATGATCTTATCATTACAGGTGGAGCATATCAATTAATTGCAGATATTAAAAGTAATTTGTCAAGGAATTCAAAATGAAAGACCTAGGTGACTTACATTATTGTTTAGGCATTGCTTTTTGGAGAGAATCTGGTAAAACATTCATAATTTACTCAAAGCAAATATGCAAGGGAGATACTTGACAGGTTTCAAATGAGTGAATGTAAATCTGTATCCACTCCTTTGGATCAAAATGTCAAATTATACAACAATGATGGTTCTAAAGAAGATGATGGTACTTTGTATCATCAACTAGTGGGTATTCTAAACTACCTTACTACTACAAGGCCAGACCTATCATATTTTGTTAGCATCCTTAGTCAGTTCTTGGCTAAGCCATGCAAAACACATTGGAAAGCTGCAAAGCAGGTCTTAAGATACTTAAAAGGAACTGTTGATTATGGTCTTTTATATGCTGATGTATCTGATGTTCAGTTGGTAGGTTACTCTGTCTTTGACTGGGTAGGAAATTGCGATGACAGAAAATCCAATTCTGGATATGCCTTTAACATTGGTTCGGGAGTCATATCATGGAGCAGTAAGAAACAACCAACTGTTTCTTTGTCATCCACAGAAGCTGAATACAAAGCCTTAACCAGTGCTACTTGTGAAGCCATTTGGTTGAGGTGCATTCTTGAAGAAGTTGGAATACAACAAAAACTACCAGAATCCAATGTGACAATCAAAGCTCAATTAAGCTGGCACACAATCCAGTCTATCATGCCATACCTAAACATATTGAGCTGCAGCATCATTTTGTCAGAGAGAAAATTGAGTCTCAAGAAATAGAACTCATTTATTGTAACACAAGTGAAAATGTTGCTGATGTGTTTACTAAGCATGTTGGAAGGATCCATTTTGAGGATCTTAGGAAGAAATTATGTGTTATCGAAAATCCATTTTTGCATTAAGGGAGGCAGTTAGATTTAATGCAGAAATATCTTCCATGTTTTCTATATCTAGGGTTGTTGTTCAAATAGCTTCGATGCTGGTGGATCTGATCCACATTTATTGGATCTAGATTAGGTTATCTCTTTTCTATATATGTAACAACTATTTCATTAATTCAATGAGTTGAGTGTTTCTCCTCCTGTGTGTTTGAGCGAGCCTTTATGCTCTGCTGGTTTCCTCCTTGGTTTCTATGATTCTTAATGGGTGACTTTAATGCTCAAACTTCAAGTAACCAAGATCCTCCTCCAATACAAAGAAATTATGCAGATCTAGGTGAAAATATGTTTGGCTTTGAGCTGGTCGACCTCTGTAGTGCTAAAGATCTTATATTTTTTAACGCTCAAATGAAGTGTCCAAATTCTATCCAGATGACTTGTATTCATGGGCTTGGAAGTAATGTGTCATATTAATACATATCTAATATCCATTTGTACAACAAAAAGATAAATCTATACATATTGAACGATCACAATCCTAACTTAGATCATATACCTCTAATTGTAACCCTCGATTTTGTCATGCATAGCGATCCCACAGAAGAAAATTATCATAGTGAAAATCTCCTGATGTTTGACAGAAATAAGGATGATATTTTCATAAATGATTTAAAAAATGACTTGTTTTCTCTATAAAGTATGGACAATAAAGAAGACCTCAATCATAATCTTACTATGATCCTCTAGGCCACGAGGGATAGCTCAATTGGTTGGATCTTTAGGGACCAAGAAAGATAAGTCCGAGGTTGGGGGTTCAATTCTCTCTGGGTCCTTCGAGATCAAGCACCCATGTTGGTGTTGGGGATAGGATTCAAAAATAGCCTAACAGGGTGAGGCCCCTTCGAGTTAGCCCCATTGGATTATTACCGTGGACGTAGTAGCCCGATCATCGGGTGTGAAACGCATGATTTTTTTTACTATGATATTCTCATCTTCAATTAACAAATTCCCCATCAAAGTTTCAGACAAAAAGAAAAAGAGAAGAACTAACCCGTGGTATGATAAAGAATGTAAAAATGCAAAAATAGCCATCAAGAGAAGAGTCTCTAAAAAATGATAATATAAATAGATATAAATCCCTAATTAAAAGAATTTTTTTTCCAATATAAATAAAAATCAAGAAAATCTTTTACACCGCTCTAAGGTAGCTCTTAAGAAATTCTGGAGACAAATTCTAACTAGTAAAACTAAAAAGAATAATAGGATTTATTTGAAGGATTGGAATTCCTATCTTAAAATTCCTTATGAATCCCCGAATGTCATAGATAATATTCAAACCCTCCTTATAACAAAGGAAGTTTTCTCGTTAGAAGACACTGATTCTGGGGTTAAGTGCCTAGCAAATGGAAAAGCTAAAGACATTGAAGGATATAAAGTAGAAATATTAAAAATTGGAGGGAATGTCCTCATCCCTCACACCCATAAACTCTTTAATATAGAGGTCAATCAAGGTTTCCCTAATCCATGGGCTCAAAACCTCATTGTTCACATCTTTGTAAGTGGTTATAAAAATAATCCCTCTAATTATCGAACCATTGTGATTATCCCTCTTTTATCCAAGATTTTCGATATCATCATGGCGTGGTTAAAATATTGGGGGATTGACGAAAATGCTCATTTGCAAAATATCAATAACATTAAAAATATTACCACATCTAAGTTTAAAGAGAAAATGTTACATCCCTACTAATCTCTATATGATGGAATCCTAAAATATATATCCTGAAGGCTTTGGAGACTTCACAATATCCAACAAGTATTACCTTCTTTCCAGAAGGATCCAACTTGATTCTCTTCTCTTTCAAAATATGTACATATACTGGAAAACCAAATATCTTGAGATGGCTCACTTCAGGTTTCTTTCATGTATACATTTGTTTAGGACTCTTTAATCCACGAGCACTGTGAGATAATCTATTTTGCACATACTCAACTGTCCTTGCTGCTTCATCCCACAGGTGCATGGGGAGGTATTAGTCATGAATCATTGTTTTCACTGTTTCCATAATGGTTCTATTCTTTCTTTCCACAAAACCATTCTGTTGGGGATTTTAGGGGGTGGTTATTTCCCTCTTGATTCCTGCCTCCTTGCAGAATGCTTCAAATTATTTTGAAGTATATTCTCCACCATTATCTGATCTGAGTGTCTTGATTCTTCTTTCTAAATGGTTCTCTATCAAGGATTTGAACTCCTTGAATTTCCCAAACACTTCACTCTTGGTCTTCAAGAAATATATTCATGTATTTCTTGAATAGTCATCAATAAAGGTGACATAATATTCATATCCACTTAACTATATGGAGGGCATAGGACCACATACATCAGAATGAATTAATCTCATGTACCTTTAGTCTTTGTTTCACTTTTCAGAAAGGAATTCTTGATGCTCTTTCCTCTTGCACATCCTTTGCAAGTTCCCTCATGATCAATCTTCAGATCTGGTAACCCTATTACCACCTTGCTCATATAGGGTAATGATTTGTAGTTGATGTGAGCAAGCCTCCTATGACATAGTTCACTTAAGCTAGTAGTCTCATGGAAAAGGGCTGTCTCTGGATGTCATTTGATTTTGTACAATCCTCCTTATTCACCAATGACAACATCATCTTCAAGTGTCTTTCCTTTGGACCACATAAGTACTTGTCCATCTATGAAAGAAACTCTATATCCTTTCTTATCTAGGGCCGAGATGGAAAGTAGGTTATTTTTTAAACTTGGTACATATAGTACTTCCTTCATCTTCACGGAAGTCCCTGGGTCAAGCTTGTAGCTTGATTCACCAATACCTTTGATGGGATATTGGTAGTCATCACCTAATGATACTTTTCGAGGAGAGTTCTTTTCTTCAAGTCTTGACAGAATTTTCTTATTCCTTGTCATGTGCTTTGAAGAACCACTATCAATAAGCCATGTATCTTCTCCAGGTGTTACAGACCTAAAGAGTGCATAGAACAATACATATTCTTCTACATCTTCTTCTTTTGTTAATCTCTTTCAAGGTATTTCTTCCTCATCCTCATCTTCAGCTAGATGAGCATGATGTCTCTTGTTGTTGTTCTTCTTTGGTGATTGACACTTCCTGGCAAGGCATCCTATATTATGACAATTGTAGAATTGATACTTTGAGTAATCTTTCTTCTGATTCTTTACTCTTTTCTTTTGAAACTTGTTCTTTGAAGGTTTATGACTACCTTTCTTGAATTTTGATTGTTTTCTTCCTTAAGTATGGATGGCTAGAGCCCGATCATCTTCTCTAAGTAGAGATTCTATGTTAGCTACTCTAGCTTCTTCTTGAATGCAATCTTCCCATACAATGTCAAAATTCATACTTTCTTTTCTGGCACATAGATTCCGTATGAATGAGTCCCAAGGTCTAGTAATACCATTGAGAGCAGTCATAACTAGTTCATCCTCATAAAGGGTGTCTCCAATAACAATTAGTTGTTCCCTGAACTGGGATATACTTGTGAAGTAATCTTGAATTGATTCTCCTTTTCTCATCTTGGTGCCCTTCAGTCGAGCTCTCAAATTCATCTTTCTGTTGATGTTCCTTCCCTCATACATTCTGGAAAGTGCATCATACATTTTCTTTCGTGTCTTCTTAGACGCCACTTGAGGGATCAAGTGATCTTTGATAGAATCAACAATGATCATCATTGCCTTGATTAGGTCTTGTTCATGCTTCTCCTTAGCTTCATCTTCTTTAGGTTTTGCAACTTCATCCTTGATGTACTTCTCAAGACCATTCTCTTTAAAAATGAGACCAATCCTATACTTCCATGCTAGGAATTTTTCTATGCCTTTGAGTTTGTACTCAAGATTAGTGATTGGGGCCATCCTATCCAGGAGGTCAATAAAAATTGAAATTTCTCAAAATGAAAAGCTGACCTTAACAGGATATGCACTTGACTGAGGCGAGTTGGTTGGTCCACTTGGTTTATGGAGATCCCAAATCTTCACCCTTCAAAAATTGCTTGCGAGTTTGTAGCTTCTACAGAATTTCTGGTTCTGGTTTTTTGTAGTTTTTTGGTTTAGGGCCAAACTAGGGTTTGGATTTCCCAAAGATTTAACCACCCAAAAAATTCGATCCTAGGCTCAATAGACGCGCTCTAGGGAGGCACAAATTTCTATGCAAGAATATATTCCAAATTCCAAACTTTACAAAAACCCTAATTTCTTTCGGAGAGGGAGGAGAGAGAATTTCACCTTGTGAAAGTTGTTCTATTTAGGATAGATCTGATACCATGTTAAGATTTCATATGCTAAGCTAGATATCATTAGTGTTTAATCCAAATCCACAATAGTAACATATGCATAATCATTGAAAGAGACACAATCACAAGATAGACACACTATTTATCCTGGGAAACCCTCAAGGGGAAGAAAACCCAACAAAACTTCCTTTGTATAAGATGTATAACATAAAACCCCAAAACAAGAATTCTACTCCTTGCTTATCTGCCTCTCTCTCTCCTATGCGCTACACACATGAGTGAGTCTGTGTTATAATGAGAAAAACAACTTGTCTATTTATACACTTTAAGTCACTTGACTTTTACCCTAACAAGTTGGCCCCACTAAACTGATTGGGCTGACTTCACCTAGGAAGACTCAAAACAATATTATATTATATTCATTGGAGTACTATTGAACCGAATTATAATGGAGGCTTTACCTCATGACTCTATGATGACCAATTACAATAATAACATCCAAGCAGAGGAATAATAACATCTCCCTTGGGGTACATGAGTAAAATACATTTAGAATATCCTTTGAAGTTACAACATTTCAACACCTTTGAAGTGCTAATAGTTCTTTATCCTCTCCTTTACTCTCATTGGAGCACAGTTGTTCTGTCTGTCCCTTTAGGGATGAGGTGGGATCAGGCGTACTATCCCCTGTAGGCATCTATTCCTGATGGAGTTCTTATTGTTCCTATGGAATATGATTCACATTTTCCTCTTGTTCTTCTTCGACCTTAGTCCCATAGGTCAAGATGAGCTTGCGATATATTTCTTCTTATGGATCCCAACACTTCTTGATGCTCCTTCTTGGTATTTATTCTTCCTTTTTCTCTTGCATATGGGTGATCCATGTACCATGGTGTCTTTCATATCAGTCTTATTTTCTTTCTTGCCCCCTTGGGTGTCTATACTACATCAGAAGTCTGGCTGAAGATAGTGCTCTCTCATCCATTCCTCCATTCGGTCTTTAATGTCTTCTTCTTTGATACATAAAGACATAATTTCTATGCAATGGTCAGGATTCCTATGCTGTGAGATGAACAAAGTGTGTGCATCCACGACAAATCATACCACATACTCACACTTTTCTATCAAATATGATGGAATCTTGTATGATTTAGCAGTGACCTAAATCATTTTTGTGTACTGGTGCTTGAATGCAACTGAAATGTTTTTTTGCTTCTCCCAGACATTGGTAGTCTACCATACAGTGAATCTAGGTGCTAGAAATTCCTCGGTCATCTCTACGTAAAATTGTGGCCATTATGGCGACTTCCAGACAACCATGGTGTTGATCAACATGAACCAGCTGAAATGAAAATTGTTTCCTACATTCTGTGACTCTAAGCACAGAATGAAAATTTTAGGAAATATGTATCTTACCCAATTCATTTGGATTCCTTGGGTACATCTTTCTACAACAAATAGGATTACCACTGTTCACTCATCCTTGTCGCACTTGTGCACGCCCTTTATGATTAGTAGCTGCGTGGAAAATTCAACGTCATGCTCCTTGATGGCATATATGACCGCACTTCTGGTTTCTCTATGGGTACCATATTTTTGGCATGCCTCCACTGCAATTGATTTCTTCCTTGAGGTCATCTCCTTCATTTGGTAGGCCACTGACCCATCATATTAGGGCCTCATAGATCACATAGGGATGATCCAGCCATGAGAACAATCCATGCAACTTATCGAGAAAAAATTGTATGCATCTTACGATGCTTACTGACTCCTGAAGTATGGCACTTCTAACAGTGTCATTATCCCAGAGTGGAACAATTTCCTTACTCACTTCTTCGCGATGTAGTCTTTTGTGACATTTGCACATTGTCAGACAATTACATACTCCGACAGGCGCAGGATCAGGAATGTCGATTCATCCTATAATTTAAAATCGTTGAAGGTCATCACAGATACTATACCCAACAATTGTCCTTGGATCTCTACACAGGTGTCCATCTCTACCAAATTTCGAAATAAATTATCCTCTAACGTATGACCTTTGAAATTTGGCACGCATTTTACCTTGTGCACCCGTTGTGCTTTTGCATTAACTATGACATCTCCCACTCTCTTAGGGTGGAAATGATGATTTCTGATAGCTAGACCTAGAGCTGAAATCTCCCCTAACCAGTACTTCCTAACTTTCTATGCCAGATTGACTTGGACATAATTATTCATGACTTTACTCTTCAAACTTTTTGACTTAACTCCTTTCATGATTGATACTAACTTCTAGACTCTAACCTACTTTAATAGTTTTTATGAATAAAATACTTACAACTGTGCCGCCTGACTAGACATGAATGCAAACTAATGTGCGCCAGCTGACTAGCTAGCAACAATATGGGTGGAATTCATAGTTGACATGTGAGTTATTGTGCTGAACTAGCGACTAAACTCATGACTAGACTGCAATTGAAAACTGAATTATATTATTATTATTTTTTCTTTATTTGCAACTTATAGGTTTGTGGGTAATAATAGGGTCTAGGAGACTACCATTGACCATGCCCTTCATAGGATATCTTGCGAAGGTGGCTATCTTTCGTGCATATGCTTCAGTGATAAATAGGATCTTGAATATATCCAACCATCTTAGTTTCATTTTTCCTGGATTCTTCAAGAACTTGCTATCATACATCAACACCAATGTGCCAAGTCACTAGGGTCTTACTCTTGATGTTTCTATCATGCTAAGATTTCTAGTGCTTATTCTCATCAACTTGATTGAACCTTTCAATGAACCGGTCTTCCAACAGTGCCATTAAGTCTTCCAATCTATGTACAAGTGATTCACCATCTATCATCTTAGTGGCTAAAGCTATGAGCAGGCTAGGGACAATGAACTCTAGTGGCATTAATGTCTCTTTCCCACACACCAATATAAATGGGGTTTGCTTCATGATCCTCTTGGACGTGGTCCTGTATTCCCACAACACCGCTGAAATAGGTTGATCCTAGTATTTGTGTTGTACATTGTAGACCTTTGTAAGTGCCTGCTCCAGAATTGTATTGAATGCTTCCACTGTACCATTGGCCTATGGATGGTACAAGATACTTTTCTGGTGGTGCATCATGAACTCTTCTATGAGAGAATAGATGGAGGATTTTAATAAATGAGTTCCCTGATCACTCATCAACACCTTTAGGACCCCAAACTAAATAATCACATGCTCTAATATGAACCATGCAGTAGCCTCTCCAATTCAATCCTTCACTTGCACAACCTCTGACCAACTTGTCAGGTACTCTTTCATGGTGATGATATATTGTGCAACATTTTTGCGTGCTAGTGGGTTGATAGGATCCACAAAATAAATAGTATATTTCTTGAATGGCTCAAGCATAGTGAGAGGGAAGAGAGGCATCTCATCCCTACACGACGAATTTCCTACTTGCTAGAAAACATCACATTTTTTGCAGTACATATTAACTTCTTGGAACAGTGAAGGCCACAAAATTCCTACCCTTGTGCCCAATATCCTTCCCTGCAAAGTGTCCTCCCACAATTCCTTCATGTGTTTCTTGCAAGAGAAGTAGTCGTTCATGCCCTAAGACACAATTGCAAAGTATGCCATCTACTCCTAGCTTGTAAAGTTGTCTTGCTATCAACTGAAAAATATGCACTGTGTGTTACCAATTGTTTGCACCATGAACCTATATAATCTTTTGGTGTGCGACCAGATGCCAAAAATGTTATGATCTCATTAAAATTATTTGGTATGTGCTCAATATTAAACAACTATGTGTCCAACAAGCCATCAACCATACTTCCTTCTTCTTCACCATATTCAAACCTTGATAAATGATCTGGACCACCATTGTGATTACCCGTCTTAACAACAACTTCAAATTCAAACTCTTGAAACAAGATCAACCATCGATAGATGTGCCCCCCCAACATTGACTTGTTGACTAGTAAGGCTTAAAGTAGAGTGGTCTATGAAAAACTTGAAGGAAATTCCCAACAAATAATGTCGATACTTTTGCAGTGCATATACGATCACCAAGGCTTCATGCTCAGTTGTGGTATAATTCTTCTTCGTTGTAGATATCTATATGTTTTCAAAATAAATAGGGTGATCCATGTCTCCTTTCCCCGGTTGGGACAGGACGACTCCCAGCGGTACAGATGAGACATCCACATGCACAAGAAACATGTGAATCCAATAAGGAAAAATTAGAATGGGTAGTCACCAATTTCTCCTTCAGAGTATGCATTGCCTATTGAAACTCCAATGTCCATTCATATTTAACTTCTTTTCTCACAGATCCTCTAGTGGCACTGTTATGATGGTATAATTCACGATAAACTTTATGTAGTTGCCAATATTTCTTAGTGTGGCACACAAGCCTTTCACATGTGTTTGGGCTGATAGATTGACTATGAATGCAATCTTCCCTAGGTTTCCTAGCATACCTTCCTTTCACATGTTGGGCCAGGAAAGAGCACAAAGAAGAAATAGAAGTGCAGGAACAGGAAGGAAAAGCAAGCACATGACGAAGTAAATAAAGGTGAAGGAAGGCAAAGAAGCACATAAGAGAGAAATTGCAACGAGGAGGAGTGCGACAAAGGAAAAGAGAATCTTTCGGCGTGCAGAAAAGTAACGGCTAGAAAGTGATCGATCAGGAATATCATGGCTGCTAAAGTTGGCGTAAGCCGATGGACGACGCACGTATGAAGGAATATTTGTAAGTCGGGCTGATAACACCTTGTGTCAGTTTATGACAGCTTGTAACTGTTTTTTATAGCTGATTATGACCTATAACAAACACATTGTATGGAGTCGACCCTGTGTGGTCTTGTAGAAGTTATAAATAGGAGGAACCCATTTTGTATAAGGGTTAGAAAATAATTGAAGAAATCGAAGAGAAGTTCGATAATAGTGTTGTAGTAGTTTGTTGAGCCGTGGATCCCGTTTTGTAGAAGGGTTGCTGAATAGTGGGAGTAAATATGCAGTTGAGTGCGCAGATAGTAGAGTAGAAGAGTCGATCCAGGCTGTGTGCGGATCAATAGGAGTAGTTAGAAGAAAAGCATAATAAAACTAGAGAGAATGAGAGTGAAGAAAAATTATGAGCCAAAAAGACATATCTCAAACAGTCTGCAGTCAAATCGTAGACTGAAAGGTGCATATATTTCTCATGCCAGATGAAGAGCACCTTTGTGGTTTTTCCCGGTTGGGTTTCCACGTTACATCTTGTGTCGAATGAATGCGCATGTTGAATATTTGTGGGTTATTTTGTATTGTTTATGTTTATTGCTTAAGTGAATGCCACAATATTAATAAAAGAATTTGAATGAATGAATGACTAAAGCATCGTCGAAGCATTTTGTATTATTTCATGCTCAAATACTGTTAAGTTGTAATACAATCACGCCACTATCATTTATTGTTAAGGAATGATATGCGTCGCACAGTTGCACCGCTGTCGAGTTAGTAAAAGACTCCAACCTTCCGACTCTGTCAAGCACCTTGGTTGTGCGCCAGGGGACTGTAATCCCTCGTTGACTACGAAAATATGGTTCTGGAGGTTACACATTAAGATATCTCATGTGAGACCACACCTGCATCGCAGGTGTTGCCGACTGAGCTTCTCTATCGGGCCAGTATCTTTGGGTGTTTGTTGGTTTTGTGGGTTTGTTGAACTTGGGTCACAAGAATGAGGAAAAGTAGCCAACAAATGCTTCCGTTTCCAGGACCCTTAATCATTTGAGTAGAGGGAAATGTTGTGGCATCCAACAAAGAAGGAAATCGAGGATTGACTGGAATCTAAGACATTAGCATTCGTGCAAGGGGAGAGAGGAAGATCACTGTTGAGCCTAGAGGATTGGTTGGACAGATACATGTACACATATATTCATGAAATATTCTTTGTAGAGTTTCTTATTGTGCTGCATGAGTGGTTGTCAACATTGGCGACTCGACAGACAAACTTTCAGAGAAGAGAAGCAGTCGAGTGGAGTGCTCAGCTGGTCCGTGAGGTAACAAGTGTAAGTAACCCCATATCTAGAGCTATTGATTTTTGGGTCGACAGTATTTTGCAAGGATATATTACTGAGTTTGTAGCTGAGACGATAACCTAGTATAGTGAGGTAGAAATGAATTTTTTCCAAGGACCCCGAAGGAGGTACTTGTTATCTATAAATACATGGATAAAGATGCTTGTCTATGAGAAGGGCATTCTGTAGTTGAGCAGTTGAGTCACATATCCAGAAGAAAGGATATGTCGCAGACGACCTATAGAGAAAATGGGAAATAGTGGGATAATATGTTCCTAGGAAGTACAAAACCTGAACTAGAAGCTGGATTTCTAAGGAGTGGAAGGAGATTCTAGTTAGGAAAAAGAAGAAAGACAATGGGAGGTAGACAAAATGCTAGTCTGTTCAACGGAAGGGAGTACAAGTTTGAGTCGCTTCTAGACTAAGGGTCTTATGACAAAGAAAAAGAATATAGCCCAATTTCTGAAGGTGCAGAAGAGTCGGAAGAATCTGCAGAGACACCGAGATCAGAGCACAACTACACCACACCAGGAGCATCGCTGAAGGTAAGGTATAGAGCCTCATCTCCTAAGATAATTGTGAATATTGGTAGTACTAGTGCTACGACTAGTGTGCAAGGAAGCCCACCTTCATTAAATTGTTCATTGAACATCCCCAGTGCCAACTCAATGGCTGGGGAAGATATAAGGTTACCTACATTCAATGGGAATGGAGTAGAAGATCCAGAGAAACATTGGTTCCTTTGTGAAGTTGTTTGGACGATTCACCAAGTTCAAAATTAGAACATAAGGAAAGCGCAGATGATGATGAATTTGCGGGGTCGTGCGCTAGACTGGTTTATGAAGTTTTGCGTTGTACCAATAGGAGACCCACATAAGACCCTTGATGAGATCCAACTTGTGATGATTTGTGAGTTCATAAAACCTAAATCTGAGTCACAGTGTATCACTGAAATCAAGGAGATAAAACAGTCACCGATGGAGTCCGTATGGGACTTTGACTAGTGGTTTAAAATTCTGATGGCCAAAGTAAGTTTCCAAATGTCGGATGTACAACAAAAAGAATGTTTTATTGCTGCATTGTTACCAAACATCTGAGCCCCTTTGATGCAACGGAATATTGTGTTGCAGACGGAAGCGCTGGAAACAACGAGGAAGATGGAATCCTTGTCGATCGGATATGGTGGTGCAGGAATGATGCAGATTCAGTCACAGTTAGCTAATCTGATGGTACAACTTTAGGATATCAATAAGTGAAAATAAATCCAGGAGGATTTATGGTGTACGAGATGTCAAACAGATGGACACCATAAGGATAACTGTTCGATGTACATGAACTATATCTCATGTGGTGACCCTAATCCATTGAGTACCCAAGGAATACCCTAGTGCAAAATATTCCAGACTAGAGGACATCATGATGAGGATTGTCTGTACATATAGAAGATTGTAAGTACCCCAACCAACCTTTTCTGTAAATTTTGTAAGTCAGTAGGATATGATGAGAAATATTGTAGAGAATATTAGCTCTTGAAGGAGAAGACAACAGACACCTACTTAATGAAGAACGAAGGACAGGTTCAGGATGAATAGGAACAAGCACACTATCCACAGTATCAGCCACACTACCCACATAATTAGTGTCCACTGTAGAAACAACACCCTTAGGGTAGGGGAGGTGGAAATTTCAGAGGTAAAGGAGGAGGATTTGGAAGAGGAAGAGGCCAAATTGTATGCTATAATTGTGGGAAACCAGGCCATTAAGCTAGAGATTTCTAGGAGTCTGCAAAGACATTTCATATTGCGAAGCGCAGGATCATAATGTGGAACAATGTCCCCACTTGATTGAAAGTGGCAAGCTCGGACCATCAGAGGGCCTAACTCCACGCATAATCCCAATCCAAATCCTAACCCAAATGTTCAAATTATTGTTGCCAAGCCAGGAGAACCAAGTGTTGCTGTCATAACACGAGGAGGTGCTGCGACTGGAGCCGATCAGAATATACCACAAGGATAACCGCATGTGCGATCCGTGTCGCAAAAGAAAGCACCATTTGACTTTAAAAAACAGAAGGAATTATTTTTGGACGTGCGACCGGAGTTCGTAGATACTGAACAACCGTCGACCTCAGCCAAAGTCAGGGAGATGCTTGAATGCTTTCAACAACTATTCCAGAAGCAGGTTCCAAACAAGGTTAGTAAGCTCAAGTCATTTCTGTCAAGTTGCTTAGCACTAATCCATGATAAACATGATGTCACAGAATTGCAAGCACTTATAGAAGAAACCCTGTCGCAACCCGAAAGAAGAGTTAACCATGTTAAAAATAAATTCAAAACTGGTGTGAGTTAAGAATGAATGCGCAGATAGGGGATTACGACATGGATTGTATTATCCTAGATCTGGGGTCGGACATCAATATTTTGACACGACAAACTTGGGAAAGCATGGGCAAGCTGTGCTTGGACTGTTCCCTTGTCCAGTTGAGGCTTGTGAATCAGGAAAAGGTCCTACAGATTAGTAGGTTAAGTCAAGTTTCTGTTGACATTGAGGGGCTGCACACATTTGTAGATTTTGAAGTTATCCACATTGGCAACGACACAGACCCATATCCCGTGTGTCTGGGGATAGATTGGGAAATAGACAATCAGACAATCATAAACTTTAAGAAAATAATCCTCTCATTCGAGGATGACGAAATGAGGGTGGTTTCTCCTATTGACCCACTTGAGGGGCAAAGATATGTCAAACTAGTCTATAGTGAAGGACAGGGTGGTTATCTGGACCATATTTACAATGTCACTACCTTAAAAGAGGACTACATAAATTCTACAATGGATGGGAACCTGAGCTAGAGGAGTACTAGCTCATGCACATCAGATTAAGGAGAGGCATTGGAGAATTGGAAAAACAGACTGCATGAAGTAGCTATGAGAAGATGCACCAAAATTACTTAGTTTGTACGATGGGTGGAGATTCATTCAAGGAAGTTACCCACATACGAGGGCTTACCTAATCTTGTGACCTTTCTAAGTGAGTTTGAAGGACTGGTAACAAAACCACAATGTTTGTCTGTGTTAAACTATGTGCTGAAAGCTACACCCACTAGATGGTGGGGTATGCATAAGAAATCTATATCTAAATGTCCACAATGCAAAAGATTGCTGGAAGTCACATTCGAAAAATAAGTCACTGTTTTGAGTCAGAAGTACATAGGGTTATCAAACCCTATCAAACACCTCAATTAGTGTCGCACGACATTTGCAGAATACCAATGACAGGAATGGGTCCATCATTTCATACACACATTGGAAATGACACCTAGGAGCTGGCACACATCCATGGAGTTGCGACAAGGAAATCGGGATTGGGAGAAGGTAGTTAAATAATTCATTCACACATTTGCATTTGTTGATGAGCAACCGACAGTTGATGCTGCGTTTCAAACTATAAAGGAGAAAATAATTGCTGAAATCCCCGTCGAAGTGGCGATTTCCCACCAGTGCAGTGCGGTGATCCAACAATGGATGGCTTGTTACAATATGGCTGGAGAACTAGATGATGATCCAACCAACCTTAACTTACCAGACTCAGAGGGTATGTGCGAGGTGGAAGGAAGTGGTATTTATAGCGACCAGTTCCTCAAGTGACTCAAAATTAAGAAAGTTAACATTGGTTCACCGAAAAACCCAAAGTTCGCTAATATAGGAGATTATTGGGATGATGTAACAATAACAAAAATTACAGACTTGCTGCATGAATTTCAGGATCTGTTCCCTACCAACTTCTCAGAGATGAAGGGAATAGTAGGAGATTCGTGGGAGATGAAAATACAACTAAATCCAAATGAAAAACCAATTAAGCAGCAACCTGATAGGCGAAATCCGAGGTATAAAGAGAAGGTGAAAGCTAAGTTAGACCACATGTTAGACACATGAATTATTGAACCTGTTGAAGAATCAAAATGGATCAGTCTTATAGTGATTTGGGATAAGAAGACAATAGGTGAAGTCAGGATCTGCGTCAACCTGAGAAAACTGAATGATGCATGCTTGCATGATCCATTCCCAACACCATTCACGGATGAAGTACTTGAAAGCGTCAGAGGATAGGAGATGTATTCATTTACCGATGGATTTTCTGGTTATCACCAAGTCAAAATAGCAAAGGAGTATCGACACAAAATGACCTTCATCATAGAATGGGGTTTCTATCAGTATACAGTAATGCCCTATGGATTCAAGAATGCTCCTTCTATTTTTTATAGAATAGTAGTTTATGCTTTTAAATATTCATAAATAAATTTATTGAAGTCTACTTTGATGATTGGATTGTGTTTGGTTTAGGAAGAGACCATATTGCGAGTCTGCACATGGTGCTAGAGCGATGTCGCCAGTATCAGATCTCACTTAGTTCAAAGAAATGTATTTTTTTCACACCCTTTGGTGTATTGTTAGGACATGTCATGTGCCGTGACGAAGTTTTGGTCGACCGAACGAAAGTTGCAATTATCCTTGACTTTAGTGCTAGGACACACATTCTATTACAAAATTTTTATTAGAGGATATGCAGAGATAACTGCTCCAATGGAGAAAATTCTGAAGAAAGATGTAAAGTTCCAATGGATGAAAGCTTGTCTGAAAAGTTTAGACAAGTTAAAGAGAAAGATGGCTACGGCACCAATACTGGTATTTCCCAACTGAAAGAAGCAGTTCCATGTTCATTGTTGGGTGTTATAATGTCTAAATTAATCCACCTATTCGTTAATTATTAACTGGGGTTGGTAAGGTTAGAGTTGACACAAAATATATGTGAAGGTAGAGAATGTCGTGTAAATATTTTAACAAACAAAATATTGAAAGACATTTCAAAATGAAAAATCAAGTCAAACTTCCTAAAAATGCAATTAAGGTAACTAAACTGTGATAAAAGATTAACTAAACAAATAATATATTTCATAACTTTGGACTAAAAAAGATATAATCAACAACTTACTTATTCAAACGGAAAACTAAAGTGCAAGGAAGACTTAACTTATAAGCAACTAGAAAACTTGATAAATAAAACTAACTAAGGAAAACTTCAAAAGAAACAACTAGAAAATTTAATAAATAAATATCTTTAGGTTCTATCCTACAAACACAATCATAAAAAGACAACCTAAAAAACATACTAAGGAAAACACTAAATCTTGCATGCAAACAAATAAATCAATTCAAAAGGACTAGACACAAAACCATATAACCATAAGACAAAATCAGAAACAAAACTCAAGAATAACTTAAACTACATTCAAAGTAAAAGAAGTAAGAAAAAATGGTAAAACTTTAATAAATAATTTAAAACAATTAAACTTTAACTAGAATGTTAAACACAAACTATCATTTAACTATTACAGACAAAGCATAATTCAAACATCAACAAAACATAATTGAAAACAATCTTAAAACACATAAAAAACACTAAAAACAGAACTAAAGACTGAATGACAGACTGAATTGTGGGTCTGAAAGGGAAGGCTGAATAACAGACTGAACAGGTTGTCCGAATGACAAGATGCATAGTAAAAAGGGTAAAAACTAGCCTAAATGAACTAATCTCTAGCTGAAGCCATGCATATGTAATTCTAACACATTAGAACAGTAAATAAACCTATTTAATAGTAAATTATCCTTAAACTAATTCCTGAACAAAATGAATCATTTGCATATTAAACTAATAAATAAATTAGAAATTAACTTGCATAAATTCAAAACAGGAACATAATTTAATCTATTCTAAATTCATGAAAATAGCTTATTCTATATTCTTGAAAACAAAGACTGAAAGTAATGCTGAGAATGAAAATAACTGGAAACAAATTGACTAAAAGCAAAATAACTGAAAACAAGCTATGCACGCATCTAACTAATTAACTTTCAAAATAAAACTAAGTTAATGTATTGCAGAAAATAAATAAGATAGCATTTACTATAATCTAATGGAAACAAACTAGAAATTAAACTAGACTAGCTAAAACAGAAAATAACTAAGCTAAACAAAGAAAATGAACCTTTGGTTGATGAGGGGCCCTCTCAGCAATCATGGATGATGCCTGGATAAATTCTACTTAAATACAATCTTCAACAACAATGCATACAACTCTTTATTCAGATGGTGGAACAAAAATACAAAGTTCAAAAGTAGATCACAGCAAGAACTCCTCTCCTAACTCTGCTAATTGACTTGTTTTCTAGCTAACTGAGCTCTCTCACAGAGGCTGCTTTATATAATGATTTACAAGGATGAGCAAATCGACCCTTTAGTGGTCAACTACTCTCTAAATTTAGTCGACTATAATCGATTTTAACGGATCACAGGCCAACGCATAAGCATTTTCCTTCTTCAATGCAAATCTGGTTCTTTTCACTGAACAACATGCACACAGGTTCCTTCTCTAGCGCAAACGATCTACAGATGTGGCGCACGACTCCTTCTTCAGTGTGAACATGGAATGGTGGTGAGCCAAGGCAGCATACACGGTAGGTTTTCTAGAACACAGATCGTTTTATTCTTTAAATGCGCAGACTGGTGGTAGTTTGAAGTCAAGCAGAGGAGGCCACGAGTGATCCTTCTAGGGCGTGAGTTGAATGCGATAGTCCAATGCATGGATGGTTGATGTGGTGGAAAATAAAGGAGAACGTATGATGGTGAACAATCTAGAACACAACTCCATTACCAGACGCGTGGATAACCAGATCATTGGCAGCTGGTTCACGTTTTAAATGGCCAGAATTAATTCTCACTAGCGCGCAATCTAATGGGCGATCTTAACGAAGTGTGAACGGAAGGCTGAGATGCGAGTTGGATACGCTGGGCATCGATCTAGGGTGAACGGAATGTCTATCTGCTAGCATGCTTCATAATTGGAGTGTACAGCAACAAACTTCGACATCTGGAAAACTACCAGCGATTTTCATGGGACGGGCTGAATGACGAGCTAGACGCCGAGCTAGACATGCTGTGCAAAAAGCAGGCTGAATGTGTTTTTCAATTTAACTTGGCCTAAAAAGATTATAAAACCTACAAACAATTATACAAACTAATTAATAAATCAAGTATACTTTAATAATGTTATTTTTAATTGATTAAACCATAAAAATAATAATAATAAAATAATTTTATAAAAACCTTAAAAACACTCATAACTGAAGTTGAATAATAATATGCGTGACATAAAACATACAAAAGATGATGAAATATGTATTTCAATGAATAATTTATCTGCCAAAAAATGATAACAAATCAAGGATCAACATTCATGTTGACGCATCATCTGTCGTGCTTGGCATAGTTCTGACGCAACCGGGCGAGGGCGCGATTGATCACCCTATTTATTTTGTCAGCAGAAAAATGACGACGACAGATAAAAAATACACTACGATAGAAAGAGAATAACTTACCATGGTAAATGCACTGCAAAAGTTTCGACACTATTTGTTGGGTGTCCATTTTAAAATGTACACTGATCATTCAGTATTAAAGTACCTAGTCAACAAGCTAGTGTTGGGGGGAATATCCGTCGATGTCTCCTCTTGTTTCAAGAATTTGATTTTGAAGTCATTGTTAAACCTGGTCGACTGAATGTGGGGCCTGATCACTATTCAAGGATAGAAAGTGGAGAAGAACCAAACATCCTAGACGATAAATTTCCCGATGCGCAACTATTTACGGTTGCCGTGGTTGATAAAAAGTTTTAGGCTATCAGTCACCTCTTGAGTACAGGTTATGCGCCTGAAGGGTTCACCACTGCACAGAAGAAACAATTAGTCGTCAAAGCTGCTGATTTTATGTTGATCACTGGACAACTATACAAGATGGGCCCTAATGAAATATTGCGTCGGTGTGTTTTCGAACACGAATGACATTGGATAAAGAGTGAGGCACATGCCAATGTCACAAGAGGGCACTATGTTGGAAAGGAAACCATGCGCAAGATATTGCAAGATGGATTATGGTGGCCAACCATACATATGGATACTAAGATATTTTTCTGAAGCTGTGATGTTTTCCAGAGAACAAGAAAACCGTCGATACGCGATGAAATGTCGTTAGCACCATAGATAACCCTACAAGCATTTGATAAATGGGCCGTTGATTTTTTTGGTCCTAGCAGTCTACCGGGAAAAAGGACTGGCGCACGCTATATTATCACAACGACGGATTACTTAACCATATGGGTAGAAGCAACACCTGTTAAAGATTGCATTGTTGCGACTGCGACAAAGTTTTTATTTCAAAATGTGGTGACAAGATTTGGCTGCCCGAAAATTCTTCTAAGTGACCAAGGTACACATTTTGTTAACAAAATGATTGATGATATTACTGCAGAGTTCAATATTCAGCATAGGAAAATGACACCCTATCATCTTGAGGAAAATGGAACGGTTGAAGCATTCAACATGATTCTGGAAAATGCATTAACCAAAGTATGCAATGCGCGCAGAGATGATTGAGATAAAAAAGTTTCAGCTGTGCTATGGGAATATCGTACAACTTGAAAAATATTGACATGACACACTCCATTTAGACTGGTGTATGGACAAGAAGTTGTTGTGCCGATGGAATATATTTTTTCGAGCCTAAGAATTGCTGTGCTAACGGAAATGACTGACGTAGGTGTTGTTGAGAAAAGATTGTTGCAACTCATTCAAATGGAGGAGGAACTTTTCGTCGCAGGGTTTCATGAAAACATTGAAAAGAAAAGACAGAAAGCATGGCATGATCGCCATATTAAGTCTAAGCATTTAAAAGTTAAAGGACTTGTTTTGATGTACAACAACAAATTTTTGAAGCATCCCGGTAAATTGAAGATGCATTGGCTAGGGCCATATGTGATCGCACACATCACTGATGCGGGCGCAGTGAAATTACATAAACGGGATGGAACACCGGTCACAGGTATGATAAGTGGCAGCCGCCTGAAACCTTAACATGATGGCTGCAACACGACTGGGTAAGAAAGAGAAAGCTTTAAAAAAAGAGAAAAAAGAAAAAGAGAAAAGGAAACTGTTTTGTTGCATGTCTGCGACACGAATATGAGAATCCCACAGTAAGAGCGGGAATGACAACTGGACTCCATTAAAGCATGGATACCCAAAAATATTTAGGCGGTTATGACAGCAAAGCATCAATAATTCGACAAGTCCAAGGAAAATGGCGACGTGATTTTTGGTCCCTTCCGTTGTCCTCACCATAACTTCCCTGACAGGTATAGGTCAGAGTTCAAGCATGCGAAGTAAATTTTGGAATGCATTGAACGACAAGTCCATGTGATCGACGAGACACATCTCTTCCATCGAATGATTACATAAAGGACGAGCACCTGTGTATAAATATGCATCTTCAACGTCAAGATTCATTTTACTTACATAAAGAGAAGAAGAGCGCACCAGTGTCTATAACTGTGGAGAGGCAAAGGTGATGGTTATTTTGATTTCCAGTAACAATGAACAATCTGATGTTACTAGTGCGTCACCTTTCCCAATAATTGAAGAATTTATATCGCTAGAAGCACAATAAGTACAAGAAGAACCAAAAACAATGGTGCGACCAACTCCATAGACTGTTCCTGCTGCTACATCGACACCGGTTCACAATCCACCGGTTAGTGCACCAGCTTCAGGTTCGTGACAGTTTGTCTCGACAGGATTTTCGAGCATAGACCTTCCAAACACGTTAGGGCCTCAAGTAAGGGAGCCGAATTTTACAAAGAAGCATAAGTTCTCCAAGGAAGCGCTAGCCCCACCACCGAGAAGCGATAGGAATGCTACTTTAGAGGAGAGGAATCTATTACCACCATACGTCCCACCAAGTTGACCAGAGGTGCCAGAAGTAAAGCTTCCCATGAGAGCGCGCTCCTCCCTGTTTGCACCGAAGATCCCTGCCGGATTTTAACTGCTGAAAGATATCATCCCAAAGTTGGGATGATTGAAATTCGAAGATAATGATACATGGAAACATGCATACCTAGAAATAAACAAGTATATGGTCACTCTTCCAACTGTATTGCCTGTGCCACAGCTTGTAGTTCCAATGGAATGGGCTCGAGGTATAGAGCACGTGTGCCTAGTTAATTTGCTGCATATGCCACATTTTGGTCGAAGTAAAGAAGTGAGCACATATGTGTGCCAGCTCCTGGTCTGCTTCCATGGAGGCTTTTTGTGGCTCGATAGGGCCATACTCTGTCAATGTCGAGCTCATTGTTTCGATCAAGGGTCTCCCATGTGCATGAGTCGACCCTGCACCATGCATGTGCAAGGATCGAGATACGAAAAAGATGAGGGAGAAGTATGACCTCATGTGTGCAAACAGAGGATTCTTGATTTCCTCTATAACTGACAATGTAATGAGGTTCGCTGCAAAAGTTATATCTTGTAAGATGTTGCATAAGATGTAACCCACTGAGTGCACTGCAGGGATAGTTGAACTCACTGAGCTCTGTGCCGAAGGAGTGATGATCAATTGGTCCCAATATCTGCTCAACGAGCTGGTAGAAGATGCATCCCAAGCGTAGGAAGAAGCTAAACCGAAATTCCACTACTCCTGGTTTCTAGTGTTGATTTCTTTCGTAGTTTGGTCTAACCCACTAGAATACTAGTCATTGGATGTCCCAGTATTATGTCAAGGCACAAAATATCAAAAATCATGGTTTGAAAAGACCCGACAGAAAGTAACAAAATAGAGTTCTTTTTACACGGGGAGGCTTTAAGAGAAGTAGTGCGACAATAGGATAGACTGCTCACTGCGACAGTCCAAAGATATGCGTCATTTATAAATTTCTAGGATGGTGTCCATAGTATCATCTTGCAGCCGTGGGAGGACTCGAAGAAACAAGCGAAGCCAACGCACTTCATGGTTACTAACCAAGATGTTGAAAATGTCATCCAGGACTGGCCTGAATAATGGCGCATCCTAGTCGACATGGAGATGAACCAAGGTAATGACCATGGTAATGGTGGGGGAGACGCAAAAGACAACCAATTGCATGATTTAGACGAATAAGATGAATACGGTGATGAGGACTCTGATAACCATGATTCAAAGGACACACCGACTGATGAGGATGTGCAAAACAAAAAGAAAGAACAAGAAAATAAGCAGCACGAGTTGCAACGCAAAAAGATGAAAGCTGACAAAACGACTAATACAATCAGCTTATAGGAGGAAGACATCAGCATGATCACAGATTTAACTGCGGAATTAGCGCAAAACACCCTGCAGAGCATAAGTAGGAAACATATGCGCTTAACGAACAATATCACAGTGCATGTTAATCGACTGACTGAAGCCATCAATGAAGCGTGGGGCATAGTTGAAGCAAAGATGCATGGATCTGACCTTGTAGGTACATTGACGATGCTAATACTATTTCCACCGCTCAAGGTAGAGCTAGCAGCGCATGTACTAAAGACATGAATGCCAGAATTTGATGTTGTTGCCCATGATATAGGGACATTGTCTATTGATTTCTCCAAACTGAAAATGGTCGAGGTATATGCTGTTCAACATGTGGCCGCGAAGGAGATCATAATCCAAGAGAGTGATCTTGCATATCAGGTACACAAATAAACAAGGGAGTTCCAAAAGTGCAATTCCCTCCTTAGGAAAAAGGAACAGGAAATTAAGGCGCAAGAATAAAGCATGATCACATTGGATGAAGCCATTAGCAGTGCAGTAGCAGAATTTCTAGTGGAAGAATGCCAAGAAGAAACATATGCAACTGCCAAGATAGCTTGGTTATCCGGGATTATCATGGAATTAAAGAAACAGGTGGAAGAACTCAAAGTGCAGCAAAGACTGAGCACACCTCCTAAGGTGCTAGAAGTGCATAAGAAAACAACATGTGAAGTTGTTGATGGAATTAAGCAAGGAGAGAAGCTATGTGCTGAAGCAATCGATGTAGTCTCTACAACTTGTGAATTGCTCCTAGAAGATGAGACAACGATGAAATTCACGAAGGACGCATGACAAACTGAGCTAAAAATAATAGCGGTTAAGGAAGACACGAAGAAGTTTATTATCAAAGAAAATATCGCAAAGGTAGTCGAGCTGAAACAACTGCAACGACAAGTAAAAACTCTGCGTGACAAGGAGCAGAGCAGAAATGAAGAAGTGACAACACACCAATCAGATGCTGAATGAGTTACTGGGCTCCTTCAACCTGTACAGTAGAAGCTCTAGTACATAACTCAGTCGCTAGAGGATGTACCAATGGAACATATCGGTTTCGACCGTGTTGAGCAGTTGGAAAAACAAGCAAAGGAGGTGTGATAAGAAGTTTCCCAAGTAGAAGGAATTCTCAAAGAATTTTAGACTAAGTTTAGAACCATGCCATAGTAGCCGTCTGAGCCATAAACCTGCTTAGTGGCTCGGGACGAGCCACATGTGAGTGTTGGGGGCTTGTGGGGCCAGGAAAGAGCACAAGGAAGAAATAGAAGCATAGGTGCAGGAAGGAAAAGGAAGCACACCACGCAGTAAAGAAAGGTGAAGGAAGGAAAACAAGTGTAGAAGAGAGAAGCTGCGACAAGGAGGAGTGCGACGAAGGAAAAGAGAATCTTCCAGCATGCAGAAAATCAACGGCTAGAAAGCGACCGATCAGGAATATCGTAGCTGCTAAAGTCGGCGGACGATGCACGTATGAAGGAATATTTGTAAGTCAGACTGGTAGCACATTGTGGAATTCTATGACATCTTGTAACCGTTTTTTACAGTTGATTACGACCTGTAAAAAACACACTGTATGGATTCAACCTTGCATGGTCTTGTAGAAGTTATAAATAGGAGGAACCCATTTTGTATAAGGGTTAGAAAATAATTGAATAAATCAAAGAAGTTCGATAGTAGTGTTGTAATAGGTTGTTGAGCGGCGGATCCTATTTTGTAGAAGGGTTTCCGAATAGTAGGAGTCAATCTGTAGCTGAGTGCGCAGATAGTAGAGTAGAAGAATCGATCCAGGATGTGTGCGGATCACTAGGAGTAGTTAGAAGAAAAACATACTAAAAGGAGAGAGCATGAGAGCGAGAAAGAGTCTGAGCCAAAAATACATATCTTAAATAGTCTGCAGTCAAGTTGTAGACTGAAAGGTGCATATATTTCTCATGCCAGATGAAGATCACCTATGTGGTTTTTCCTGGTTGGGTTTCCACGTTACATCTTGTGTCAAATGAATGCACCTGTTGAATATTTTTGGGTTATTTTGTATTGTTTATGTTTATTTCTTAAGTGAATGTTGCAATATTGATAAAAGTAGTTGACTGAATGAATGGCTAAAGCATCGTCGAATCATTTTGTATTATTTTAAGCTCAAATACTGTTAAGTTGTAATACAATTGCGCCACTGTCATTTATTGTTAAGGAATAATCTGCGTCGCACAGTTGTGCCGCTATCGAGTTAGTAAAAGACTCCAACCTTCCAACTCTGTCGAGCACCTTGGTTGTGCGCCAGGGGACTGTAATCCCTTTCCGACTGCGGAAACATGGTTCTGGAAGTTACACATTAAGATATATCGGGTGAGACTGTGCCCACGTCGCATGTGTTGTCGACTGAGCTGCTCTGTCTGGCTAATATATTTGGGTGTTTGTTGGTTTTGTGGGTTTGTTGAACCCAGGTCACAATAGTGAGGAAAAGTACCCAACATCACACAACATGTCCCAACATCATTCCAAATGGTGTACAAAAAATCACTTCTTCAAATTGAGACATATTTGCATCTGCCAACAACGATTGAGCATGAAGCACAAGACTAACAAACTATCCTTCAACAAACTAAACAGTATCCAGTCATCTAGATAGTCTTCCAAAAACTTATGCATGAATTCTTTAAATGTTTCTACCAATATTCTAGAAAACACAGATGGTGTGTTCTTCAATACAATTGACATGGCATTATAGGAAAAACAGACCCACTTAGTTGCAAAAGTGGTTTCATGTGATCCTCCTTAGCTAATACGCACATGATGGTAACCAAAGAATCCATCAGTGAACGAATAGGATTCATGACCCCCTATTTTCTCTAAAACCTCATAAGTGAAAGGTGTAGGGAATAGGTCATGTATACACCCAATATTTAGGTTATGCATATCCACAAAGATGTGGATTTATCTCGTCTTCTTATCATGGACCACCATAGGACCGATCCATTATGATTCCTCTAATAGGAAGATAATACTTGCATCCATTATACGATCTAGATCTTTGGACACTATTTCCTTATACTGAGGGGTTCAATCTGTATGGCCTTCTTTTCATTGGTTTTCCCCCCTCTTTCATCTAAGTTTTCATCTCTTCGAGCGCTCTATCAATACCCTTCATCTCTGAGAAGTTGCATGGAAACAATCCTCTGTACTCTTTCAACATGTTGACTATCTAAGTGAGTGTTTCTTGATCGCAATAGTCTCCTATTATGTCTGTCTTGGGCTCCTCTTCAATGCCGGTCTCATGTTTCTTTTCCTTTAGAGGCTATCTGAACTTTGACACACTTCTAGAAGAAGGATCATCTTGCATAATGCATTCTCCAACAATTTCCTTAATTTGTATGTTGCGTGGATCCTCGACATCATCAGTCTCCTTACTATCAATATTCCAATAGTATATTGGTTTTTTAAGTCATGCCAAGTCCTAATGATAAGTGTAGATGCTCTACATCAGATCCTACTACGGTCTTTCTCCAAAGATAAACCATTTCATGTGATGGAGAACTTTGGCTAGGCCAATATATCTATAACTGAACTGGAATGTGGCTGTAAATTCGGTAGACACTTTCTCCCAATTCTTATTATTCCTTCTTATTTATTTCTAAAAATACCAACTATGTGCTATGAAATCCAAGGTATGGTAGAATCAGTGCACCCATTGACTGTGCAGTCACAGGCTTAATATCCCATCAATGCTGACATAAATTGAGGTGTTCTATAGGATCCTCAGTTCCTTTGAATCTATTAAGGGCATCTAAGTCTGAAACATATTGGAACGTCATTGTAACACATTCCCTAATAGATTCACAACTATGTATTTATTCCCTATGCACCTTCCACCATCATGGAGGCATTTGTGATGGCATTCATTGATTCTACCCATCATTCGTTGATCTTGCATCTCTTCAAGGAAAACATATAGCTTATCTATCCCATTGAACACTGTTAAATCACACATATCTAACCCAATCTAGCGCACATACTTTGTAATGTGTGCACACCTCCTAGTGGATACTTCATACAAGTGGTTTGGCCATTGGTCCATCACATATTGTGTCTATATCAAATGAGAACACATTATGCTAACTGATCTCTCCATTGATCGTGGGGTTTATATAATCTTCTTTTCTGGTGGTGAAATTGTATATGTTCTTTATATCCACACCGCTAATGTCATTCTAAATTGGCTTTGTATATATTTATCATTTTGTATCATCCAACTGAGAAACGAAACCAAGTTTTTTTGACTAAAAGGACATGTGTATTTCCTTTAAGTTCATAATAACATTTTTAACGAATGCCAAGTAAATCCCCAACAGATATTGGTATGGATTTACATCCTCCAATATATCAATCACTTCAAACTCTGCCACTATTTTTACACCATCAACATCAAATTCCATGTCCATCAACCTTCCCATAGGGAATACTTTGTATTGGTTTTCGAGCCTGAGATGTATGGGAAACCACATTGGCTTCAGTTTACCCATCAACTCCCAGGTTTTTTTAAGAAGAATATTCACATCTCCCCCCAAATCCAACATTACATCTTTCATTTCAAATCCACCCAATTCTAGAGACACCGTGAACTCCTTTCTGGTTTGTCTCCTCTTGCATACCCTTCACGCATTCCTTTTGTGAAGCGACACAAAAATATGTTCTTCAACTTCATTAGACTTTATTAAATTTGCAAGCATGTTTGTTACTTTATTTACAACATGAGGATCATTCAATATATTGACACAAATTTGTGTAAAGGTACTTACTGGATCTTCTTGGTGACCCTTGTAAATATTTATGGATTGTTCTTCTTTGTGTTGTACGACATCTTGCTGTGTGGCTCGTTTTTTATTGTCGACGTGCATATTTTGCAATAATTCTTCCTCACATAGTCTTCTTCTAGGATCTTCTTATTTATGCAGCCTACACAGTTGATATTCTCTATGCATCCTGTCTTTGTGCAGGTCTTCCTCTCGTTGGGCATCCTCCTCGACCGCTCTTTGTGCCTTGTGCAGGATTTGTATATGGTCCTTCACTTGAAATTTAGGTGAAGGTTGAGTAGTTTTCCTTATTGTTGGATCAACCAGTGCATCTGTAATGCATTCTCCAAATAGATCTTGGCATGTCCAAGCACTTCATTGGGTAACTATGTTCACTTTTGTCAGATCTTTTCCAATATTATCCCCCCTTCTTTTGACAATCACCATATTTTAGTGACTTGTTTTGTATTTCCATTTATTTACTAGGTATGGATAGTCTTCTGTCACATGTTCTACACTATGACAGTACGTGCATAGTGTGCAAGGCTTAGTACAGAATATTTCCAAGTTCCCTGGCTTGCCATAATTGAAACAAATTACTTGTCTCTCCCCACCACTATAACCACTTCCTCGACCTCAAAACACACTACACACTTCTCCCCGCTGTCCTCCCGGTTCATGTGCCTTGAATATGGTAGGTTTTTGTTGTATTATCCTTCATCAATTGTAGAGCATGACAATTATTTACATCAATTCCAAAGGAATTGCATAAATCACACAATGGTGCATGTGTAGAACTTTGATAGTATACAATGTTGGGAAATTGGGAGGTGAGTGTCCCCATACATGGAAAAATCTCACACCACTCTGACTTATGTGCTTTTAGAAAAGAACTAGGTGCTCCAACACCCAAACAATTATTAATAATTTGGAACTCGTTTTTGTGGTGGCCTTCTATTATGCAGAAGCTACACCACACATGTTATCTAACTACCTTACCAATAGACAAATTTTGCAACTATACCATTAACTCAACAAGATGTGTCTAAACCTGCGTCATTCTTGGCGATGCTTCACCACCTAGAGTCGCTTCCAATTTGATTGCGATATCCAGGGCTTCCGACTAAGTACCCACCTTTTAGTGCCTAAGTGGAACTCTGATGTGTTGAAACATACACACAATAAACCATTCCTACTTTTGTACATCCAGTATCTGAAATATCAGTCAGTCCAACAAAATTTTGATTTTTTGGTTTTATTTTTAGACGAACTTTCCAACTCACTGCTTGATCTCCTTGATCTTAGTAATGCACTAAGACTTAGACTTTCGATTCTCAAATTCCTTTAGAAGGTTGTCTCTGACCATGTTCAATGATTAGGTTTGGCCTGCAACGACATTTTTCTTATACTTCATGTACCGAGTCAGTGCTCTATCTTTGAATGTGGTCTCTAACTATGCAATCTTGGCAACCTCCTCTATGATATTCTTCATGGCCCATATTTCTTCGTAGGTGAAGCAATGTTATTATGCATCATATTTTCTTATCCCATGAAAGGGAGGTAATATTAGGGTGGAATTTGATGTGGTATCCATACTTCTAGATGTAGGCGCACTCCTTCTTGTATTTAAAACTATTGTATTACTACTGCTTCTTGGACTCTAGGAAACTGGACTACTATGTTGGGTAGAACTAGATTCTATGCCTCTATCCTTTTCTTCAGGACTCACTTTTTGTACAAATTCAAATACTAATTGGTCTTCTTGATTAGAGAAAAGGAACTAGGGAGTAGGGATGAAGTGGGGGTCATACCTTAGCATGCGTGTTTTGTCATTTCCCCATCCAGGGGACTTCATATCTTGCTATGTGTTCTTCTTGAAAACTATGTAAGTTCCTTCATTATCCTATACTTAGTCTTCTTGAACATTTTCTTGATTCATTCTTTCATTTAGCATAAGGGGGATGATATCGCTATTCTCATTAGAGCTCTCACTTTCTTCCATTCTAAGCATCTTAGTCGGTCTCTCATCCTTTGAGCACTCTTCTTATCTAGACTCTGTGCACCATTTTGGCAGAGAGGAACTTTCTGCACATTCTTGTCATGTAGTCCCATCTCTAGAATTCTTCTTTCCTATATGATATTTTTTTATCTTCTCCCGTCGATTTCTATTCTTGTTTCTTTCTTATGACTACTTTCCTTATTTCAACCCTTCTCATGTGTCTTTTCTCCCTATGGAGTCATTATTCTTCTATATCCATGACTCTGCTAAGCTATTTTCCCTCTTCTTCATGTCCCACCCCCACAATGCATGGTTTACACTACCCCACTGTTAGGGTTCATTGTCATTATCCCCTTCTCGACAAGAAACATCTTCAATGATAAGGGAATTTTCTCCAAGAACCTCTTTCTCTGTCTTTTTTCAAACTTCTCTTTTGCTTGACTATAAGATTTAGTGGCTCCTATAGAAAATTCTATAATATATCCTTCTTTCACCCACAGATACCAGAAATCAACAACTCTAGAACAAGTACTATCAAGATTTTGTATCTTTTCTATCTTCTCTTGAGTCCATATGACTGGTACAGACACGCTCTAGGTGGTATTTATCTTATATTTCCTCTTAGTTCATTTCCATATCAAAATAGGAAGCTCACAAAAGAAAATTTCATGCAGATATGAGTAAATTTTCCTTCCTTTCCATGTTTGAGGTGAAATTTAGAGTCCTCTAGTCTCTTCTTACACGAATTCATCTACATTTCTCTCCAACCATTCTTCAATTTCATTTTTCAAAGGATTTCATATCATAGCTTCAGCCCACCTACACAATTCCTATCAGGTCCTAACAACATAACCATTGTTGTTTGCAGTCTGTTCGACTCAGGGTTCAACTTATGCGACATATACAAGCCCCATACTCATTACTCTACAAACATAGTAAGGTATCACCCAAGATGCACATAGGAAGTCATAGAAAAACTTGAATTAGAGTCTGCATAAGGAGGGATGGTTTCTTCTCACTCAACATAATATCAATACTATATTAAAAATTCATCAAATTAATCCATACATAAGTGTTTAATAGCCAATTGACAAACAATCTATAACAATTACGCATACAGGCAGTGCACAAATCATAGATGGAAGCAAGATATTTATTCTTTTACTTTGGAGAAAATTAGGTATCACCATACAATTCTACAAACTCAAATCACCATATTAAACTTCTGCATATATTTCTTCTTACAGTCAAAACACAATTACATAACGATCAAACTTAAAACTATTGGATAGAACCCCACTGATTGAACAACATAAATGGCTATAGATTCTAACAACTACATTATAACTGAGTACTCAACCCCATTCCTTTATAAAATAAGCCTTATATAGGTTGGATTATACAAAAATGAAAAACTATCTGTTGGAATGCAGTTATAACTGAACTCGGCACACAACGTAACCACTTTATGTTGGCACGCAACGACATTGTAATTGTTTGGCTCGACACGTAGTTACTGCTTAAAACTTGGGAACTAACAGAAAATTCCTAAAACACCATGGATGGAAGTGATTTTCCTTCTTTGTGATACTATGAGCATTGAGAACGACAATCACTTTATCTTATATTTTCGTATGTACACCCACATTCATTAGAGCAATAATCCACCTTAGTACCATGATCTTAGACCTTAGGCACATTTCATTTGCTTCCATGCAATATTCTATGGTCTAGACTTAGGGATATTAATCATTACTCATAGTTGATGCGCTCTTGGTTGATCATTCTGACAGTTGAGGTGCTCCTAGTTGACCATTTTGAATGGAATTCTCCCTCATTGATGACATATTAGCGTAGTTGCGCTCCCTCTTCCCTATATTCAGGGATAGTGTTTGACTCAAGGTGTTAGTGCATGTTTGTGGTCATTTTTTGCCTTCATTGGGCAGTTATTTCATCCTAGAGCCACTCCCACTCACCCATTTGCTCACCTATTCCTGCCATGCCTCCATTTATGTTCTAGCATGCCTCACCCTTGTTCACACATGCATTCGTGATTGTTTGGGATGAATATGAAGCTGATTGGTCCACCTAGGGGGATTTGAGGGTCAAATCATGAGCTGACACTTATATGCATCCAAATAGCCTCCAAGGCCTCACTATTTTCCATATTGTAATNTATATATATATGTGTGTGTGTGTGTGTGTGTGTGTGTGTGTGTGTGTGTGTGTGTGTGTGTGTGTGTTCCAGACATAGTTACATGTTGGACATTCATAATAATATATGTTATTGACTTCATGTGTGTATGCTATTTTCACTCTTTCAGTTATTTTGTGCATATTTTGTGAACAATATCGAATTGTGAGAGTTTCCTTGGCTCCTAGATCCAATTGTGAATCAACTATCACATGGTATCAAAGCTCTTTGGAGATGCAAATCAAATACAAAGTGTTTGAGTTGTTGTTTGAGGGATTTTCTAGGTAGATTTGAGTGTTTACATTACATGCACAATCAATAGTTTGTCACTAAGAGCGCAAGAAGAAATAAAGAAGACCCATGTTTTGCTGACCCCATTTAACTACTTATGCTGGAAGTCTGAAATGGTGATCCAACTGAGGTCGAAAGGCCTGTACAGGGTCACCACGAGGACATAATTCGAACCCAACTTTGTTGTTGAGAAATCGAAGTTCTTCAACAGGATTGATGAAGCATTTGGAGTGCTTTGTCTCAGCATTTTAAGAGACTTACTCTTTCATGTAGGCAATATATCAACTCCCAATTAGGTAAGGCTCAATATTGAGGCATTTTTCAGGAAGACTGATGAGATGAGAGGTCACCCGCTCGAAAATGAGCTAATCTGCTTGAGTCCAACTCATTTTGAGACAATCCATGACTTCTTCACCAATTTCAAATCGTTGGTGCTTCATCTCAAGAAATGTGGCATAGATAATAAGGAGGAACAACTTATATTGTCCATACTTTCAAATTTAGGGCTAGAGTACTCAGTGTTTCTAAGCACTTTCCACTCCAGCAAGCTCACAGCTCAAAACTGGTGCATGCCATCACTGGATGACTTCATGGAGTCACTAACTCAAGAGCAATACAAGCTAGTGAATATGGGCACCATCAAATCCAGTAAATATCAATTTCTTTCTACAGGAGTTTTGAATCCATCCAAAGGCAAGAAGAAAGCAAAGGATTCTAAGCAGCAGGACAAGAAGAAGCAAGAAAGACCCAAATATTAAGATGGGGTTTCGAATACTTGCAAGGACAAGGAAAAGAAGAAGCAAGAGAAGACCAAATGAACGTACCGTCACAAAGGGTGGCTTCCAGAGAGTGCATGTATGAAGAATACCATAGAAATGATGGCACAACTTCTTGAGAAGAACAACATCCCATTGCCTGAGGGCATAAGGAATAAGGATGGAGGTTTAGGTTGAGACAAAAAAGAGAGGTTCCATGCATTGGTTGCTGGTTCTTCATACTCTTCTTCCTTCATTGTAGATTCAGGAGCTTCCAAACTTATGGAATCTGTAAACTATTTGTTCTCATCCATGTGTTCTAATAGTGGTCCAACTGTTCGAATGGGTGATGATTCAAAGATCCAATCCAAAGGGATTAACAAGATCGATCTTGATGGTGGGTATTTCAATAATGTTTTGTTTGTACCAGACTTGGCATCGAACCTACTCTTAGTGTACCAAATGAATCACACTAGTGAATCGAAGAGAGTAACATTTACTCCAGACACAATGGATATAGTAGATATTTACACAAACAAGGTGGTGGCATTGGGGTTTGCTGATCATCAAGAAAGAATGTAGAAGTTCTCTCATTTCCTTCCCTAATCCAAAGGGAATGCGCTCCTAAATCATGCCAATGAGACAAGAAATTTGTGGCATGAGATATATGGCCATCTAAACTACAGGTACCTCCAGGAATTGAGAAAAGAAGGCATGGTGGAAGGGATTCCTTCTATCAAGATCTCCAATGGCACATGCATAGGATGTGTAGTGGGAAAGAATCCAGAGCGCAACTACAAGAAAGGGAAAGAAAGAAGAGCTATAAAATTACTTGATTTGGTGCATTGCACTAAGATATTATTGGGCCTCTTCCCACACCCTCTTATGGAGGATCACGGTATGTGTTAAATTTCATAGATGGCTTCTCAAGTTTTTTGCTGGGTATACTTTCTCAAACTCAAATCTAAAGTTTTTGAGACTCTCAAAGTTTGGAAATCCCTGTTTGAGAATTCATGTGGGAACAAGATCAAGGTACTTAGGACTAAAAAATGGAAAGGAGTATGTGAACAAGAGTTTGCAGAATCTCTGTGAATAATGTGGCATCCAAATGCAGCATTCGGTCCCCTACACACCACAACAAAATGGTGTGGCAGAGCGCAAAAACAAGGCTCTCAAGGAGATGACAACCTGTATGATTGAAGCAAAGGATTTGAATCCTAAGCTATGGGATGAAGCCATTAACTATGATGCATATGTTCAATACATATCTCCTCACAAATCAGTGGATGGAAAAACACCATATGAGGCTTGGATCTTGCTAAGAAATTATTCATGATGGTTGGATATGATCCTCAATCATATCAGGAGGAATCACTTGACCCAATATGGAAAAAAAACCATGCAAGAAGAGTTCAAATCATTGCAAGACAATGAGACTTGGGAATTGGTTCCCTTTCCCTCCAAGTGGAAACTAGTGCAGTGTAAATGGGTCTATAGGAACAACATGGCTGCTGATGGTTCTGATATAAAATATAATGCCATGTTGTTTGCCAAGGGCTTCTCTCAATTCAAAGGAGTGCACTATACAGAGACACTTGCACCGGTTGCAAAGATGGACTCTATCAGGCTAGTTTTATCCATTGCTACATCTAAGCGATGGGGGGTTCACCACATGGATGTGAAGAGTGAATTTATTCATGGTGAGATTCAAGAGGAGATATATATGCATAAACCTGAAGGTTTCCAATAGGATCCTTCACTTGTATGCAGGTTAAAGAAGTCTCTATATGGCCTCAAGCAAGCCCCTAGGGCTTGGTATGCTAAGATGGACAATTTTCTGCTATCACTTGGATTTGAAAGATGCGAATTTGATCCTAATGTTTATTTGCAGAATGTTAGTGATGTATTTCAGGTCATTTCACTGTATGCTGCTCATATTTTGATTACAGGGAGCTGTACTTAAGAAATTGTGTCAATCAAGTCTTCTTTGCATAGTGAATTCTCCATCTAATAATTATGTTATGTTGACTTGGTAAATATCCATCTTGCATGGTTTTTCCATTTGCTCCTACATTGACAACAACTTTGAATTTTCCTTTATGCTTATTTGAAAAACCCTTGGCACGATTTGATAGGTGAATGAGCCTCATAGAATGATTTGGCACTTCGTACAAGTCAATCCTAATCTAAAATGTGTATGACCATACAAGCAAGCAATTATGCTACAAAAACAAGTTAATGAAAATGAATACATGATTATATTTGAGTAGTTACATAATCAAATATTCAATAGCTGCTCATAAAAGAAAAATATAATTGAACCAAGATTACAAAAAGAAGACACAAATGTGCTGAGAATAAATGATTTACCTTGAATTTTCTTAAATACACAAAAATACTGTAAATGATCAAGATAATCATATCAAAAGGATATCCTAAAGCATAGAGTCAGATCATAGTTATAGATTTTGGGGAAATTCTGGAATAGGAAGATGATAAAAGAGTATAATTTCAGGACTTAAAATTCTCCCACATAAAAGTTGTTATATGTACACTATTCCTTCAACAAAATTTCAAACTTTCAAAATTTTCACCCTAGTATACCCTTAAACCCTCTGCACAACATATATCAATATGTTCAATCCTAAAGACGAGGCTTGTACTTTCCTCCTTTCTTCCTTCAACTATATTTTTATCTTTCTTTATCTTAATTTTGTATTGCTTTCTATGAATATACCATTTTTGAGATTTGGAATCAACAAATTATTTTGAGCTTTCAACTTCTCTTTGTTTTTTCTGTACATGAGAAAAGCTTATCTTCAAACTCCCTGTAATGTACCTAAGGTGGTGAGTAGGAACACTATCTAGGAGACAAATAATAAAGACTAAATTTTCCCTAATTGATTTCAAGCACACAGGGACCTTTCTAAATTCCCTCCTGTTAGTACCTAGGTCTGCACCTAGGGTTTTCTACTTTTTCAAACTTGAAGCCCTAATTTTTTCTACCCATTTGATATATGTTTCCCAAAGTATATTGAGAAAAAATTAATCTTGTTGTTCTGTAGTAAGAATAATTATGCTTGTTGCATTAATTTCTATTTTAATTTGATAGTCTAGTGATTAACATTAAGTTGGTAGAAGTTTGTATGTTTGTTATTCTGCTAGTTGTGCAACCTACTAAGTATTCAATTTGAAGAAATTCAAGGAAAAATTTCTTAAGTTGAGAGTGATTTTTTCTCACACACTACGATGCCGAACTGTTTTACAGCAACGCTGCATAATCACTAGGAATCTACGCTACAGAACTATCTATAGGTGACTATTTTAGTCAAAAATTTTGGACACTTACTTTCTCCAAATCAAAAGGAATCTGCCTAAACAAATAAAAACTAGCCTCACAAACAGGTCTATATACAAAATCCTCTTACCATTTTTACACAGGTAGTATGGTATGGGAGATATAGGTGGCATATGGAGTCCTATTTTTCAGGATTTTGCCAGATTTTCTTGTAGCTGATTGTTTGAGTCATCAACTTCAGGAGCCAATTATAACCGAGTAATAACGAACATATTGAAATGGATAAAAACCCACTTATAAGATGGGGTGATTTACAAAAAACACTCTCTGTTTTGTAACACCTATCATGGTTTGAGATATTCTAATGTAATTTTAGACCCTATTTTATGGATTTCGCTAGAATTAATTTCTTGCAAAAGGGATAAATCAACAGTTGAAAGGCCATCTCAAAAATTTGATTTGGGATAGGATATTTCTAAATGTAGTAAAGGAAGTTTGTATATACATACGTTTTGGATCTTGATGATGATGTAATATTCTATAAAACCTTGTAAAGAGGAAGAAAGAGGGGTTCTTCCTTCGGGAAGTTGGAGGTTCGATTTTTTGGTGGCTAAAGGCTGGTCTCGATATTGTGTATGGAATTGTACAACACTTTGAACTTTTTATATGATAACTCCATTCCATCTTAAATGTTTTTTTATTTATTGATTATTAGATAAGTTGTAGAATGATATACGTTGCATAGATTAAATTGCAAAACTAGTAGTATGAACATTGTTTATATTTACTATCTGTAATTTATGGTCTGCCTTTTCTAAGTTTTTTATATAACACTATTATATGTAAATTCCTTTATGAATGCATGAAAGACAAATAATTTTGTTATTCCTTTGATGCGATTCTTATTAGTCTTATGGTTATAAACTCTTGGCATCTTCAGTTCATAGCTCTGTTTGTTTTCAAGTTCTAGTTGTATTGTATGTTGCTCTATTTACTTGCATACCTTCCTTAGCGAGATTTTCAATCAACCACCTAAAACCAAACATATGTATTCCATTTACTTTTCATAAGTTCCCTATCTTTTCCTTGTAGAAATCCGGTGCAGACCTTAGGGATAACATTTTCTTAATCCGTTTTCGGGGACGAAGTCACGAAGTTATCGTCCCTGGGAATGTTTTTAAAGATCATATTTGAATTTGATGGTGATAAAAGTTTAGACACATAGTGTGACTACAGATCACTCACTTGGTGACTCCATCTTTGAAGAATTTAGAGATAGTTCCACTCTTTCAATATGTCTAGTGCTCAAATTTATGCCATTCTAACTCAGAAGGTTTGCTCCATTTGAATTTTATGTTATTCCTGGTTTTCCTAATGATGTTCGCGCTATGGATGAATGGGGAGACATATTTCCCAAGTTCAGATAAGATAAAGAAGATAATCTTGCACAAAACCTTGTCAAGTTTCATGAATGTATGAATCAATTGGATCTACATCACAAGGATACCTGCATGAATATGTTCATGTATTCTTTGGAGGGTGATGTACAACGATGGTACCGATCTTTGCCCACTACTAGTATTTACTCACTGAGATAATTTCATACAACTTTTCGTAATCACTGTAAATTTTCTTTCTCAACCGAATTTCTTTTGGAAGATTGTTGTGAGAAGAATGAAGGATCTATTAGTAGCAACGAACAAGTTGGTTTTTATGATGCAACTTATTTATCTCATTAAAAAATCCTTGGTAAAGAATGTAATAAAGGATTCCCAATAAAGAATGATGAAGTCATTGTGACAAAATTAGAAGTATCTATTGTAGCTCCTATTTTATATTATGATCAAGATAAGGATTTAGATCTACATCATCATGAAAATTACTCTATTTTGGATTATAGTGAAAGAAATGATGAATCATTGGAAGAAAGTCAAGAGATTGTTTTAGATTGTGATCATGTTCTTTATAAGTTGCAGAGGTTTTTAATCCATCTATTTTTTTAAAATATCATGAGCTTGATGATAGTGCTAATGATTATGTGGCTATTAATGCATTAAATATATATTATGTTTCCAATGTTGATGAAAATTAGTCTCTTTATGATGAATATCTAGACACGGAGGAATATATTTCTTTTACATCCTGCATTGAATATTATAGAATTCCTCCACTGTTTGATCATTATGATGAAAGTTATGTTGAAATTCATGAAAATCAAATTATATTCTTAGAGATATTGATTCAACAAGGAACTTGTCAGCAACATTATGAAAGCAATAAGCCATTATATGATAGCTATGGATCAAAGTATGAAGAAGGTTGTGAAGGAGATAAATAGAGATTTCATGATCAATAATGTTCATAAATCAAGAAGCATACATTTTCTATTCTTGAACCTGAATCTGTAGAAGACATCAAGCGAAATGAAGTTGGCATAATTAAAGATTTAAGTTTTTCTTCTTCTCTGCTATCAACATCTTATGAGTAGAAACTTGACATCAATCATGGAGCCGAGGATTCTCAAATATAGTTTATTCATTTCAAGCAAAAAGAAGAGGTATTATCTCATGTTTTTTATGATTCTATATTAACTTTTTTTAGATCAGTTTATTCATCCTTTTTATGACCCTGTGGTGAATTATATAGAGTCAAAATGGAGTCATAATTCTTGCATTATTGATTTGATAAAGACAAAATTCCAAAGCAATGAGTATGGGTTGCTAAATTATTTATTTTTATATTCTAATGATCCTTTAGTCATAAGTATGCTATCAAATGGACAAAGGATTTTGTCAGTGAACAATTTGCTTGAATGGTTGAACTGGAATTTTTTTTATATTTGAGAAGATCAGTCTAGCTGGTTAGAATAGGACTTGTACATAAATAAGCTCGATATGCAATCATTTAGCTTTAATTTTCAGTTTGCAGTTTGGATTTTCAGCTTGGTGTGGTATGCAATATAACATAAAAACATGAACCCATCACCTAATGGATTAGGCATTGTACAAAGTTGTGGATCCTTATATTTTAGTTACAATTTTTTTTTTTTTATTTTTTTTATTTTTTTCAGTAAGCAGAGAAAATTCATAGGTTGCAGAGATGAAATGGTTGAAGAATGTCTTAAGCAATTCTCCTTCACTTGATGATTATGGAAAAAATGAGGTTGAAAATCAAGAACAAGCAGTCTTTATTCTTTATAAATATTTTCCAAATCATCATGAAATGAAGATTTCTTAAATTCAAGATTCAAGATTTTTTAATGACCAGTCTATGTATGATGAGTAGTCAGATGAATATGTTAAGAAGCAGGGGATAATCCAACAATAAATCATTTCCATATTTTAAAGTAGTTTGCAAAAATAATCCACAAGCTTAACTTTATACTTTTATTTCTCCATTCCAAGAATGAAAATTAGCAGTCAATGGGTTATTTTCATATTTTTTTAGCATTGATGGATAGTTAATAGATACAGGTTAGAGCATCCAAGAATTTTGTTCATCATTTCCAAGTAGGCATCAAAATGTTTTGTTAAATTGGAAAAGAATCGGCGCAAAGGTGTTTGTTTCAGCATGCATAATATTTTTGTTCCAGCTTGTTTAATTTTTCAAAGATGAGGATCTTCAGGCCTGAGCGAATTCAATTGTGAAAGAAGGTTGAAGGAGAGAGAGGAAGAATCTAATATACACTGATCAAACATTCATGGAAAAATTGCACACACATGGAGACCAAAATTTTCATCATAACATTACATCCAATATCATTAACTGTATGTAATACAATGGTGTTACAATAGGACAAATTTGAATGCCTTAGGTAGGATTCAAATTCACCAACTTGGATTGACTCTGATGCTAACTCAATGTGGGAAAATCACCACTAGAGACTTACTAATGAAACTATGGACAACTGAACTAGTTCATAATCAGTTAAATGATTAAGGTAGGTGAGAAAATGCACCCATCCTCCCTTAAATCATGCAAACTAGTACTAGAATAACTAAATATGAACTAACTGATGGGAATCATAGAATAACTGAACATCGACTAGGGCCAACTGCTGGTGGCACTCAGAGTGGGTTCCTAAATTAAAGGGATTGGTCTCTGGAGCTCCTAAACTCATGTAGACATATGCCCCATATGAGTCCCTGTTGAGGCCTGATAATTCGCAGGCAACAACAACAAGGGATTCTCCCCAGTCAACATTCCCAACTAGCCCGTGACTCTTTGGTGTAGGGAATCCGTCCGGTTTGCGGTCCGGCTACCGTATGTTTTTGTATTTTTTGACTTAATGTATGATATGCACGTGCCTAATTAACAATGTAGGGTGATAAAGATGCAAAGAGCAGTCACAATGTGATGCACGGGTTCTTACCTCTCGTCTTAGAACTCACAAGCATCCAAATCATATATGTGCAAGAAAATACAATACAAACTAAACTGTCTCTAGAGAGCTGGATATTAATTCATGAGTAATGCAATACTGTTTATGTGTTATGGAAAATCACAGATAGCTGTTCTTATAACCAAACATACAGACACGAATAAAAGTATATATGATAAGATAGCTCATCATCAATTAAACTCCCATTACTCATGGTGGAAAAAAGACATCCTAAAGGTACTGAAGAACATTCAGACAAGAACATAGGTTCAGGAAATTAGAACGCTCTTACAGCCAATGAGACACAGCTGAAAATGAAATAGTTCACATTCAACATTGCTCATTTAATCACATTGATATCTTCCACATAGTACTTCCTCCTACAGGCAAAATTTGCAATCTCTGGTTGTAAAACGAAATAGTTCCTCTTACACGCATTAAGTTACAAGATTTTTCCAGGGAAAAATCCCCCTGTAAGTTCTAGCTTTCAAATATTTAAACTAAAACAGCCTACCGCTTGGGCTACCCACAAACGTACGACTTTTCGGTCCCTCAAAACGCTTCATCTTCCCATTTTATTTTCTGTACACATTCATGATTTGATCAGTAACTGATCAATATTTCGGGTCTATGCCATTGTCGCTATTCACTTTGTCTTTTCCTTTGTTTGTCCTTCTTGCAATCCTGCTGGCCACGGTTCGACCTTTTCCAAAAAATGCCCCGCTATGCCTTCGCGCCGTGGTAGTCTGAAAAGTCCTTTGAGCCCACCTGTGATTCATCAAAGTGTATCATTCACTGAGATTACATTCTAAAACAAAATGTCAAATTCTATCAATCAAATGACTGCTCAACAAGAAAGATCCTGCGTTGCATTACTGCTGACACGGCAGGGTAGACTTATCCACAGCCACATAGGCGGGCCTAACAGGTGATGAGTGCTGCGAAACGCTTAAGCATGTCGGAGTTGGAAAAGTTAAGACTTAAGCTGCGAGCGGGAAAACTTCAAATCGGCAGTCGGAAGGACAACGACATCGAAAAACAAGTGATTTGCTCAGCCGCAACGACGGAAAGAAAAAGACTACGGACAAGCGACCTTCATCGGTAGCGGAGCGCTTTTTCACTTCGGGCGCCTAGCCACTTTGGGAGTCGCAACAGCAGAAGCAAAAAGACTACGGACAAGCAACCTTCATCGGTGGCGAATCGCTTTTCACTTTGGGTTCCTAGCTGGTTTGAGAGCTGCAACGGTGGAGGATCAAAAGGTTATAGCCATGCGACACGAATCGAAGGGCGGAGCATTTTACACTTCGGGTGCCTAGCTATTTTGGGAGCCGCAACGGTGGAAGCAAAAAGGACAACAGCCTCTGATCTGAGTGACAAAAAATTTAAATTTGGCAGCGATTGAAAATGTTTCACCTCTGAAACAACATTTTGCAAAGGACAAAAGGCCTGACCCACTTCAACTCAACAAAACCAACTCTAAATCTGCGATCTACAACAATTCCAAACATGAGCAATTTCTGAAGACCAGGATGAAAGATAATCTTCAAAAAGAAACCATCAAAATTCAAGTATGACCAAAAGGTTTAAGGATCCAATCAATTAAAAACCACGCTAAATCATGAGGAGGGGACCACAATTTTAAGAAATTTGGGGAAAACAGTTGCAACTGCAACAAATGGCGACTACCTGGTGGACCTAGATCTCTGGACAATTTCCTCCTTAAGTAACAGACTGTTTAACAATAAAAACAATCATGTTGAATTCTTTTAGATATATGGATTTCCCAAATGGCAGATATATGAACTTTGAATCAATGAGGGTAGTCCAATTAGGAAAATGGAAACCAAGATTTTAAAGTCAAGATAACTCTCTCGAGGCCAAAAATATGAGTTTCACTTTTTCATCTATCTTCGGGCAGCTTCCAGCTTGGACACCACAGGATCGTAACATATGGTAAACATAAATATTCATTTGTTCCTCATTCCCATGCCATTTTGCACTTTTATTGTGCTTTTGGACTTTTGTCCTTTTGAGTCCTCCTCATGCCTTTATTTCTGAATTTTTTATTCAGGCTCCTCTATCCATAGTGTCCTTTTGTGTGAGAGATGTATTTAATTTTCAGCTCACGGACGGAGAGGAAATTTTGGCAATTTTATACTCATATGATTTAGTACTTTGTTTTGATACACATTGCTTTCTTAGGAGTTTCGACTCTTCATAGCCTTTTGGCTTTCAATTCTTGGCATGGGATCATTTATATATAATATACTGTTTACCCTGATTCCTTTCCATGGGTATTTTGCTGTCACCCCTTAGGACATTTTTTAAGTGTGAGATGGATGGAGCCTCGTAATAGTATTCCAGACCCTTTAATCTTGAGCTACTTTACAGGGATTAAGCAGGACTTCAATGTGTTCATAACCATTTAGGAAAACTGCTAAACTAGAAGAAATTCTATCAAATAAAATCATAATACACAGTCTTATAATCAAGGATTTAGTTAGTCCAGAATTCTAATGCTCTCCATGCAACCAAAGCTTGCTTCTTTTATTGAAATCAAACAGAAAAATCTAAACTAAAACAAACTAAACTTCATGACTCAAAAACTCAAAAACGGCTAAGCCAGATTATTTATATACAAGATAGAAGAAAACAAATGAAACTCAAGAAAAATAAGGCTTGAGAACTAAACCATTTACTGGTAAGTTCTCTTCCCACCCTTGCAGATCTTGTAACTTATAAGTGGAAGGGCCAAGTTTTGCCGCAATCTGGAAAGGACCTACCCACAACTGCTGGAATTTTGTGTGTTTTCCTTTCTCATCATGGGGGTGATCCCACTTGAGAAATAAATCTCCCACCTCAAAGTCTTTTGTTCCTGCCTTATGTTTGTCGAACCATCTCTTTATTACCTCTTGCTGTTGCTTAAAGCGCTCCCTGGCTTTAGATCGAGCTTCTTCCGCTTTCAGGAGATTATAGATCCTTATTTGCAAAACTTCATCATCCGACCCTCGAGACTCTTGAGCTATTATGGAAGAAGGTAGCATGATATTGGGAGGAGGAATGGCTTCTTTACCGTACACAAGGGTATAGGGAGACGCTCCTATCGAAGACTTGGGTGTGACTCTATTAGCCCAAAGGGTGTTTGGTAGCGTTGAGTGCCAACTCCTCTGGTTTTCTATTACAGTCTTCTTTAAAATTCTAATCAGATTTTTGTTAGAGGATTCAGCCAAGCCATTTCCTTGTGGATAGTAATTAGAAGAATAATGCAATTTTGTCCCTTTATCATGAGCAGAAGCAGTTAATTTAATGGATGAAAAGTAAGTAGCATTATCAAAGACTAACGAAACTGGAACCCCAAACCTGGTCATGATATGATCTTGTAGGAAGCTGATGACCGCGTCTTCATTTATTTTGCGCAGCGGGACAGCTTCGACCCAGTGAGTGAAATAATCGGCCGCGGTCAGAATGTACTTGTGTTGTAGGGAGGAATTCGGTTTTATTTCTCCAATAATATCCAACCCCTATTGATTGAACGGCTCCGTGATCATTACCGGCTTCAGGGGTGCTGCTGCTTTAGGTTGTCTCCCACTACACCTTTGGAAAATATCACACTTTCTGACATGTGCGTGTGCATCTTTGAAGAGCGTAGGCCAATAGTAACCGGCTTTGAGGATTTTTTGGGCTGTAGTATCTCCTGAATAATGTCCCCCAGCAGGCCCGTCATGCAAATCTGTCATGACTTTATTCACATCTTCTTTCTCTAAGCATCTAAGCAGAACTCCGTCATAATTTTTTCTAAATAATATTCCTTCAACAATTTGATAGGAAGCTTATTTAAGACGCAATGCTCTTCTTTGCTTAGAATTCCAATGTTCTGGCAATAGTCCTGCCTGCAGGTAATGCACGAGGTCCCTATACCAAGAATCGGAGGCTGTGAACAAAGAACATACATCCATCAAATGTAATTCAGCCTCGTCTTCCTAGGCGTGTTCGTCATTGTTCCCGTTTTCAGTCATCAGTTTGCACAACCCATGCCCTTTGACTATAGAGGCTGGTTTGAACTCAAGGTCATACTCTTGAAGAGCTGGTACCCAATTCCCCCTCCTTTCTCCTAACTCCTTCTGTACAAAAAGGGACCTTACAGCTGGGTATGGGACAATCACCTTGGTTCGATTTTTTAATATATAAGGCCTGAATTGTTTCACTGCTTTGAATAGTGCGTAAGCTTGTTTATCAATTGCTGGGTAATTTAATTCAGCCCCTTGTAGACCAGTGCTCATGAAATATATTGGGAATTCATCCCCCCCATCTTCCTTTTGGGTAAGCACAACTGCTAGTGAATCATCGGATGCAAAGGTATACATAATAAAATCTTTGTTGAAATTTGGGCTTTTCAGGGAGGGTGCGTGTGCAACAACAGTTTTAATTTTGCTGAATGCGTTCTTCTCAATCTCAGTCCACTTGAATTGTGCATTTTGCTTCATCATTTGCTGCAGAGGCTTGACAATCTGAGTGAAATCAGGCACAAATTTTCGCACGAAGTTAATTGTTCCCATAAATGATTGCATCCCCTTTTTATTATGGGGCAAGGGAATTTGTTCAATGGCCTTGATCCTTTCCGGATCAATAGAAATTCCCTTCTTTGAAACTATGTGACCAAGCATCTTACCCTCCGTAACATCAAACACACATTTTTTGGGATTGAGTGAGATGCCATATTTTCGACAGCGTTTAAAAATCCACCTTAGATGGAACGCATGTTCTCCTCTCTTCTTTGAGAATATTGTAATATCATCGAGGTATATCACCACACTATGTCCAATCAAACCGCGGAAGGCTATGTCCATAGCCCTTTGGAAAGTGGCTCCAGCGTTTATAATCCCAAAGGGCATTCATTTGTAAGCGAAAGTTCCCCATTTGGTCTTGAATGTTGTCTTGAACCTGTCTTCTTCAGCTACTAATACTTGATTGTAGCTTGAGAATCCGTCTAGTAAAGAAAATAGTTCAGATTCTGAGACCATTTGTAGCAGCTGCTCCATGGGTGGAACATGGTAGTTATCTTTGTCTGAAGCCTGGTTTAAATTCCTGAAATCCACGCAGAGCCTGATTTCTCTAGTTTTTTTCTTACTGGCACCAAATTTGAGACCCACTCAAGTGTCTGACCTTAAAAATGATTCTAGCATCCAACAATTTCTTAACTTCACTCTGGATCAGCGGTTCCAATTTTGGGTGCATTTTTCTTAAAGGTTGCTGATACGGCTTGACGCCAGCTTTGATGGGGATAACATGCTTGATGATGCTGGTGTCATATGTCTTCAAATATTCGTATGTCCAGGCAAAAACATATTTATATTGTTTAAACAGACTGACGAACTTATCTCTTTCTACTGGTGAACAACATTTGCCAAGATTCACATATTTAGGATTCGTCTCAGTCCCTAAATTTATCAGCTCGAACTATAGAGATGAGCTATGAGTCTTCACGTTGGCTGGTCTTCTGAACTTTTCATTTAAATCGAACATTCTTTCTAACGTTCTGACTCCTTTAGGGATGAAATTATCATACTTCATCTCAACCTAATGTTCTTCATCGTCTATAATTGCTCCTTTAAATACCTCGTCATTTGTTAAGCATTCTATAATTTGCTGATTGTCATCGAATACTCGTAGGTTGGTGATCATATCAGGTACCGAGGGCCTAAAAAGTAATTCAACGGAGCATCGATTATTAGTAGGTACAAGCCTAGCGGCTGATGTGGCCAACCAGTCAGCTGCTGCATTTTTAAGTCTTAGAATTGAAACAATATTAAATGCGTTAAAACATTTGAGCAGATCCCATACCTCATTTTGATAAGCTTTCAGGTGAGGTGAAACACAATGTATTTGATTCCGGATCTATTTAACAATTATTTCAGAGTCTCCAAAAACTTTTATATTACTTACCTTGAGCTCGATTGCTTTCCTTAAACCCTACACCATCGCTTCATACTGAGCCGTGTTATTTGTACACTCAAACTCTAATCTACATGAGAGAAAATGTTTATTATTCCTAGGGTCGATCAGAACACAGCCGACCCCTGACCCTTCTAACGTCTTAGAGCCATCAAAAAACAATGTCCAAAAATCTCTAACTACTGCAGGCGAATCTACTCCTACTGCTAATTTTACTATGTTACAGTCGATTTCATCAGCCTGTGAAAATCGAAGGAGATTAGGCTGGGTGTCTGAGGTGTTGCTGGATTCTTCTGCTTGGTAATTTCTCGGTTCCAACTCAATAAAATAATTTCCCAACACAGAATCCACTGGTTCATTCTTCTCCTCCAGTTGAGTGACGTTGTATTTCATGTGAGGCTCCCTTAAAATTTTAATTTGGTTCTGGATTCCTTTATATGGCAGCCACAGATGTGACCAATCCGAGGCAAAATAGCCATTTAGTTTGGCCGACCAATATCTGCTCAGAACAAGATCGTAAGCATCTGGTATATCGGCCACCACAATATTAATAACTTGGCACACTTTATCATTTGATGCCAGGTGGACTAGGACATCCTCCATCTCACCAATTACCTTTACATCTGTCCTGTCCAACTGAACAACCCTCCATGTGGATGGCTTAGTCTGCCCACTTATCTTTTTACAGACTGATATTGGCATGACATTAACCGATGCCCCTGAGTCTACCAGGCAATTATGTACATTGTGATTAAAAATTTTGAAAGTGAGGAGGAAAGGTGGATGTTTGATTTTAGACTTACCTCCAATGCTGGTTTCTCCGATTTCTTCTTCCTCTTTAGGCCGATTGTCAGCGGGAAACCTCTCATCCGATGCTTCAAGCGCTTTCAATAATCTTTCTTTTTTCTGCGACACTTTACACATTTCAAATAGTGAAACGTTTGCCTTTATCTTCTTTATGTCTTCCACGATGTCATAATACATCTACGGTTCAATGGGATGCGGTTTATCAGCATTCATTTTTTCTTCATTGGGCTTGGCCAGCGTATCATTCTGCCTAGGATCTTGGCTGGTAATGGTGAATTAGGGAATTTTATCAGCTGCGGAATTATTTTGAAATTTCTTAACATTTTTCTGCAACCTTTTGATCTTTGGGAGTATGAAACTATCTTCTTTAATCGACCCTTGGCTCCTTGTTGTTACGTTGGTTTCCATGACGTCCTTGTAACCCTGATTCTTTTCTTCTTCAGCATCAAATAACGAAATAGAATTCCACAAAACCATGGTCTCCTCTTCTTGTTCCTTTGTTGAAGTGGCACTCTCTTTTCTTTCTTCATCTCCATCTTTTGTTAATTTAGAGTCCAATAGCTGATTCATAACCAACGTCACCAAGTTTATCCATTGAGGACAATTCTTTTCAGAGTGTGGTTGCTGATGGAAAGTGCAGAAATTGTCCATGCCTACCTCTGTTAAATTCATAGATGCAGAATTGTGTGGAGGAGGTTGGGACTAATTGTTATCCTCTCTTTTCTTGTAATAGGGTTTGTAGAACTTTTGAGTTTCCTTCTCTTTCTCCAAGTCTATGATCTTGTTAGAAATATTCTGCATCATCTTTGCCATATTCTCAAAATCTGGTGATTTCTCTTCCTTAGGCTTAGTAAACAATAAGGCTTTCCTTCCCACACCTTTCTCTCCTGACTGTTCAAGATAATTCGATACTTTCTCTTTCAACCTCCACTATTTCCGCCTCTTCATAGGTTTCCGCCAAAGTAGGCTTGGCTGTTATTTTAGCAAACATGGCCAACTCAGGGCCTAAAGCCAAGGTATAATATTCAATCAGGAGCTTGTCCGAAGGTTTGTCAGCTTCAGAAAAATTCTTGAGGTATGCTGCAAATCTTTGAGTAAAGCTATGCACCTTCTCCTTTCTCTCTTTCTTCAAGGCGCATAGTCCTTTCATGAGGGATGCATGAGTCTTTTGAGTCGCATACTTGCTCCTGAAAATTCTCTCGAAGGTATCCCAATCAGGGATAGAGTTTGCAGGCAACTCAAAATACCATGATGCTGTAGCTCCTTTAAGGGTGTGTAGAAAAAGTCTGCAAACTACATCCTCATGCTCCCTTGCCCTTAACCCTTCTATGGCCAAGTAAAAACTTTGCAGGTGGTCGTCTACTATGATTTTCTCACTTGGATCGAATTTAGGAAACATCTTGTCAAAGGCTTGAGGTAGATCATGTAATGGAGGTGTTAGGTTCAAAGGTGATCTAGCTCTCCAGGCAGGTGGTGGATTCGGTGGGTTTGGTGGTGGATTGGCGTTAACGCCGGCCATGAGTCTGGGTGGAGAGTTAGGAGGTGAGAAAATAGGATTGTGAGCAGGAGAACTGTGAGGAGTATCTAGGCCTTCTTGATTCAAAGGCAATACAACTTCCTGTAAGGCTGTTTCCACAAGTTCTTCCCAATCCCCAACCAGCACTGAGTCTTCCAATATAGGACGATATTTTCTTTTATATTCTCTTCTGGGCAATTCAAGGATGATCGACAATCCTCCAATCTTCTTCACATATGCCCTGGTGTGTCTTCTCAGGTTATTAACAACCTCGTTGTCAACAGAAAACAAATGTTCTTTACTCCTTTCTTCTGGAATCAGATTATGAAGCCCACTACTTTCAGAATTGTTACCGGTGGAATAATATCAGGAAAATGGGTTTCCTCGGCCAGCCATGCACTGGCGGATCTCCTTCTAGTGCTAGAAACTGTTGAGGCCTGATAATTCGCAGGAAACAACAACAAAGGATTCTCCCCAGTCAACGTTCCCAACTAGCCCATGACTGTTTGGTGTAGGGAATCCGTCTGGTTTGCGGTTCGGCTACCGTATGTTTTTGTATTTTTTGACTTAATGTATGATATGCACGTGCCTAATTAACAATGCAGGGTGATAAAGATGCAAAGAGCAGTCACAATGTGATGCGCAGGTTCTTACCTCTTGTCTTAGAACTCACAAGCATCCAAATCATATATGTGCAAGAAAATACAATACTAACTAAACTGTACCTAGAGAGCTGGATATTAATTCATGAGTAATGTAATACTGTTTGTGTGTTATGGAAAATCATAGATAGCTGTTCTTATAACCAAACATACAGACACGAATAAAAGTATATATGATAAGATAACTCATCATCAATTAAACTCCCATTACTCATGGTGGAAAAAATACATCCTAAAGGTACTGAAGAACATTCAGACAAGAACATAGGTTCAGGAAATTAGAACGCTCTTATAGCCAATGAGACACAGCTGAAAACGAAATAGTTCACATTCAACATTGCTCATTTAATCACATTGATATCTTCCACATAGTACTTCCTCCTACAGGCAAAATTTGCAATCTCTAGTTGTAAAACGAAATAGTTCCTCTTACAAGCATTAAGTTACAAGATTTTTCCAGGGAAAAATCCCCCTGTAAGTTCTAGCTTTCAAATATTTAAACTAAAACAACCTACCACTTGGGCTACCCCCAAACGTACGACATTTCGGTCCCTCAAAACGCTTCATCTTCCCATTTTATTTTCTGTACACATTCATGATTTGATCAGTAACTGATCAATCTTTCGGGTCTGTGCCTTTGTCACTATTCACTTTGTCTTTTCCTTTGTTTGTCCTTCTTGCAATCTTGTTGGCCACGGTTCGACCTTTTCCAAAAAACACCCCGCTATGCCTTCGCGCCGCGGTAGTCTGAAAATCCTTTGAGCCCACCTGCGATTCATCAAAGTGTATCATTCACTGGGATTACATTCTAAAACAAAACGTCAAATTCTATCAATCAAACGACTGCTCAACAAGAAAGATCCTGCGTTGCATTACTATTGACACGGCAGGGTAGACTTATCGACAGCCGCATAGGCGGGCCTAACAGGCGATGAGTGCTGCGAAACGCTTAAGCATGTCAGAGTTGAAAAAGTTAAGACTTAAGTTGCGAGCGGGAAAACTTCAAATCGGCAGTCGGAAGGACAACGACATCGAAAAACAAGTGATTCACACAGTCGCAATGGCGGAAGAAAAAGACTATGGACAAGCGACCTTCATCGGCAGCGGAGCAATTTTTCACTTCGGGTGCCTAGCCACTTTGGGAGCCGCAACGACGGAAGCAAAAAGACTACGGACAAGCGACCTTCATCGACGGCAGAGCGCTTTTCACTTCAGGTGCCTAGCTGGTTTGAGAGCCGCAACGGCGGAGGATCAAAAGGTTCTAGCCATGCGACACGAATCGGAGGGCGGAGCGTTTTACACTTCGGGTGCCTAGCTATTTTGGGAGCCGCAACGGCGGAAGCAAAAAGGACAACAGCCTCCGATCTGAGTGACAAAAACTTTAAATTTGGCAGCGATTGAAAATGTTTTGGCTCTGAAACAACGTTTTGCAAAGGACAAAAGGCCTGACCCACTTCAACTCAGCAAAACAAACTCTAGATCTGCGATCTACAACAATTCCAAACATGAGCAATTTCTGAAGACCAGGACGAAAGATAATCTTCAAAAAGAAACCATCAAAATTCAAGTATGAACAAAAGGTTTAAGGATCCAATCAGTTAAAAACCACACTAAATCATGAGGAGGGGACCACAATTTTAAGAAATTTGGGGAAAACAGTTGCAGCTGCAACAGTCCCATATGAGCCCCCCATGGCACTAGTGAAGTGGAAATAACCTCCTAATCTAGGAAAAGTCAATTAGATTATGGTGGTCAAGGGAGGACTAATTAATTAATCATAGCACCTCCCATTAATCCCAACTTTGATAACCTGAGCCCTAGAAACTAAGACCAAAGGTCACCCATACAATATAAATGAAAAAATGTCTGCTTAACAAACCAAGGAAATGGGGAAAACCTCATGGGAACCCCCCCCTCAAAATAAGCAAGAAAAACCAGGAACAATTACTAAATCAAGCCTTCACACCAAGAAGATATATGAGATAGATCACAAATCTCTTTTAAATGAAATAATTGTTGAATATGTCTACAATATGATCCTCTGTAGGGAAGTAATGGAGAGTGATATCCTTATTATGCACTAAACCCCGGATGTAGTGCATGCGGACTTCAATGTGCTTGGTCTCCTTCTTTTGAACTGGATCACTGAATATCTTGATTGCACTATGATTATCACAAAATAGGTCTACTAAAAAATAAATGTGAATGCCAAACTTTGTCAGAATCCCATGTATCCAAAATTCTTGAATAGTTGCATTCACAACCCCCCGATACTCTTCTTCAAATGAAGAGAGAGAGAGAGCTGCTTGCTTCTTGCTTAACCAACATATTGGTACAGATCCTAACATGAACATAAATCCTGATGTATATTTATTTTTAGTACTATCACTGGCCCAGTATGAATCAATAAAACCAACCAGATGGAGTTGTGCACTAGAAAAATAGTGGATCGACCCAAACTCCCTCATACCTTGCACATAATGCAAGATGCGCTTTGTTGCTTTCCAATGCAACTAACATGTCTCCTGCATGTATCTGGCATCAACACTCACAACATAAGATAAATATGGCCTCAAATGGGTGAGGTACAATAGGCCACAAATCAACTGTCTATAGAGTGCATTGTCAACCAGTGGTGTGGACCCACTTTCTTCCAACCTAATTCTAGATAGGAATGGGAAGGGTGTTGCTTTACAATCAATCATGTGGAATATTTTTATCAAGTCTCCTCTGTATCTCGATTGAGTAATCATGATTCCTGAAGCTTTTTTATTTACTTCGAGACCAATAAAATTCCTTAATGGTCCTATATGAGTCATGGAGAATGCTTCGCTGAAAGATGACTTGATGCCTCTCAATCCAATAGTTGAGTCACTAGTAATGAGAAAGTCATCCACATATAGAACACTCAACAATAAGGATCCCCCTTTCTGTTGCATGTAGACATTGCAGTCAGAATTGCACCTCTTGGATTTTTGTGACAATAGGAAGGAATCCATCTTGGCATACCATGCGCTTGGGGATTGCTTGAGCCCATAAATATATTTCCTCAGTTTTCAAACTAAGGAGGAATATTCAGTGTACCCCTCAGGTTGTTTCATATATATTTCCTCTTCCAGGTCACCATGGAGAAAGGCATTCTTCATGTCCATGTGATGTACCTCCGACCTCTTCGAGGGTGCCATGGCCAAAAAAAGCCTTATGGAGTCCATTCTTGCAACATGAGAGAATGTATCATTTTAGTTCATCCCATGGTTTTTTGTATTGTAGTGAATCAAACTCATCATCCATGGATTCCTGCCACCTTGGATCATGGTAGCCTCTCTGTAGCACTTAGGATCTTACCCCATCATCATGAAACACATATCTAGGATAAGTGGATCTGTATTTCAGAGTGCAAGGTTTTCATCCTGATATTGAGATCTTGTCCTTCTTCTGTCATCTGGATCCCCAACACTATTTATAACATCTTCAATGATATTTTGGGCCCATTTAGGCCTTTGGGTGGGAGAAGGTGCCGGATTTGGATCTGGATCCACTTGAGGTTCATTCTCAACATCAAGATATTGATTATCTTGATCCTCCTCTCTAGACTTTGAATCTGAAATATTAGTAAAGACGTCATTATTTGCAAATGGATTTAATGGAGTAATTATACCTTCTTCAAATGGATTTAATGGATCATGCACCTGATCTACTTCAAATTGAACACTGCACTCTATGAAGCACTTTTTGGTTGCAATCTCCATGCGTTTGTATGCCTTTGCATCATATGCATATCCTAGTAGTATGCATTCGTACTCTGAGCTTGGAGGGATTTCCTCTTGTCAGTAGGAATTATTGCCCATGCACTGGAGCCGAAAACCCTTAGATGTGAGACATTGGGCTTATGTCTCATCAATGCTTTGAAAGGAGTGCCCCCAATAAGTAACTTGTGAGGCACTCTATTCTGTATGTACAAAGAACAATTCATTCCTTCATCCCATATATATGGAGGAAGGTTTCTTGCTTCAGGAAAGCATGTAGCCATCTAGATATATGTTCTTCCTCTCAGCTACACCATTTTGTTGTGGTGTGTATGGGACTCAGTGTTGCGTTTGAATACCTGCTGAAGCACATAACTGATGGAATTCTATTTTGATGTACTCTCCTCCATTATATGATCTAAGTGCTTTGATCTTCTTCCCAAGAGTAGTCTTTAATGAATGCCATAAAGTATTTGGACCCATTCATTATTGCTATGGGAATTGGTTTGGAGACATCATTGTGAAACAGGTCAAGAATAGAGGCAATTTTTCTTCCCTTCCCAACATCATACCTTCGCTTTGGCTGCTTACCTACGAAGCAAGTATTACAAACACATTAAGAGGAATTAATGAGAGGAAACCCTTAACCATATCTTTATTGTACAACTGCTTGAGATATTTGAAATTCAGATGGCCAAATAATTCATGCCAAATCATGTTGGTTTCATTAGTATGAGTCAATAAGGAACTAGGATATGAATTGAGAAGAAAGTGAGAAAATTCTTATGCCTTAAATGAATGATTAGCAACTCCTTTTGCTACTAGATTCCCAGTAGATATTTCCAAGGTCTCCATTGTGTCAAGATCAAATGTGACTCGCTTGGGTGAGCCAGTATGAGTCATCTAGTATACAGACAACATATTTGCTGCTAGGGAAGAGACATAGAGAACATTATTGGAAACTCCATGTTCAAATTTGATGGAAACTTTCCCAATAGCTGGGATTTGTGATTCATATCCCATGTGGATGCTTGGTCCTCTAGAGAGATCCATAGAAGAGAATGACTCTTTGTAATAAACCATGTGTTTGGAGCCTCCATAATCAATGAGAATATTTTGTGACTGATAAAATCCTGCCTTCAGAACATGGAAACTCTCATTATATTCAGTCTTATTTCCAACATCATACTTCTTTGCACCTTTAGGAAGGGAAATATTGTTTTGTTCAAGGAGTCTAGACATATGGTCTATGGTTTTCTTCATACATAGGTTCTCTGGATGATTTCCTCTCTTGTAGTAAGAGAACTTGGCCTTCTAAAAATATTGTGCTTGTCCTTCTTCGAACTTGAGGATCCTTCCAAAGGATTTTTCTTATCCTTAGGCTTGAATTAGTGTTCTTCTTCTCTTTTCCTTTATGCTTCCCCTTTTCTTGTGCATTCTTAGTCTCCCCCACTAAGAGCTTGATTATTGGAGGATTTGAGAGCTCCCATATGTATCACCTTGTCTTGTTACTGAATAATATATTTTGTGAAGGCATCAAGGGATGGCATTCACCAATTAGGATTTTCCAGTCTCCTAGAGTGAAAGGTAGATACAAACACTAAGAATTCTAGGCCATGTTTGATCAAAATTGAGAGCACCAATTGCTCATCCTTCTTATCAATCCCGCACTGCTTGCATTGCATGACAAGGGATTTGAATTTTAAAAAGAATTGTTGTATAGTTTCAAAGTTGCTAGGATGTAGTGCTATCAACTCAATTTCCATAAGATGGCCCCTCATATCATCCTGCTTTCCAAAAAAATATTCGAGTTTCTCCCATACTTCCTTTGGATTTTTCAGTCCATCAAGATGGGAGAGTAACTCCCTAGAGATGTGGATGCACATGAAGCCAAATTATTCATCCAACCTATTTAGATACTTCAAATTTTCAATAGGATGTTGGGGTTCGAGCTCTATGCCCATGGTGAACCTGTACAAACCCTTGTTGTGCAAGACCATCTGCATATCAACCTTCCAATCAATATAATTGAAAGGTGTGAGGATATCGGGTGTCAAAGATATTGAATTCTCCATATTATAGCTTCAATAAATAGCTAATTCTTCATAAATCTTCAATTTACCTACAAAAGCACTGTAAAAACACTTTGATTTGAAATAAAACCAATTCAAACACTCTCCAACATGTAGGACGCCCAACATAAAGAATGGTTTATTGCGGTGATGCTACCGCATATCTATATTACTTTAATGCAACAGACGATTCTATCACAAAGTGAATCTCTTAAGATCACCATGAAGTTGGAAGCTTGATCGGTCGAAGAAACTGGTGCAAGAATGATGCAGATACAGTTGTAGCTTGCTAACCTTATGTTGCAACTTCAGGATATCAAGAAAGGGAAAGAAGTACAAGAGGAAATTTGGTGTACATGATGCAGAACTGAAGGATATCATAAAGACTCTTGTCCAACATACATGAATTATGTTGCATCAAGTGCACCAAATCCAATAAATTCTCAAGAAATTCCTTGGTGTAGAATTTTTCATTGTAGAGGACATCGGTCGAAGGAATTCTTGTATTTACATAAAATAGTAAGCACACCAACCAACCTATATTGTAAGTTATGTTGATTGGTTGGTCACAACGAGAAGGACAATAGAGCATGTCATCTAGTGTAGGAAAAACATTCGACACATACCTAATGAAAAATGATGAACAAATGTAGGGTGAGTGATCTCAGGCTCAATACCCGCAGGAACAATACCCTCATCCCAGGGGAGGTGGTATTTTTAGAGGTCGAGGACGACGAGGAGGATTTGGTCATGGAAGGGGCCAAGTCATTTGTTATAATTTTGGATAGCGTGGAAATTTTTCCATATATTGCACTTATCCTACCTGGACGTGTTCGTATTGTAAAGAATTTGACCACACTATCAAAGAATATCCTCAGTTGATTGCTAAATGGTAGGCCAGAAACATGGGAAACCAAAACCCACCTCAAAACACTAATCTAAACATTTAGAATATTTTAGTTGAACTGAGGGACCCAAATATTATTGTGGTAACAAGAGGAGGCACTGTAAAGAGAGTAGATCATGAAGCACCATATTGACAATCGAGAGTGTGATCAGCACAACAAAAGAAAGAATACTTTGATGTCCAAAAAGAAAAGGAAGTGTTCTTGGATGCCTGACATAAATTCATCGACGAAAATCGAGTATCGACTTTTGCTATTGTTCCCACATCTAGCGAAGGATCAATATTAGAAATGCCTAAAATATTCAAACAATATTTTGACAGAAACCACTAGAAAAGGTCAGTAAATTGAAAGAATTCTTAAGAAGTTGTTTAGCATTAATACAAGATAAATATGTTGTAGTAGAACTGTCAGCTTTAGTCAAATAGCCTCAATTAGATGTGCGACCATAAATGAGAGTTAACCACATTGGGAAAATACTAAAAAAAAGTCACGAGCTAAGGATGAATTCCTAGATAGGTGATTATGACATGGATTATATTATCTTGGACTTGGGATCAGATGTTAACATTCTTACCAGAAAAACATGGGAAACTATGGGAAATCCAAGACTAGTATGGTCTCCTGTTCAGTTGAGATTAGACAATCGATCAAAGGTCCTACATATTGGTTGACTGACATAGGTTCCTGTTAAGATAGAAGGACAAAAGACTTAATAAGCATACTTCGAGGTGATAGATATTGTCGATGATATGAATATGTATCCTGCACTTCTTGGGATTGACTAGGCCATCGAATATCAAACTATTATCAATTTCAAGAAGAGGATATTAACATTTTATGATGCAGAATTACGGGTGGTCGCACCAATTGATCCTCTGGAAGGCCAAATATATGTCAAGCAGGTGAAGAGTGAAGGACAATATGGATTTATGGACCATATCTACTATATTACTTCTCGATGGATGACTATGTTAATATGATAGCCAATGGAAAACTTAGTTGGTGAAGCATTAGTTCTTGTACATCGGATTTAGGATAAGATCTCGAAAATTTACACAACCGATTACATGAAGTATCCATGTATAAATGCGCAACAATCACAAAATTTATGCAATGGGTAGGTATCGAGGTATGTAATCTACCTACCTATGAAGTTTTACCTAAATTGGAATCTTTTCTTACATATTTTGAAGAGAAAGTAACTGTACCTCAGTGCTTGTTAGGTCTAGATTTTGCGTTGAAGGCTACACCTTCCAGATGGTGGGTTGCGAATAATCAATCTATCTTAGAATGGCCTCAATGTCGAAGATTGCTAGAATTTCGATTTGGAGAAAAGGTGATCTACACTAGTCATAAATATACAGGATTGACTAATCTTGTTGATCATATTGAGCATTGTCTGGCGACATGGGAGGCATGTCTATGACATGAATGGGTCCACCAGTTTGTACGCACATTAGAAATAATATTGATAAAATAGTACGTCAGTTGAGCTACAATGAGGAACCATTGAGTGGGAATATCTAGCTTCCAGTTTCACGCATACATTTGAATATTTTGACGTTAATCCATCAATTGATGTTGCTTTGCAAGTAATCAAGACAAATATCTTTGAAGATATTCCTGTGTCGATGATAATTTTCCATCAGCGCATTGGGACAGTCCAACATTGGATGGAATGCTACAATGTAACAGGTGAACCTGATGATGATGATCCACGTGACATAAATATTCCCGAGTCTGAAGGTACTCACGCAATGGAAGGATCATGTCTATTAAGTGCAAGTTTCTACATCCTTTGAAAATAAAGAAAGTGAATATTGGTTCTCAAGAGAACCTGATGTTTGCTAATATCAGAGACTACTGGGATAATGAGACCATTGGGAAGATCACAGACTTACTGCATGAATTTTAGGATCTGTTCACTACTAATTTTTCAAAAAGGAAGGCAGTTGTTGGAGATCTTGGAGAAATGAAGATTCCCATGAATCTCGACAGAAAGCCTATTAAACCATGTCCATATTGACTCAATCCAAGATACAAAGAAACATTCAAGATAGAGTTAGACAGAATGTTGGATGCAGGTATTATATAACCTATTGAGGAATCCAAATGGATTAGTCCTACGGTAGTGCAAGACAAGAAAAATGTCGGTGAAGTGTGTATCTGTTTCGACCTAAGGAAGTTGAATGATGCCTACTTGCATGAACCATTTCCGAACCCGTTTACAGATGAAGTGTTGGAGAGCGTCGGAGGACAAGAAGTATATTCATTACTGATGGATTCTATAGTTACCATCAAATTGAGATTACGAAGGAATATTGACACCAAAAAAATTTGCGACAGAATGGGGATGTTTCTGGTATACGATAATGCCCTTTGGACTCAAGAATGATCCTGCTATTTTTTCTAGAATAGTTATAGCCAATTTTAAATATTTCATTCATAAATTCCTTGAATTCTAATTTGATGACTGGGCAGTATTTGGGCTAGTAAAATATCACATTGAAAGTCTTAGAATGATGCTTTAGCGATGTCATTAGTTCCATATTTCCATTAACTTAAAGAAGTGCATTTTTGTGCCCCTTTTGGCATTTTGTTGGGTCATGTGGTTTGTCGAGATGGGATATTGGATTACCCTGCTAAAATTGTGATTATTGTCAACCTACCATCACCTTCGATGGTAAAACAGTTGAGAACTACTTTGGGACATACGAGGTACTATCAAAAATTTATTAGAGCAAATGCAAAGGTGATTGCCACTATGCAAAAATTATTGAAGAAAGAGGTCAAGTTTTAGTTGAGAAAACAATGTCAAGAGAGTCTAGGTGTTCTTAAAAACAAGATGTTTACAACACCCATATTAGTCTTTCCAGACTGGAAGCAAGAGTTTCATGTACATTTCGATGCATCATCTGTTGCGTTGGGTGTTGTACTTGCAAAACCAGGTGAAGGTTCTATTGATCATCCTATTGCATTTGCTAGCAGAAAATTATCAACAACATAGAATAACTATACCACGACATAAAGAGAAGGACTCATTATGGTATATGCTCTTCAAAATTTTTGACTTTATTTATTGGGAGGACACTTCAATATGTATACAGACCATTCTGCATTGAAGTATTTTGTCAATAAGCCAGTGTTGGAGGGGGGCATATTTGTCGATGGCTTCTCCTATTCCAATAATTTGATTTGAAATCATTGTCACAATGGGTCAACTGAACTCAAGACCGTACCATCTATCAAGGTTAGAAAGTGGAAAAGAGTCTGTGAGTCTCTACGATGATATTCCTGATGTACAACTATTTGCACTTAAGATGATTCATTATCATTACAAAGATATTATACATTTCTTGTCTACATGACATGCACCAGCAGAATTCAGTATAACGCATAAGAAGCAATTAGTTGTAAGAGTTGCATATTTCCAACTGGTTGCTAAACAAATATATAAAATGGGACTAGATGAAATCCTTCATTGCTATGTTTTGGAACATGAGCGACTGATGATTTTGAAAGAGGCACATGTTGATGTTGCAAAAGGCTATTATGCCGTAGCAGTGCGCAATAATTTACAAGCAGGATTGTGGAGGCCTACTATGCATGCATATGCTACAAATGATTGTCGGAACTGTGATATCTGTTAAAGAACTGGAAAACCATCACGACAAGATGAAATTCCATAGGTGAATTTGTAGCATTTTTATAAATGGGCAGTTGATTTTTGTGGTTCCTATCAATCCACTAGGAAAGAGAACGAGTGCACGTTATATAATCACTGTGAAAAGCTATGTGACCAGATGGGTTGAAGCAGTGCCAGTAAGAGATTGTACCACTATGAATGCTGTAATATTTTTGTTCGACCATGTAGTAACCCGATTTGGATGCCCGAAGATTTTGATAAGTTATAAAGGAACACATCTTGTGAATCAGTTGATTGACAAATTAACTGAAGTATTCTAGATTCAGCACTGAAAGAAGACACCGTATCACCCATAAACAAAGGGTGTTGTCGAGGCATTCAATAAGATCTTGAATAATGCATTGATAAAGATATATAAATTTCAAAGATATGATTGAGATCAAAATATATCTACGGTATTATGGGCTTATCGCATGACCTGCAAAAATTTGATAGGCCAAACTCCGTTCAGAATGGTTCATGGGAAAAAGGTTGTCATGCCGATGGAATATATTGTACCCAACCTTAGGATAGTTGCGATAATGGAGATGAAAAATGTTGGTGTTGTAGAAGAACAATTGTTGCAGCTCATACAGTTAGCAGAAGAATGTTTTTTCACAGGCTATCATCATAGTGTCGAGAAGGAGCGACGAAAAGGTTGGCATGACCGTCGTATTAAGAATAAGAAGTTCCAAGTTGGAGGTCTCATTCTCCTATATGATAGTAAATTTTCAAAGCATTCTGGAAATATTTGAACACATTTGCTAGGATCACCATGTGTTGTCATCCATATCACTAAAGGAGGAGCAGTTCAGTTATAGAATTTAGATGGCACACCCTTCAAGGGGTTAGTGAATGGAACTAGGCTAAAGCCTTATCAGGATAGCTGCACTTTGGTTGACTGATATTTCAAAAAGAGAAAGAAAAAAGTTTTAAAAAAATTCGCAAGATTATGAATGTTTTTGTCACAAGATTATGAGTGTTTTTGTTGCAAGTTTATGAGTGTTTTTGTCGCAAGATTATGAGTGTTTTTGTTGCAAGATTATGAGTGTTTTAGTCACAAGATTATGAGTGTTTTTCAAAGTGTGGAATTGTTGTTGTATATTATATGTCTGTCACAAAAGAAGAAAAGTTGTTGTAGACTATCTATCCGTCGCAAAAGAAGAAAAGTTATCGCAGACTATCTGTCTGTAGCAAGAGAAAAATTGTTGTCGCAGATTATATATCTATCACAAGAAAAGAAGTGTTGTCGCAAGAGAATTGTTGTCGAACAATGAAATTTGGTAGCAAATGATAGTTGTATAGAAATTAATTTGAGGTCGTAGAAGATTTTGGCGGTGTGCTTTTTTGTCACATCCACCATTAATGCACAATCACTACCATTGAACTGATTGGAGAAGTGATGGTTTGATTGGAAGTTTCCTTGAAATGATTAAAAAGATTGCTCCCTGTGACGAAAATCCCCATTTAATGCAAGATCATGTTAGTGAATGACTGATTGAATCTATCGATATAAATTCATCTTTGCATTGAAGCTTCGTCATTTCATTACATCTAATGGATTGACTCTTGTATTGAACTGTCTATATGCAACCGTTTGAGTCGAAGTCATTTTCTCAAAGCATGGCCATTTTCGTCTCCAACACAAGCACTGCCTAAGAATCAGGAATCGAGATTCCATCAACTACAACCATCGTGGAAGAAAATATAGAAGTCGTTTCACAGCCATCGCTAATTGTAGAAGTTGTTTTACGGTCGGAACAACTCGACACATAAAAAAGAAAACGATTTAGCTGAGGAAATAGTCGCAAACCAAGAACGACAACACCTCCACCTGATGCTAAAGCAACATGAACTGGGTCTTCCATCTTGTTACCTGATTATGTTCTGCTAAGGCCATCAGAAGCGCCTAAGGTTACTATTGGAAAAAATGCCAAGTATCATTAGTAATTCCAGTGATGCCAAAAGGAGTTCATGCGATGGGGAGCATTATTCCCAACTTACAGAAGATGGGATTCATCAACCATGACCTTAGGAAGTTCCATGAGCTTCAAATGAAGCAATATATGAATACTGTTCAAGAGTCTCAGGATAAACCTATTCATGTGTTCACGATGGAGTGGGCCATAGGATTGCATAAATCTAGATTGTTGTCGTTGATGCATATATCACATTTTGGTCGCACAACATAAGTTAATGCATGTGTGAAATAGTTACTAGAGTGTTTTCATGGAGGTTTCCTATGGCTCGATAGAAAAATATCAGTAGACATCGAGTTAATAGCATCCATCATAGGACTTCCTCTTGCAGGAGTCAATCCAGTGCCCTTCTTCACTGGGAAGGACCAAGATACAACTCTTACTAACATAATAAAGGAGAAGTATGATCTGATGAGAGATAAGAGAGGCTTTTTCCATCTCCTCTATAAATGAAACTATCGTTCGATTCACCACTAAGGTCTTATTCAACAAGATTCTAAGAAAGATGCGACTGAACCAGTGCACCACCGAAAAAATTGCTACGACAGAGAAGTGCTTAGCGGGTGTATAGATGAACTGGTCGACCTATTTACTGAATGAGTTACTAGCATATGCTGTAGTTGCACAAGATAAAGGTGATCCATTTAATTATTCATGTTCGTTTATTTTAATTTCATTTGTCGCATGGGTAGAACCACCATAATACTAAGAGTAGATGTCCACGTACCATGCAGAGGAGAAATATGCCATAATCTGTGGTTCAAAAAGGAGAACCCACAATGGCAAAAATATAACAATATTGAGTTTTATCTACAAGGAGAAGCGCTCAAGTATTTTATTAAGGAATAGGAAAGAATAACAAAGGAAATTGTCAAACAGTTTCTCAACATTATACAATTTTCGGTCAGGGTGCATCATATATTTCTCCAATCGTGACAAGATTCACAGGACCATTGGTTAGCTACACAATTTCAACTATCTATTGAAGAAATTGACACAATTATTCAGGGTTGTCCTGAATAATGGACAATACCTATCATAGAGGATCAAATCTCTGCAGAAAGTGAGACACGACATGAGGACCCATCATAGAAGCTAAATGAAAATCAAGGAGGAGATCCACCAGCTGAAGATATCCCATGAAGCTCTCCCAACAACAGTAAAAATGAATCTAGTGAGACCTCAACAAATCCTGAATTGGGGGGATAAAAGAAACCAATAAAAAAATTCTAGGAGTCACAAGAAGAGGAAGGCCGATAGATCATTTGGAGTTGTAGGTCTTACAAATGATTATCATAACTTGATTTTAGATAGAAAGGAGGAAGTAGAAAATAAAAGCTGCAAGAATATGGATGAAAGACACACTGAACTGGGAAGCAACATTACATATTTACTATAAAAACTTTGTACTATAGTAAAAAAAGTTAGAGTAGCAGTTGACCTGGAACCATTTTTCGACTATGTCACAATACCAAGCTAGCCCATATGAAGGGCGACCTATCGAGACATCATCAACGAACCCACAAAGAAAGATTCGAGTAATTGGTTAATCCATTGACTTAGGAATGCTAGACCTCAATGTTGTGATTAAGGATCTTGGTCATGTGACTTTTGATTTTTCTGCAGTACCAATGTATCAACTACATACTATTCAACATGCTACAATAGAAGAGATGAAAACAAGAGGATGCAAGATCTTTGAACAACTCAAGACATCAAAGAAAACCATTTCATCGTTGAAGCATATAGTCAAGCAAACATAGAAGAAAGAAAAAACTTGGAAGGATGACAGGAAGCGACTGGATGCAACAATTACACTCATTTGCAGTAGTTTCATCAAGGAAGGGATTACACCCGAGATGTTCTATGAAGCCAAAGTTTTTCGACTGAGTGAGGTAGCTGAGAACCTCTGCAAATGAATCATGGATTCATAATCAAATATGACTTCCAGTACACCTTCGTAGGTATTGGAAGAGCGATGGAAGGAAACAAATCAGGCTATGTAGAAAATTGAGGAGGAAGAGGGACTTTGTGCTAAAGCAGTCGAACATGTTTCTCAATCATGGGAATCCTTGATAGACGACACAGATCTAGAAAAGTTATAGATAAGTTGCATACTATTGAAGCAGACGTTAATAAACTGAAGAATGAATTAAAGAAGCTACCAAGAATGGAAAATATGGCCAAGGATTCCTATATGAAGAGATTACAACATCACGTAGCCAAATTGTGAACACAACAACCAGATCGTTTCGTAGAGCTACATGCAGAAGGAGAAAAGGTTACATGTATTATTAACCTGTTCATGAGAAGGTGCAATAAGCTTTGGGTTCGACGAGAATGAGAACTTCAGAACATATCAGTTTTGAATGTGTGGAACAATTGAAGACAATACAAAAAGATGTGCAACAAGAAAAAAATCATCTATTAATGAAAAATCATGGATTCGTAATCATCTATTAATGAAATCATCATATTACAACCATGCATTCACATAATGCATATTGACATATGTACCCACACATATTGTTGTTCAGGAAAACACACCCTTATAACATAGGGCCTCTAGGGTTACCAACTTACTAAACTAACTTGCAGATAATCAACCATTTCAGAATTTGAAAAAAATATAGGAAGAAAACTAGGGATACCTTATTTATGACGATCGATGCTAGCTTTTCTTCTTCTCTTCAAGTTGCTTCCACAACTTCCAGGGTATCTCCAATCACCTGCAAAGAACAATATCTTCCTGCAATATCTTATATATTATATCAATGGTTAATGAAACAAAATATTCATAATGAAACAATAAGATAATTCAGAAATCATAATATACAAGAGTGAAAAGATACAATATTGGAAGAATAACTTTCTTTATTGATAAACAAGTGTGGTGAGATTACAACCCAACATCTGAGACAAGTGCTCCTCTGCAAAACAAGGACATTGAGTTATGCTGCTCCAAGATATCTGAAGCCAAACAACCAACATAAATTTTCTCCACCAAGTATGATTGATTAGCCTCAACCCCTACCCTCTATTTATACATGAAGAAAGAGAGAGGTTTCGAAGGTTGACATGGTTGAGTAAGTTGGGATAGTTATGATTAAGGGGCCAACTGTCCTCAACTAATCGTGTTTATATCTTTTAACTCTGATTTAAGGCATATGTGACTATTGATACTGGAGAGTCATGTATGATACATGACTTTCTTTAAGGAAACCCGTGGTTGCAAGCCCTAAAACTATATACGCGAGTTGCAATGCACATACTCACGTATGATACATGGGTTGCTATGCAAATAGTTGCGTATTCAACCCTAATGTCCAAACAAAAATATATTCACCTAGTAAGGTGATGATGTATCAAAGGTCATGACTGTCTATAGTGTTTTGGCTACTTCAATCCAGTTTGTCCTTTTGTGTTCCGACACATTGGGTGTCAGTACTTGGACGGAGAAGTGCCATTTTACATGATAACACATATGCGTGTAGAACCTTGGATTTACATAGTCCTTTAATTCATATAATTCACTTATGGTCTTGCATTCAATGCATTCTATATTTTCTCTAAAACAATTATGTGCACATGTGCCCTACCACAGTAAGTTGGACATCCTAGCCAATGCTTCAACAAAATACCCAACCATCTCCCCAATCACTTGGTTAACCATATGGGTTCCTTCCATCTTCACCTGAACACAACAGTGGGAGTTCACTCACTCCCTGCTTGTTGGAAAAGAGGTTTCATCCCATATTAATACCAATAGGGAGTTGATGGGATAATAGTGGAGACCTACAAGATTCACAATCCAACACCCTCATAGCATCACACATGGCTATGCCACATAAAATTTTCTACCACAACAGTACCATAAGTCCTCACATACCTTGGTTATCAACGCATAACCAACATACACACACATTGCATGATATTATTTCATATGAATGCATTCAAAATTTTAAACAATTAGAGTGTATAAGGCTTATTTCCCTTACTACCCCATACCTCACCAAACCTTGTGGGATATCATTCACTTAAATTCATTCAATATCAAGATATCATTGAAGGGATTCTTACCCAATTCACTTTTCAACACTTATGCAATCAACATAAATAACCCATTTTTGATTGATCATAGATTTCTTGGCCCAACCATTCTTGATAAGGTTTCTGGTCACATGTAATAAGACCATCAACATCTTCATCCATGCTTCTATTGTTTTTAGTTCTACAACAATAGATGTCATCAACTGCAATAATTATCATTAGTGGATAATTGCATATGTAAAAACTCACTACTTTTACCAATATGACATATCATATGCATGCACAAACAAGTTCACATGCATTATGCATTATATCTTAATATCCCAATAATGCATATGCATTTCATCCATCTAAAATCTTGCATCCCTGGCATTCGTATGCCAAATTTTCTATATTTAAACTAAAAAATATAATTATATCAACAAGAGAAGAGTGAAGGAATTATCCTTGTCCAATTCTTCATCATAGCATGGAATTCCTCTTCCACATCATAGTTGATCTGATTTCATGACCTCTCTGCCAAGCACAAGGGGTGATTAGCTATGATTTTATCACCAAGAATTCATTCAATACATATATTTATGTATAACATCTATGCTTGCTACTTTCCAATAATGTCATTCTTATTCTATAAACAAGAATAGTTTAAGGTGAGAAATTCCCCTTTTTTTATTATCAATGTTGCTTTATGGAGATTATTCTCCAATTTTTAGTACAACCATCTTGTCAATCTTATATAGATTTCCTTGGTCATTAAAATAGATTTAATTGCACTTTGTTCACCTTCCTTGATGCTCCAATTGCTTTGAACAATTATGTCCAAGTCCAACTTAACATTTATTGGACTTCCTAACACCAAATAGTGCTGAAATTGATTCCATTCCAACTCCATAAGGAGTCTCTTCAAGATCCATTATATGTCCTTATTCCTCATTCAACTATGATACTTTATTTCCTTTCTCATGGAAATTATTATTATTATTATTTGCCACAATTTTGAACCACGCAATTGATTCACATATGGGAATGCCTCATCCTTGATTAGAAGCCTTTGCATGGCTACTCTATTGCTATAAGGAACCACATGATAGGGCCACATACTAGAGTGTATTGTTCCATCAATGACAAATTCTAGTTGAATGGAGTTTATTTACCCATTCTCATTACTTATTCATATTTTGTTGGTTCATATCTTGCAATAACCTACAACTTCTATTAGCATGCATGCACTTTCCCATAAGGATGATCCACCCATCACCTTTACAAGTCACATGTCCTTTACCTATTGGCCTATTCGATACATTTTTTATCATTCTCTTATGGAATGCAATATCCATCTCCAATAATCAAGCTCTCAAATGGCTCTTTCTTGCAGTTCAAATTGTACATATTACTCATTGTTATCTCCCAAAATAAATTTATTTTGACAGTATGAAGAATTGAATTCATGTAATGAAAGATCTGAGTATGACTGACAATTTGAAAGCCTCTGTTTTTTATTTGGTTGAAAATTTTAAAAAGTTATAGCTTTCGGTGGCTTAGGCGAGGCTTATTACAGCTCATTAGCCATTGAAAAGCTATGTTTCAGCGGCTAAACGGTTGAACGCGGGGTAAAAGTGAACCACCGAAAGCGGTCCGAGCAAGCAGAGTTAAAATAACACTTTCGGTGGCTTAGGCGAGACTCCAAAAGACTCACTAGCCCTAGAAAAGGGTCATTTTCGGTAGCTTAAGAGAGAGGAACAGGAAGGATTTTAACCACCAAAAGCAGGCAGCGAGCAACTATGGAAAAAGTACATCCGGTGGCTTAGGCGAGGCTCGGAACAACTCATTAGCCACCGAAAAGGGTTTCTTTCGGCAGCTTAGAGAAATATTCAACGCATATGCTAACCACCGAAAGCAGGAAGATATGCATCGGGTGAAAAGTACTTTCGGTGATTTAGGCGAAAGCTAGGGCATTTCATTAGCCATCGAAAGGACAGGTTTTTGGCAATTAAACAGGTTTTCCGGCGAGGCCATTATCTGCCGAAAGAAGGATTTCACCACGGCGATGGGGTAAAGGTTTCAGTGGCTTAAGCGGGAAAGATAACACTTCGTTAGCCACTGAAATCCAACTTTTCCGCGGCTAGCTGGAAAACTCTCGGAGGCTATTAACCACCGAAAAGGCAAAGTGAGAAAATGGTTAGAAAATAGTCACATCCGTGGAGGGCATGACAAACCATCGAAAAGATCTGGGCCTACATAACCGTGTGTGTAAATGATTTAAAAAGGTCGTTAGGAAACTGGCAAAGGACTAATATGACCAGAAACCCCCAGTCTCCTTCCACATGTCCCAAAGAGCATAAAAAATCCCACCGAATACTCTGGATGATGTAGGATATGATTACTTGGGAAAGGAGATTGAGAGGATCAGCTGCTGCCATCGATTTATGATCTTAGCCTCCATCATGACAGAATAAACCCTCATAATTAGTGCCAAGAGACTTCATCAACTTTCATCTTCGAGATTATCATGCTTCTCCACTAGAAAAACTAGCTCTGAAAGAGTAGCCTGCTAAGCATAATGTATACAGAACTAAGAACTATTTTGCAGGTACCTAGGAGAGACACTCATCAAGATGAAGAAGAGTGGACCTGCTCTCAGGTAGGAGCTACGTGATATCATTTATTTAGAAGCACATCCAGAGGTCTGCAGACTCTTCCAAGAGGTTGGATGCTACAAATTATGTGAAAAGATACAAGGCTTCCATCAGTAGGTGGCTGAAGCATTTTCCCTATCATTCGATGGTTCAAAAGCAGTCATAGGCAAAGAGGAGTTTCACATAGACGAAACCCTAATCAATGAGGTGACAGAACTCCTTGGCATAGGGGAAAAATGGTTCAAGACCACCATACCAAAAGATGTGGAATTCAGGTCTTACCTTAAGCCCAACCATAGAGGAATGGTGTGGAAGAAGAGTATGCCGTCATCATGACTGGAAGAGAAGTGGCAACAACTGTTGAAGGCCATTGTGGTCTACCTAACCTGTGAAGGGAGATATAATAGAGCCATGATCTACCATTTCAAGTTGATGAATCACTTCACAGGTAAAATCCCTTTCAATTTTCCCTTTTACTTACACAAAAGTCTAGGAAAAATGGCATATCAAGTGAAAGCCCAGCCATCCAAGATTGCTGGCAGGCTGTCCTACCATGGTCTTATCCAGATATTAGTCCATGAGTTGTTGAAGAGAAGGAATATGGCATGGCCTTATTTTCTGTTTTGGAATGGATTTGAGACAGGTCTTCAGCCAGAAGAGAAAGAGAAGTCTCATGCCAAGAAGTCCAACACACTAAGGAGTGGGAGAAGAAGGAGGAGGGCCATTTCCCTAGCAGCAGCAACAGAACAGCCTCCCTCCTCTTCCAAGACCAATAAGGTAAAAAGGAACTTAGACTTCAGTGAGAAGGGCCAGGAGCTTGAAGCACACCATTAGAATATCCTAAATCTACCCTATTCAGATTCTGAAGAAGAGCAAGAAGAAGATGCAGCCCTAGCTCTGCAAATTGTACCAGTGTCTGAAGCACTACCATCCCCCACACCATAGGAGCAAGAGGAACCAATAGAGAGGCTTCCTCCAATAATCCTAAAACTAAAAAAATCAATCAGCTACTGAGGCAAATTTATGAGATGGAGATTTTGGAAAGAGAACTAAAGAGAAATAATGAAACATTGACCAACAGGAACAAGCTACTGCATAAGTCTTACCTGGAGCAGAGATATTTAGGATAGATTTAGGATATTCTCATGGTGTGCTTCCTTGGGAGACGACATATCTTGGGGAGAGGAGACTTAATATATCTTTCTTGGGTAGATTGGGGAGAGGAGACTGAAGCTCAGCTTCCTTGGGAGATGACATAGATCCTTGCTTTGATGATAGACAAAGCTTGGACATTATTCTGGTTGTAATCATCTATTTGGTGACTCCATTGCAATAAGGTGGCTTCAAGAAGACCAAGTACCAGAGTGAACCATCAGGGGCCACCATCAACACCTGTTTCAGATCTAGAAGAAATTTTGAGAAGAGCTAGGGCTTCACTAAGGCAGACCAGTAGTGCTGCAAAGGAAGTCACACCAGGTATTTTAAGAAACATTTATGCTATTATTTCTTCTGCTGAAACACTTAATTCTCAGGAATTTATAAATATATCAGAAAATTCTAGGGTTTGGGCATCTTCAAGCACTGCTACTTGTGAAGGTCCAATCCTTGGTGACTCCACTGGGAAAAGTATACCACCACCACCTTCTTAGCAAATACCTTCATCAGTGCTGCCTTCCTCAACCCTTTCCATACCCATTTCCAATATGGCTGCCCCTCAATTGACCAAAATGGAAAGGATCCTGGTAGCTAGGTATGCCCCCCTAAATTTGTCAAATTCCCTCTCGGCCATGCCCACTGGGGATTACCTCAAGTACATGCCTAAGTTCACAAGAGAAGGAGATTTCACAGCTGAAGAACATCTAGAAGCATTTAACAGCTATGCTGAGAACATTAACATAGAGCAAGAAGATGTATGGACTAGGGTTTTTGTGCAAAGCCTAGATGGTCAAGCTAGGAAATGGTTTAAAGAACTGCCTGCTGGATCAGTGGCAGGCATTGAGGCCCTAGATGACATCTTTCTAAAAATTGGGGAGAGAGGAGAGACCACCTCTATTATATCACAAAGTTTAGCAACTTGAAGAGAGAGAATGGGGAGTTTGTCTCAAATTTCACTAAGAGGTTCAATAACATGTACAACAAGATCCCCACTGAGATCAAGCCCACTGATACCTAAGCTAGGATAACTTATGCAAAGGCCTTTGACTCTGATTTCTGCCTCCTTCTCAAAGAAAGGAGGTTTGCCTCCTTATCACTCATGTAGGATGCTGCCCTAGAGGTAGAATCAAACATTGTGGCATCTTAGAAGGTCAAAGGAAAGATAGACAGGAAGAGGCAGCCAACAGACCCTATTGGGGCTTCTTCATCAGAGAACAAGATTGACAAAATGAACAAACTGTTAGATAACTTGACTGCTGAAATGTCTAAGTTGAAGGACCAAGGGCAGATACCTGTGAGGGGTAAAGCGCTAGGTGACTTTGCTCCCCGAAACCCTAATTTTGTCCCTTATAGAAGAGGAAACCCCCCCAGTTCAAATTCTTAGAAGGGAAAGGAATCAAGGGAAAGATAAGAGAATAAGGGCTCCATTTCAGAATGTTGTATTAGAAGAAGAGCCAAAATTCATTGAAGAAGAAGGAGAAGCTGAAGACAACATCCACTGCATGGAGGATGAGGTGGACTATTCTTTTCTGACACAGGCAGAATATGAGGAAGCCCTAATTTATGAGTAGATCACTAAAGAGGCTGTATATCAGGCTGATGGCCAGGGAGGGTACAATATAAGATCTAGGTTGGTTGCTCCTCTCAAGAAGAATGCTGTGCTTGTCAAAAAACCTGCTACACTAGCTAAAAAGATTACTATTTCACCAAAGAAAGTGGCTGTCATTTCCAAATCATTGCAGAAACCAGCACCTTCAGCCATTCCTGACCATGTCCAACTCAAAAATCCAGTGCATGAGGTAAGGTTTCAAGATAGGCTGCATTATTCTTTCAACCTTGAGTCAGAAATTCAAAATTTGAAGATCCCTTTCCCATTAATTGAGCTAATGAAAAATGATGCATTCAAGTCTTCCATTCTGAATTCCCATCAGCCAAAGGTGCATATTGATACTGACTTTGTTAACCTACAAGATGACAAACCTATGGTAACCCCAGGCCCCTTGATTGAAGACCTAAAAGACTCATGCCCACCTTTCTATATATCCTTGAATGTCCATGATAAAATCCTCCATAACTGTCCACTGGATTCAGGAGCTTCTCATAACCTAATGCCAAAGGCTGTGATGGATGAGCTTGGTCTCAGCATCACAAAGCCCTACCATGATTTATTCTCCTTTGACTCCAAAAAGGTCAAGTGCTTAGGCCTCATCAAATACCTGGTTGTGAACCTAACTCAGCTGCCTTCAAAAATCATCATGATGGACATTGTAGTGGCTGATATCCCTCCAAAATTTGGTCTCTTGCTGTCTCGGTCATGGAGCAAAAGACTAGGTGGAACCCTTCAGATGGATCTTACATATGACACTATCCCCATGTTTGGAGGGGAGACCAAGAGGTTGTACCAGGAAAATCAGCTGGCCTACATCATAAGCAAGGAGAGCAATTCAGTGAATCACCCCATCTATGCAGTAGACACTGATTTTGGGTCATGCATTCTACAAATAGATGATTCTCAGTAAACATCAGTCTAGCTCACTAAGCCCACCTATCAACAACCCAAAGAAGTGACCATAGCAGTCTGGAACATGTATTTTGATGGTGCTAGCACTCAAAGCTCAGCAGGTGCAGGTGTAGTATTTATCTCCCCATCCAAGGAAAACATTCATCTGTCTTATAAGCTTGATTTTAAAACCACTAACAATATAGCAGAATATGAAGCCTTGCTGCTAGGAGTTAAAGCTGCCAAGGAGATGGGGATCATGTGCATAAGGATTTTTGGAGATGCAGACCTCATTATACAGCAGGTCAACAACACTTTTCAGATGAAAAATGTCAAACTGAAGGCCTACAAGGACGAGGTATGGAAACTTAGAGACTCCTTTATGTTTTTTGAACTGTCATATATACCTAGAGCTTTGAATCACCTGGCAGATTCCCTGGCTGTCTCTGCAAGTCTGTTTGTTCCTCCTTTACCTCCTAAGCTCAGCTATGATGTTCAAGTTAAGTACAGACCTTCCCTGCCAAATAATGTCAAATTTTGGAAGTTGTTTGAGAATGATGATGAGCCTAGTAAATTCCTTCAGCTAGTAGATGAATTCTCTGATATACATATAGACCAGGAAAACCTAAACATGGAGGAATCCAAGCAGCTCAAGCTGAAAGATAAAGTGGCTAATCAGAACATTGTCCAATTACCCAAAAACTATATACCTTGGGGTCTAGTACCTCTGGAAGAGCTGTTTGATCACAATGACATCCCTTTCAAGCCTGCCAAAAAGGGGCTAGACACTACTATCCAAGAGAAAAACATAGGTAGCCAAAGCCATCCAAAATTGATAAATTTGTCCACTGAGTTGACTGCTGATCAGAGGTCAAATTTTTGCAGCCTGATAAAAGAGTTTGCTGATGTCTTTTCCTGGGAGTACAGTGACCTGAAAACCTATGACACCAATATCATCCAGCACATGATTCCTTTGGAGAAGGACACCATCCCTTTCAAGTAGAAGCTGAGATCCATCGGTCCTCTCCTATTACCAGTAATTGAAAAAGAAATCCATAAGCTACTCAAAGCCAAGATCATAACCCCCCTCAGGTATTCCAAGTGGATTGCAAACCTAGTAGTGGTAAGAAAGAAGAATGGGGAAATCAGGTTGTGTGTGGATTTTAGAAACCTAAACAAATGTTCCAAGAAAGACAACTATCCACTGCCCAAGATGGAACACCTATTGTAGAAAGTCTTAGGGGCTAGTGTCATGTCATTCCTGGACGGCTTCTCTGGATACAACCAAGTTGCTGTGCACCCTGATGACCAAGAGAAGACTGCCTTTACCACCCCCTGGGGCACTTTCATGTATGCTAAAATGCCATTTGGGCTAATGAATGCTGGGCCTACTTTTCAGAGAGCCATGGACCTAACTTTTGTAGGGTTGAAAGATAAATTTGTGCTCATATACTTGGATGACCGAACTGTTTACTCTCACAGCCATCATGACCATTTGCAGCATTTGAGGAAGGTATTTCTGAAGTGTAGAAGGTATGGAATATCACTACACCCTAAGAAGTCCCAGTTTGCACTTAGTGAAGGAAAAATCCTAGGCCACATAGTCTCAGCTGAAGGTGTAAAGATCGATTCGGTAAGGGTGGAAGCAATCCAGAAGCTGTCAATATCGAGGTCAAAGGTGGACATTCAGTCCCTTTTAGGAAAGATAAACTTTGTCAGGAGGTTCATCCCTAATTTCTTCGAGCTGGTGAAGCACATAACAATCATGCTGAAAAAATATGCAGAAATAAAATGGATTGACCAGGTAAGAAACTCTTTTGAAGACATTAAGAAGGCTATCATGGAGGCCCCAACCCTGATTAGTCCTGACTACACCAAGAATTTTTACATTTTCTCTTTTGCATCCTATGACACAGTGGCAGCTATACCGTTACAAAAAAATTGTGAGGGTTTTGATCATCCAATTGCATTCTTCAGCAAAACCTTGAGAGATGTTGAGCTGAAGTATGATCCAATTGAGAAACAAGCTTATGCTCTCATAAAATCTTTGAAGACTTTAAGAATTTACATTCTCCATGCAAAGGTCCTTGCATTGTCCCTTCAGCTGCTGTGAAGGATGTTTTGACTCAGCCTGACATTGATGGGAAGAGAGCTAAGTGGATTTCCAAGCTCATTGAGTTTGATATAGAGGTGAAACCCACTAAGCTAGTGAAGGGACTAGGTCTGGCCAAACTCATGGCTAAAGAAAACTGTGAACCGATGGGAATAAACTTCACATGTGTCAAATCAACAAAAGTGCAGACTGTGGTAGCAGCAAAAGTATATCAAGATCAGAAGGACATTCCATCAGTAGCTGAAAACCTATCTTCATGTGAGTGGTACTCATGTATTATTCAATTTTTGCAAAAAATAGAAGTTCCTCCTGATCTCACTCCTAATCAAGAACGAGCTCTTAAGTTAAAATCTGTTAAGTTTTGAATAATTGACAAACTGCTATACTGGAAAGACCAGTCCGGAATTTTGCTAAGATGTTTAGATAAAGAAGAAGCAGAGCAGGTCATGCATCACTTTCATTCCAGAACATGTGGGGGCCACCACTAATGGAAAACCACAGCCCACAAGATCTTAAGAGCAGGATGCTATTGGCCAATCCTTTTTGCTGATGTATGCACTTTTGTAAGGGCCTATGACCAGTGCCAAAGATTTATAGGGAAGCAATAGCTCAAATCCTTGCCCCTTAGGCCTATTGTGGTGAATGGGCCTTTCCGACAATGGGGTCTGGATTTCATAGGTGAAATAAATCCATCTTCCAATGGACAGCATAAATGGATCTTAGTAGCCACTGATTACTTTACCAAATGGATAGAGGCAGTACCCACCATGAATGCCACTCATCAAGTCATCATGAGATTTTTATATGAGAATTTCTATAGCAGGTTTGGCTGCCCAATAAGGTTGGTAACTGATAATGCACTAGCTTTTAAAGTTGGGGCATTAGTTAAAATGTGTGAGTCAATGGGCATTCAATTGGTGCATTCCACATCCTATTATCCTCAAGGCAATGGCCTGACTGAGTCATCCAACAAAAGCTTAGTTAGGATCATCAGGAAACTGCTGGAGACAAATCAGAAAAGTTGGGATTGAAAGCTTAAGTTTTCTTTATGGGCTGATAGGGTAACAAAAAAAAGATCTATAGGTACTTCTCCATTCAAGCTAGTTTATGGTACTGAGGCCATTTTTCCTATTCAGCTCATTCTTCCAGTGGAAAAATTCTTTTAGGAAGAGGAAGATGAACCAAATGATATGGTGAGGAGAAGGATGGACTTGGTGGAGTTACAGAAAATCAGAGAGCAAGTTATAGTAAAATCAAAAGCCCATCAACAGAGGATAAAGGGCATGTTTGACAAAAGAGAAAAAGTACACAACTTCCAGGTTGGAGATTGGATCCTCAAGTGGGATGCTGTCAGATAGGACGAGGGAAGACATGGAAAATTTGACTCTTTGTGGATTGGCCCTTTTGTGATAGCCCAGGTACATAATAATAACACCTTTAAATTGCAGAATCTAGAAGGGGAAGAGGTATTTGATGGCCCAGTGAATGGGTGTTTTATGAAACTCTACTTTATTTAAGGCTTTGAGGCCTTATTATTGTAAATTAGTAGATAGTAGATTGTTTTTGCTTACAAAATAAACTCCATGCCAAATGGAACAGTAAATGATAGTGTTAAGTTATTTAGTTGCTTTTTAGGGAAAGGCATTTTGGTCTGGGATTCTTGGGACCTCACTGGGAGGTTCCCATCCCCAAGTAGGAGCCAGATGTTATCTCCCAAAATAAATTTATTTTGACAGTACGAAGAATTGAATTCATGTAATGAAAGATATGAGTATGACTGACAATTTGAAAGCCTCTGTTTTTTATTTGGTTGAAAATTTTAAAAAGTTATAGCTTTCGGTGGCTTAGGCGAGGCTTATTATAGCTCATTAGCCACCGAAAAGCTATGTTTCGGCGGATAAATAGTTGAACGCGGGGTAAAAGTGAAGCACCGAAAGCGGTCCGAGCAAGCAGAGTTAAAATAACACTTTTGGTGGATTAGGCAAGACTCCAGAAGAATCATTAGCCACCGAAAAGGGTCGCTTTCGGCAGCTTAAGAGAGAGGAACAGGAAGGATTTTAACTGCCGAAAGCAGGCAGCGAGCAACATTGGAAAAAGTACATTCAGTGGCTTAGGTGAGGCTCGGAATAATTCATTAGCCACTGAAAAGGGTTGCTTTCGACAACTTAGAGAAAGATTCAATGCATATGCTAACCACCGAAATCAGGAAGATAAGCATCGGGTGAAAAGTACTTTCGGTGGTTTAGGTGAAAGCTAGGGCATTTCATTAGCCACCAAAAGGATGGGTTTTTGGCAGTTAAACAGGTTTTCCGGCGAGGCCATTATCCACCGAAGCAAGATTTCACCACGACAACGGGGTAAAGGTTTCAACGGCTTAAGTGGGAAAGAGAACACTTCATTAGCCACCAAAAGCCAGCTTTTTGGCTGCTAGCTGACAAACTCTCGAAGGCTATTAACCACCGAAAAGGAAAAGTGAGAAAAAGGTTAGAAAACAGTCACATCCGACCTCGTCAGCAAGATAAATGATCAGTGGAGGGCATGACAAACCACCGAAAAGATCTGGGCCTGCATAATCGCATGTGTAAATGAATTAAAAAGGTTGTTAGGAAACTGACAAAGGACTGATATGACCAAAAACCCTCAGTCTCCTTCCACATGTCCAAAAGAGCATAAAAAATCCCACCGAATACTCTAGCTGATGTAGGTTATGATTACTTGGGAAAGGAGATCAAGAGGATCAGCTGTTGCCATCAGTTTATGATCTCAGGCTCCATCATGACAGAATAAACCCTCATAATTAGTTCCAAGAGACTCCATCAACTTTCATCTTCGAGATTCTCATTCTTCTCCACCAGAAAAACTAGCTCTGAAATAGCAGCCTGCTAAGCATACTGTATACAAAACTGAGAACTATTTTGCAGGTACCCAGGAAAGACACTCATCAAGATGAAGAAGAGTGGACCTGCTCTCAGGCAGGAGCTAGGTGATATCAGTTATTTAGAAGCACATCCAGAGGTCTGTAGACTCTTCCAAGAGGTTGGATGCTACAAATTCTGTGAAAAGATACAAGGCTCCCATCAGTAGGTGGCTGAAGCATTTTCCCTCTCATTCGATGGTTCAAAAGCAGTCATAGGCAAAGAGGAGTTTCACATAGATGAAACCCTAATCACTAAGGTGATAGAACTCCTTGGCACAGGGGAAAAATGGTTCAAGACCACCATACCAAAAGATGTGGAATTTAGGTCTTACCTTAAGCCTGAGCATAGAGGAATGGTGTGAAAGAAGAGTGTGCCATCATCATAGTTGGAAGAGAAGTGGCAACAACTGCTGAAGGCCATTGTGGTCTACCTAACCTATGAAGGGAGATATAATAGAGCCATGATCTACCATTTCAAGTTGATGAATCACTTCACAGGTAAAAGCCCTCTCAATTTTCCCTTTTACTTACACAGAAGTATGGGAAAAATGGCACATCAAGTGAAAGCCCAGCCATCCAAGATTGCTGGCAGGCTGTCCCACCATGGTCTTATCCAGCTATTGGTCTAGGAGTTGTTGAAGAGAAGAAATATGGCATGGCCTTATTTTCTGTTTTGGAATGGATTTGAGACAGGCCTTCAGCCAGAAGAGAAAGGGAAGTCTCCTTCCAAGAAGTCCAGCACACCAAGGAGTGGGAGAAGAAGGAGGAGGGCCATTTCCCCAACAACAGCAATAGAATAGCCTCCCTCCTCTTCCAAGACCAAGAACGTAAAAAGAAACTTGGACTCCAGTGAGAAGGGCCAGAAGGTTGAAGCACACCATGAGAATATCCTAAATCTATGGTATTCAAATTTTGAAGAAGAGAAAGAAAAAGATGCAGCCCTAGCTCTACAAATTGTACCAGTGTCTGAAGCATTACCATCCCCCACACCATAGGAGCAAGAGGAACCAACAGAGAAGGCTTCCTCCAGCAAGCCTAAAACTCAAAAGATCAATCAGCTACTGAGGCAAATTTATGAGATGGAGATTTTGGAAAGAGAACTAAAGAGAAATAATGAAACATTGACCAGCAGGAACAGGCTACTACATAAGTCTTACCTGGAGCAGAGAGAAAGATATATTTTCTTGAAAAGGATGAATACAAGGTACCTAAAGGACAATACTAGATTATACAGGATGGTTAGGCTCCAAAGGCTGCAGCTGAAGGAGGCCAAAGAAAACCCTAGTAGCCACCCCACCTTAGAAACCCTAGCTGAAGCAGCAGTTAGTCTGCAGCCTCCTAAAACTAGCCAAGGCGTTGTTAACACTCCTAGCACGAAGCCTGCATAAGAAGAAAGCTGAGCAAACAGGCTTACAAGACATTTTTGAGAAAAACCTAATATTTTTTGTAAAATAGGGATTTTGGTGGCTTAGGCGAACGTTGGGGTAGTTCATTAACCAACGAATGCACCACTTTCGGTAGCTAACGGTTCCGATAGACTGGCGTCTTAACCACCAAAAGCGGACAGAGGCTTAAAAGCAAGTTTTGGCATATAGGACCGGTTTTGGGCAACTACAGATTGCTTAGGGACGTAATCCAAAGATGAAAGATGCTGAGGGAAGCATCAGAAAAGGGTTTGTTTAAGCTCTACTATGACATAACAGAACAAAAGGCCACCAACCCTAGCTGCCAAGAGAAATCGGTGGCTTAACTGGCAGAGGGCCAGTAGCAGTAATCATCAGCAGTTACTTCAGTTATCTAAAAGTTCATTTAGTGGACTAATTCTTCAGTTAAGTTAAGACAAGTAGTTAATTATGGTTTTAAACCCTAATTTGCAAAAACTATTACTTTTGTTTATTTTTGTAAAAAACAGATCCAAGTTTTTAGGATTTGTATATTTTGTAAGAGGCTATAAAGCCTAAGACTGATTTTATGAAAAAGGTTCGACTTTGGGGATTTATAAACCTATACTATTGTCAGCTTCTCATTTTGTTCATTCTTGAATATAAGCTCTTTTGTTATAAGTTGTTCAGCCTTCATCTCTGTCTTTACTGTACTTATGCCTGAATGTGTATTTAGGTTAATTTCAAGTTGATTAATAAGTTGGTGTGTTAATGTGAGTTGAATTATAAGTACCATATCCTTATCATGATTTAGCCATTTATATGCATCTGTTTTGTGTGTAAATCTGCCAACCCAATGAGTTCTCCATCCCTGCACCTTATTATCAACTTCTGAACGGTTGTAACTAAAAGCCTTGTAATTGAGTGAGTTTCATGCATGTCTTGAGAGTGGAGGGTTATATAGGTCACCTGACTTGATCCATATCAGAAAACCCTAAAAACATTGTAAGTTACCAGGCATCCTCAAGCTACAACCTAGAGGAGTTTCCTAGAGTGATAACACTCACAATGACACATTAGATACATTCTTATCCAAGGCACCAATGCTTGTTATTGGTATCCTTTACTCTTTCCTAATTATACCAGCTTGGAACTCCTCAATAATGCATAAGAGAACTAATTACTATCAATAAATTATTTCACAATCCATCAATGCAATTCATCATTGCAAATCATCAACATATATAATGCATTACATACAATTAGGATAAGGAACCATAATTTCCTCTTAGTTCCCTTCTTCCATCATGGGTGTTCTACAAAATACACTCTGAAAGAGTGTAAGATTATCCACTCAACATGTTTTCTCACATATTAACAAGAATTGACATGATAATATCACTTAAATATCTGTGATCAGCAACAAGATTATCCTATTACCAAGCATCCAACTTTACTTGGTTTAGTTCTTCACATTGCTTACTAACAAACAATTTTACCATGCTTGCCTTCCCAACTGGGCCTCCACTTTATTGTAAGAGAACCATTACCATGATATCGGTATCATAATATTTACTGAATATGAGTCACTTTAATCTATCATACTCATACCATTATACATAAATTTTCCCAAAGTTTTGGGTTACTTTGGTAGTCATTCACATTGAAAATTTATTACTATTTGAAACAATTGGAAATGTGTTTCAAGAATAATAATATTCTATTTTATTCTCATCTAGATAATTTTTCCAATGACTGTAAGTATGCACAATTCCAAAATCTAAGTACAAAGTGGAAGTCCTTCAAAATTGCCATATTGGCTCAATTTCAACACATTTCATGTAGGTGCATTTAATCCTTAGAGGCCAACTTCACCCACTTGTTGAATATTACCTATAAAGAATTAGAACAACTTCTCTATTGTCTTAGATAATAGATGCGACCAATATTACTCATAAATTCTCAATTCTTTGATAGGATGCCTCAGTCACATTTTATAAGATTCTGGAATTGCCTACTTGTGTATTTTTCCCACTTCCTCCAAACTTGAAAATTTCCAATTCTGCAACACCAACATCATTCCCAAACCTACCTAGTTTTATGCTTCTCAAATGGCCATGTTGAACCCCAAATTCAACAGTGTCTATTTAAAAAAAAATAGAAAAAGTGGGGGTCTGGGTTGAGGGAAACACCCTCATTTTTTTTTGCAAATCATTCAATTTTGCACAATCTAGTGCATAACTTCATTGTTGTTTCTGTTGATGTGGCATGGGTTTCAACGTGGCTCAACACGTTCCTATTGATATGTCATATATAACTGACCTATCAACCCAGGGCATGCCCATGTCACCCTCCTTCAGCTAGTGAGGCACCATACCGCTTGACCTCGGGTGGGAATGCGTTGGCAATTTTCTCCTTTACCGTAAGCAATAACGCATCCTCACAAAGGTGGTCTTAAAAAGTTTCCCTAGGATGCACAATTAATAAAAAGTTGACATGTGTCCTTGTTACGCATGGTCACCCTGTTGCATCCATCGTGCACTTTACCCATGCGCAATAAGTTGTGGTCGTTAATCTCACTTTTTATCCTCTGCGCATATTTCTTGTGCGTGATGCACCATGATCATGGATCTCCTCCGTCATCTAATGAACAAATATTCTTCTACCTACCACCAACCACCTGCGAGTTGTGGAGGCGCTATTAACATACACCGTGGATCTACCCTATCTTCCGATGATTAGATATTCGTCACCTCTATACTTGATCCTGGGAAATCACCTGTGCTCGGGTTTGATGTGGTCGATTGACATAATGAGCATGGCCTCTCCATGTCATGTCTTTTTCCCTTGTGAATCCTCCACATCACCTGTCCACCTGGAACAGGTGAGGCCCACTAATTAAACATGTCCCTTCTCCGTCATTTAACAGAGTCGAATGCCATAGAATAACTCCACTGCAACTCTGCAAATTTCAAAGATATGCCTCAACCATTTTACCTCTTCCATTGGTAAAAAAAATATCTCACCTACGGTTCATCTAGAACGCCCTCCAACGATCGAACCATGAGTTTCACATGGGATCATTTCACCAACAACTCAGTTTTTTTTTCCTGTAGCTATATATTTTCATCCCATACAACCAAAATCTTTGATACCATTGGATCACGTCCCCATCTCTCAATCCGAATCCGACCAATAGGAGGGGAAATGAACGAATTTGAGATTCCAAATTTCACCCAATAACCATAATTACGAATTTCAAAATAATAAAAATGTGTGTAGGTGTAGCATCAAAATACACATCAGAAATCAAGATCTACACACACATATAGCATGCATATGCGACTTTAATCATTACATGCATTAATTAAAAAAATTCATATTCACACACAAAAGAGAATACTTATATTTAACAAGAATATCCAAGAAACTTGTTGTGAAAGAGAGATTTTGCACCCAACCGTAGGAACTATGTCCATCATATACTCTTTCTTCTCTCATAGGCCACTCGTAAGCTGGGATATGAGTTCACCAAGTTGAAGAAAACACCTATAGACTTCTCTCTCTTCTCATCAAAATTATCCCATCCTCTTCTATTTTATTTTCATGATATCTAAGTGACCTTGCAACTCTTCTTTAATATTCTTCGTGATTCTCATTGAATTTAATGAAGTCTTGGATTTTGGGTCATAACATCATGGAAATAAGTCTAGAACCAAGTTAAAATTCAAGGTGTCGATACACATCGCCATGAGAAAAAAAGGGAGTAAACTACCTAATCGACCATTTGCACCAATCGGACGACCTGGCTCGTGTGAGCGGTCACATCCGACGTTGCTGGCCGTTCGATCGGTGCAAATGGTCGGGCAAATAGGTCAATCTGAAAAAAAGTGTTGATGCACATTTCCAAGATAAAATCTAAGGCATCAATAGGGAAAAGAAAAAAGGTGCCATGATACAAGTTAAAGAGTTGAGGCACTTTGCTCAGATAAGAGATAAGGAATTGATTAAGAAGAGAAAAAAGTTAAGTTAAATACTAAGGTGTTGATGAAGTAGCAAAGCTCATTGTCAAAATAAAATTAAAAAATCTGATGGGAAGGAAAGGAATCACTCGAAAAAAAGTTAAGGAGTTGACATTAGAGAGGGCTATATTTTGATGGGAAGGAAAGGAATCACTCGAAAAAAAGTTGAGGAGTTGACATTAGAGAGGGCTATATTGCCAAGTTAAAAACTAAAGCACAAACAAGAGAGAGGAGTATATCACTAAGTTAAAAATTAAAGCATCAATAGAGAAGGCATATCACCAAGGGAAGTGTTAAGATACCAACTCTCGAGTTAAACTCAGAGACAAAGGGGAAGGGAAATTCACCAAATTAAAAATTAGGAATAATATGAAAGAAAACACATCACCAATATAATTTTTAAAGTGATGAGAGGAGTGTCAAGTCAACATCGCCCGACGGAGAAGAAGTTACAAGTAGTAAAAGGGATTTTACATAACCCCTATTGTGTTCTCATTTAATAATGGTGAAGAAGATAAACCCTTCAACAAATAAATTCCACATACAACACCACTTAGACCACTCACTAACCAATCGAGGTACACCCCCACAAATAACTGATTAGGACACTTAACTAATTGTGTCTCCCATGACCGATAAGTTCTAGAAAGTAAATATTTGGTCACTTTTTTTTCATTTTACTTGTGGTAAAATTCAAAAAGGGTTATCTTTTGATTTGAAATTGGATTCTTTTTTTTTGTAAAGAAGGGAACCCCTTTGGTACAGAGTGAGTCTCCTTTTCTCCCCTTACCCTTTTCACCCTTAAAACCCTCAGTTTCACGAGGGGTTTGGAACATATGCCATGCCCAAAATTGTCTTGGATTTATACCCCATGAATTTTCATTCACATCACTCATTCGAATCTCACCCTTCTTGGCTAGGGTTGAATCAAGACTAAAATCCATGATCTCATTCGATTTATTTTCCCCTTTTCACAATCCCAACACAATCTTGGAAAATTAATTTTGCACTAATGGATTTAAAAACTCTCAAATAACACTCAAGAACCATCACCCTCATTAAGACTATGGGATCCTCATTACCCTATTTTCACATGACATCACCTATTTTAAGCTCATGCTTCTAGTTCAATGGATGACAAACACATATTGAGGCACTAATACTTCAAAATATATAATATTTTGAATATAGAAGAAATAGCCATCGACTGCTAGTAATGTAAAATTAAGTTTCTTCTTATCCAGGACTCAAAATGTTGGCTCTATATTTATTAACTTCTCTAGTACACTTCAATGATGACATTGAGATACATGATCACCAAATGACTTAAAAGAGAATGAGGATGCAATCAAATGTAGTCCAGGAAGTTTCATCATTGGAAGAGATGGTTGAGGGGGAAAAAGAGGTTCTCCCTACGATATAGTATGATGACACCAACAATGACACAAAATAGAGCTTGTTTATTAGTGGGATCATATTTACTAGATTTTTAATGAGGAAGGATACCCAAAGGCTCTAGAAGAGGACAAAGAAGACCTAAAAATATATAAGAACATTACGACATCATGCCTCTACAAATCAACAACTACGCCAACTATATTTCCCTATATCAAAGTTATTGGGTGGTTGCTACCAATAATAGATCTTACAAACAAGCAGATAAAATATCTACCTAAAGAATCCATAGCCTCATTTCAACCAACTAATTTGAGCAATTATTATAATTTCTAGGTCTCTAAAGTCAACCCGACTATAAACTGGATCATGTACCTCGAATTGGATTATGTTGCATTTTTTAAGAAATCCTAGGTAAAGGATAAAAGGTTCAGGTCCAAAGACAACGATCAATACTTCACTAGAGACCTAAGGCTACCATACACAATGCAATGTTACACTATAGGCTATGTTAAGAGTTAGATTCGACTCAGTTCCTAGAATCATGGGTGACACTATTGCATCATGTTACTTTCTTGGGACTAATATTCAACCAGGTAGCCATTTTTTCCACTAGTATATTAGAGGAAATCACCTAAGAAAGAGAGACTACATTAGGGAAGCCATCAAAATCCCACATTTCCTCGTACCTCCTAGAAATAATTTGTGCCACAAACAACTTCCTGGGCATGGATTATAGATGGAATATCCCAATGGAACCTCATGTTCATGTATATTGACAGTTGCTATGGGAGCATAAATATGGGGATCACTACAATAATATTTGTGAAGAATTCATAATGACTCTTTATGTGTTGATCCATAAAGAACCTGTGAAGTGCATCTCATACAAATATTTGAAAGAGGTGACCAAGCTAGAAGCTTGGTTCCTGAAAAAATAGGACACTTTTATGAAAATAAACAATTGTAATGGGATTGGATCAACATTAGCAAAAGCAAAGAAAGCAACATGCCCCCCCTTGCCACTATTTGTGGGCACATACAAGATGTTGCATGAAAAATACACTAATGAAGTACTCTAAGACTTAAATTCCTTTCATTTCAGTGTAAAAATTCAAGAGGAATGATAGAAAGAAAAAGACACTCAACTATTGTCTCACTCTAGGTATCAAATGGCCATATTCGAATGAATTTATCACAGTGGATGAATTGTATACAACGCTTAGGAAACTTGATGAATTGGATAAGAGGCAGGGAAAAGGAAATGGAATTATAGAAGAGGATAAAGAAATAGAGGAATCAAAGAATAAGGAAGAGGCCTTGAAAAAGGAAGAGGAGGAAAAAGATGAAAAAACATAAGAAGAGAAAACAAGAATAAAAGCATCACATAAAGAGAAATTAGAAGCGCAACAGAATGAAATAGAGGACACATTGAGATAGGAAGAGGATAAATGAATACATGATGAATTTGATGCTCAAGTTTTCAATGGATCATATCTCACCACCCATGATCTGATAGAAACAACTACTATCACTGAAGGACACTTCCCTTTACAAGAGGTCATCCTTGGTTTATACATGCCCTCAAAAGAGGACAAAGTAGCTTCACTAAGTCCATTTGTTTTACGAGCAAACAAATCAAATTGTAAAAAGGACACATAAAAATGTCAAGTTATCAACATATCCTGAGATGGAAGTCACCTTTGAGACAATGGTTTTCACGTCCAATGATAAGGAACCCTCTATGATAGAATCCACCATTGTTCCTAATGCCTCATCCATGGAATTCAATGTCCAAAATATGACCAAGGAGTTAGCACATGCAAACTAAAAGATAAATTCACTCAAATATAATATATTAGAAGCATGTGGTGGAGTAGTTGTGTTATATCATGAGTACGCATTCTCCTCCAATAAATTGAAACATTAAACAAAGAAGTGAAGATCTCACAAAGAGAAAAGAGAAGTGTAGAAGAGTTTAGTACATACTCATCTATGCTACAAAGGGACTTATTTGAGGCACACAACCAGGAGAAGGAACAAATGCATGAAATCTAGGGCCTCGTGGCATGATTAAAGGCCATTGCCAAAGTAGCCATGGATTATGATCTTGTCAATAGAAGGGTCAAAATAAATCTCAATGGAATTTTTAAGTGGCAACAACAGGAAGGGGAGGTTTCCACATATCTCCCTAAGAGGAACCACTGATAAATTCATCTTGACTATGCAGTCATTGCAAATTCCAAAATGACCAGCAACTCACTACAAAAGTACATTACTACCTCACTAGAAAATTTCCAAGTTCTTCACCAAGAATCTAGAAAAGTGATGGAAATATGTCATCTTCCTTCATTTAGTGTCATGGACAGTATGATATCAGAAGGGCAGTAGAACGTAGAGATGGGATTAGTGAAAATGATTGGACACTTATTAATTAGATCAATAAAATAAGTAACTGTAGGAATATAAAGAGCATGTCTCCATACCCTCTCAAGACATTAACCTAATCACATAATGTAGATCAACCCTCAAGAAAGGTGTGCTCACTATTGTTAGTGATAAAACCAAACATGAGGCCACCCTTGAGACTTTTAGAAATCAATGAATTGATATTATTTCCATTGAATTTGTGGTTTGGAACTCATACATGGACACAAAGGCCCCCCCATGCACTTGAAAGTTGTCATAATGTTTTAATTTTTTATGCTAATTTTTTTCTTATTTTTTGAAAAAATCCATTAGTCTAAGGGGAATGTGACAAGTTTGTAACTTCTAAAGAGAATATGAAAAGTTTGTAATTGCTAACAAGGGATTTTTTCTTGTGCTTATTCGCTAGAACTATTTCTTGTTGTGTAAATGAGGAGAAGCCACATGTTGGCCAAGTTTTGAATAGTAATACCTCGGGCGTGTTGGTAAAATGTGATGAACTATTTCATGATGTTTGTCATTGGTGAATATGAAGGTTGTAATGTGTTGTTGTGACTATTCTATGTAGTAGTGTTATATTGTTTTATGTATTTTTTATTATTCAAAATTTGCTTTCTTATAAGCTGTAAAACCTAAGTTAAATAGAGCAGTATTCTGAAATTTTATTTCATTCATGTTATTGGGTTTATTTATTTTTTGGGACAACTATCTGAACTTGAAGATGTATGAAATAAATTTAGTTTTGTTTATCATTAATTATAACATCTCCTAGCTAGGATAATCTAAGATAAAGTAGGTTTTAATTTCTAGCATTCTTCATTGAAAATAGGCGTTTCTTGCTTTTCATGCTTCAAAAAATATAAACAGTGAACCATGTCACAGCTGGCAAAACCAAACCATTAACAATTGTCGAGCCAGAATCCGCATGGGTTCCCTATAGTAATGGTTTAAGTCGAATTCATACTTTTCATCGAGGAGAACCCCTTACTATCGACCTGGGATAATTCTACGTGTCAATAGAACTCGCATTGGAAAGAGGGTCTAGTTTTTATGGCTAGGAGAGGAACCCCTCTTCCACGTGACTATTTTTCCAAACCTTTACATCAGAATACTCAACTTGAAATCTCAACTACTCAAGGTGATAATTTTGAACCAAAAACTAACTCTAAACACATCATTGCTGAGTTAGAATAGCCTGATTCACCTCCTAGAAGTCAAAGGTGAACACACTCTGTCATTTTACTAGATATTATGTTAACTAAATTGAGAAGTTTCATGTATCCCCTTTTCTTTCCTGACTTTGAACTTCTCAAAATAAATTCATTTAAACTGAACAAGTAGTCATAGTTGAAACTTTAGAAGACTTGGCCAACTTGACTCTGTAAGAAATTTGTAAGCCTCTAGACCAAATAAATCATTCACCTCCAAAGTCAACTTGATCTTCTTGTACTCCTACACCCCCAAGGTCACCTCTAACCCTCCTAATCATGGAATAAAATCAACTTACATCATGGATATCACAAGGTGCGTTAAAGATCATTGAGCAACTTTGTGATTTACCTAAACATCCTGAGCAAATTATCCATAAATTTGACCTAGACAAACGATGCAACTCAAAAGACCACATAATTTTTTTATATTTGGCTCTCAAGTTAATGAACATAGAACATAAATATCTTGTGTGCATATTATTCCCATATACATTTGAAAATCAATCTTCCACATGGTATTTTAGCTGAACTCCAAGGTCAATCACTAGTTGGGATGACTTTGAGAAAAAAATTGTCTATAAGTTTGGGGAAGAAAAGAGCCATGGAACTTTAATGAGAGAGCTAATAGCTATTAAAAAAGAGAAAAATGAAAAGATAAAGGACTTCAACCAATCTTTCACAATTGTGTTAAACAAATTTCCATCCAATACTCAACCCTCCCAGGATGTAATTATTGAATATTATACTTCTTCATTACAATCTTTGGTAGCTATGTTTGTAAAGAAGGTTGGTAAAGTCACCCTCGTAGAAAAATTTGAGGAAGAAAATAAATTCGAAATTGGAATGTTCATCTTATCTATCAATTCAACAGGAGAAGACCACAAAACTTCCTCTCATCCAAAACACCTATTATTCTAACTAAACTCTTTGAAGATAACCCAACTAATCTAGGAAGTGTTCTCAAGTTGGTTAAACTTTGTAATGAAATTGTTGATCTTAAGAAGAACATTGGAGAGGGGTCTTTGAATAAGAAACATTTTCAACCTTTCTTCAGAAAAAATGATAGAACCCCAAAACCTGGAAAGCTTTATCATTCAACGTTCAATTTAGATGGTGTAGGCATGGATAATTTATTATTGTACTATTAATATCATCATTCTAAGAATACATGCCCATAATGGATCAACTCAATGACCTTAGTAATTAATCGAATCCTTAACAAACAATTGATTACTGAGGAATAAACCTAGGAAACTGAAATCGAGACCTTTGAAGGAATTGGAAAAAACTTTGGGGAATCAACAATTTCACTATGCAATTGGGATCCTAGTGTGGAAGAAACAATAAAAGTCAATGGAAACACGACTAAAATCTACAATATACAATCTTCCCCCAAAACTTATGCTTTAAGGAAAAAGGGACCTATCAATGATATGCTCAACCTTCTAATATAAGTTCTAATGAAAGAAAATAAATTAATTCCAACGCCACTCAGAAAAAATTGACGTCCCAGAAAAATAGTACAAACACATATTATCAAAGGAAATCTATGACAACACCCTCCCATAAAAACGCTAAAACAATTTCAACTCGAGAAGCCACACTCTCCCATAACAATCAAGCTTCCACGAGTTCATCTTAACCATTAGATACCATAGAAAAAAAACACCCCTCATAATATGGATTACAATATTGTTGAAACTTTGAAAAGGACTAGGGAAAATGTTTCTTTGTTTGAATTATGTAGCATCTCGCAACAAAGAGATTTGTTACTTAGCGCTTTTAGAAAAACATATGTCTCACAAAAGACCATGAAAACTAATGTAGAAAAAAATACCCCTAAAAAGAGTGCTCCAGTAAATGCAACCACCATAGGGTGTCGCTCCAAGTCACAGACTCCTCCTTTCCTCCTAACTTTTAATATTTTCAATAATAATGTGCACAATTGTTTAGTTGGATTCAAAGATTCTTCGAATGTGATGCCTTATTATAAGTATCAACAAATCAATGTTGTACTAACTAAATGTACTACACATATCATTTAATTAGATCGGTTAGATGTCGGAGTGATAGATGAACTAAAATATGTAATGATTATATTGTCCTCTCATCCTAGGGTTATTCAAACTAATGGCATTATCATTGTAGTTATCCCAGAATCATATGGTTTAATTTTAAGTAGAGATTAGTCACAAAATATGTATGGGTGTTTTTTTATCGATTGTTCACACTCATGGCTTCCACACAAAGGACAAGCCAATGAGATTTGGGTGGATAGGGAATCATACATGAAACACATAGTGACAGAGTTGGAGGGACAACACAAACTTATAAATTTTGAACATTCATTTCTTGGAAACCATTTTTTATTAATTGATTTCAGTTGTTATGAAGTTGAAGAATCATTGATGGAAACATATACACTCCTTCACTTTAAATAGGATAACGATAATTGTTGTTCTATATTAGCAATTGATCATTCTTCATTTATTAACAATAGGATAGATACTGACTTTTTCGATTTTGTATTTTGATGGTTCCAAAAAACGTGAGGGAGTGGGAGCAGGTTGTAATATTGTTGACCCACACAAGCGCAATACCATCCTTTCTTGAATATTAGAATTTCAAAGCACCAACAACACAACCAAGTACAAGGCTCTAGTTCAAGGCCTTAAAAATTATATCGACTTAAATGTAAAATATCTGAAAGTTTTTTATGATTCATAGATTATTGTTAGATAGGTAAGGAATGTCATACACTATCAGTATCCACACTTAAAGGGGTACAAAACCAAGATATGGAATTTAATCTCTAACTTTGAAGTGTTTAATATCAATTCTATTCATCGATATATCAATGTCACAGTCGACACTCTGGCTAACACCACATCCCATCTTGCACCTTCAAATGATGATTTTTCTATTGAACTACTTTTCAATCCCTCTATTCTAGACAATATCACCAATTGTATGGTGTTCAATGATCATGAGTAGATTATTGTTTTTCTCACCAACGAATATATATTTAAGGATGTGGCTATTGATGATGAAGAACACAAGAATGCCTTACAGGAATATGCAAAACACAACAAATAGTACAAAGGTAATCCTATCCCAAAAGGTTTTCTTACCTTAGAGAAACTATTATATCAATTGGAAAAATATTTAGGAAACCAGTCAACGTGAAGAAGAACAACTCCTCCTTGTAGTTTGAACTAGTCAATTTGGGCACTCCAAAAGATAAAAAAAAACATGTTAACTTTGGGCTCTATTATTCAAATCAAGAGAAGAAAAGGTTCATTTACTTGTTTAGGAAATATAAAGAAATAATTTTCTAGACATGACGATTTAAAGACTTATGACACAATTATTATCCAACACGTGATTTCTATGAATGAAAATGTGAAGCCTTTTTAACAAAAAGAAAGGTTCTCCCCACTCTCAATCCCCTAATTCAAAAGGAATTGAAGAAGCTACTAGATGCCAAGATTATATTCAAATTTTGGAATTCTAACTAGGTTGCTAATTTTGTAGAATCTAAGCAAGGAGTTGGTACAATCAAACCAAAAGATCAATTTGTTCAAAGATGAGATATTAGAAGAACGTCGTGGAGAAGTAATGCTACATCATGAGTATGAATCTCTCCCCCAAGAAAATGAAACGTTGAACAAAGAAGTCAAGACTTCACGAACTAGAGAAAAGAGAAGGTTAGAGGAGTTTAGGACGTACTCAACTATGTTATAAAGGGACATGTTGAGGCAAAAAACTAAGAGAAGGATGAGATTACTGAACTCCAGGGCCTCGTGGTGTGATTAAAGGTCATTATTGAAGTAGCCAAGGATCAATACCTCATCACTCTAAGGATCAAAATCAATCTCAATGAATAGGTTAAGTGGAAACAACGGGAAGGGGAGGTGCCCACAAATTTTTCGAAGAGGAAACAACACGAAATTCAGCGTGACTATGCAGCCATTGATAATTTTAGAACAACCAACACGTCACTACAAAAGGACGTTACTGCCTCACTAGAGAAATACAAACGTATTCACCAAGCAGCTGAAAAAGTGATGGAAATTTGTTTCCTTCCTTCGTTCGGTGTCATGGATAGTATGAGACCAAAATGACAGTGGAATGTAGATTTAGAATCAATGAAAAGGAGATAGAACTTATAAATTGGATCCATAACATAAATGACTACATGTAATCTTAAAGAGCATGTCTCCATACCCACTTGAGACATTAACAAAATCACATCATGAAGCTCATTTATCAAGAAAGTTGTGCTCACTATTTCTAGTGAGACAATCAAGCATGAGGCCACAGTTGATACTCTTAGACCTCAACAAATTGATATTATTTCTAGTCACTTTGTGCTTTGGAACATATATATTCACAAAGGATTATAAAGTTTTAATTTTGTATGTTACCCTTTTTTTTAAGGAAATCAATTAGTCTATGGGGAATGTCAAAAGTTTGTCATTGCTAAAGGGAAGCTAAAAGGTCCTTAGGTGATTACCCTTTTGTAAAATCTAGAAAGGAAATTGAAATATCCCAAATCCCGATATTTTCTATTTCTAAACAATTATGCGGATACAACTGGGCTTACAAATTGCCAGGCAAAAATCCCTATTTTATAGGAAAAATTAGGGTTAGGGTTTGTGAGATAGGATACACACTTACCACTGATAACTGGCTGAACTGCCGCAGATAAATTCTGCAAGTACTGAGATCTGGATCGGAGAGAAACTGATCTCTGTTGTCTCCGGTGAATGCTCCAGCAATAAGACGCCCAATCAGAGAAAAGGTGACGCCCTCAAGGAAGGAGGTGCCCGATGGATCCGCCGATTTGCAGGGCTGATAGCCTTGCTGTGCCGGAGAGATTGGCTGGAATATACTGCAGTTCTGAACCCTCTAAGTATGAAAACGTTTTGGTTCTCTGAGGCAACTGCTCACGCCCCTGGTGGTCT